>JAJAGP010000108.1:0-342500 GCA_025084515.1 Ancistrus triradiatus | reverse complement strand
CAAGTAACAGTAAGAATAAACTACATCACTTGATTCTACTTGAGCTGCCAAACATGAAACCAATGCAAGACTAACATCACTTCTTTTTTAATGAAGAGGACAAAAAGATCCACCAAGTCCTGCATCTTACCCGTCCATAGAGTGTGTGCAGCAGAGAGTGACCCGTCCTGTCGGCCACACAGCAGCACCTGTGAGCTTGGCCTCCTTTGCCATATTTCAGACTCTGGCCTCCAAAAGCACGCTGGTAGATCTTTCCGTCCTCTGTACGACTGAAGGGCATACCAAAATTCTCCAGCTTAAGTGGTAGATGTTGAAAGAAAATTGGGGGGAACCAGAAAGAATCATATTTAAATCGAAGCACATATGTCTCAGTTTTTGCAGTTTTTGTACTATATTATTATTTGTATACTTACTACTTATATTAAACTTTACTTCAATAAATAATAAATCATGCTTAAATTGGATGAGGAAATTATTTTTGCTTTCTAGCCCAGAGAAATCCTTGCTCCCCCGGGCTAACTAAACCGTACAAGGACAATTCAAAACTACTTACAGTTTTGCTTGAAAGTTTGTGAAACCTTTAAAATTTTCTACATTTCTGCATAAATATGACTTAAAACATCATCAGGTTTTCACACAAGTCCTAAAAGTAGATAAAGAGAACCCAGTTAAACAAATGAGACAAAAATATTATACTTGGTCATTTATTTATTGAGGAAAATGATCCAATATTACATTAGTGAGTGGCAAAAGTATGTGACCCCCCTGTGCAGCAATAACTGCAACTAAATGTTTCCTGTAGCTGTTGATCAGTCCTGCACACCGGCTTGGAGAAATTTTAGCCCATTCCTCCGTACAGAACAGCTTCAGCTCTGGGATGTTGGTGGGTTTTCCTCACATTAGCTGCTCGCTTCAGGTCCTTCCACAACATTTCCCATTGGATTAAGGTCAGGACTTTGACTTGGCCATTCCAAAAAATGAACTTTATTCTTCTTTAAACCATTCTTTGGTAGAATAGACTTGTGTGCTTAGGGTCGTTTGTCTTGCTGCATGACCCAACTTCTCTTGAGATTCAGTTCATGGACAGATGTCATGACATTTTCCTTTAGAATTCTCTGTGATATAATTCAGGATTCATTGTTCCATCAATGATGGCAAGCCGTCCTGGCCCAGATGCAGCAAAACAGGCCCAAAACCATGATGATACCACCACCATGTTTCACAGATGGGATAAGGTTCTTATGCTGGAATGCAGTGTTTTCCTTTCTCCAAACATAACGCTTTTCTTTTAAACCAAAAAGTTCTATTTTGGTCTCATCCCTCCACAAAACATTCTTCCAGTAGCCTTCTGGCTTGTCCACGTGATCTTTAGCAAACTGCAGATGAGCAGCAATGTTCTTTTGGGAGAGCAGTGGCTTTCTCCTTGCAACCCTGCCATGCACACCATTGTTATTCAGTGTTCTTCTGATGGTGGACTCATGAACATTAACATTAGCCAATGTGAGAGAGGCCTTCAGTTGCTTACAAGTTACCCTGGGGTCCTTCGTGACCTCGTCAAATATTACACGCCTTGCTCTTGGAGTGATCTTTGTTGGTCGACCACTGCTGGGGAGGGTAACAATGGTCTTGAATTTCTGTCTGACTGTGGATTGGTGGAGTCCAAACTCTTCAGAGATGGTTTTGTAACCTTTTCCAGCCTGATGAGCATCAACAACTCTCTTTCTGAGGTCCTCAGAAATCTCCTTTGCTCGTGCCATGATCATTTCCACAAACGTGTTGGGAAGAGCAGACAGATCCCTGTTCTTTAAATAAAACAGGGTGCCCACTCAGACCTGATTGTCATCCCACTGATTGAAAACACCTGACTCTAATTTCACCTTTAAATTAACTGTTAAACCCAGAGGTTCACATACTTTTGCCACTCGCTAATATGTAATATTGGATCATTTTCCTCAATAAATAAATTACCAAGTATAATATTTTTGTTTAATTTGTTTAACTGGGTTCTCTTCATCAAATTTTTAGGACTTGTGTGAAAATCTGATGATGTTGTAGGTCATATTTATGCAGAAATATAGAAAATTATAAAGGGTTCACAAACACCACTGTAACTGCCACATTGTTACATCCGGACCGTGCTGAGAAAAGTCCCTACACTGAAGTAGGAGCTAAAAACGTCCTTATACACTGCATTCTAAGAACTATGAAAAAGTTCCTCTGGTGCAAAAGTGTTAATAGGCCTCTGTATAAAGTATGTTTTGTGTTGTATGCACAAAAGTGGCATCAAGGAAATTATGAGTACAGACTGAATGGAGCCATTATTGGAATACAGTTTGCAGACATTTCATCCAATCCAGCTGCATTTTTTAAGGCAATCTTCCATTAATCAAAAGGAGTTTACTGCTCTCTCACCTCAACCACAGCAGCAGGTGCCTGCTCTGTCATGTAGTGAATGGCATCCTGGTCGCCCAACCAATCAGATCCTTTCACTGTGTCATAAAAATGCCAACGCCAATCATCCTCCTCCATGTTACCAAGGGCTGCATTGATTCCTCCCTAATGTCAATGAATGAAAGACATTTGGCACAAAGTTACACCTTTAGGTGCGGATGCAAATTAGGATAAATGGGCTAAGATTCACAGTTTAAAGCATATACATTTAATACCTTCAGTGATTTACCTCAAGTTACTTCAGTCAATAGATTTGGCCTGAATGCTAGTATCATACTAGTGACTGTGTCAATTCTGTTTTGAGCTGACTGACATTCAGAAAAGGGGTCTTCAGAAGTTTCCTTTTCTTTCTATCTTTATTTTTGCAATAAATATTACAGTATATAATGGGTTCCAAAAAAAAAAAAGCTAATTACTCTCACTCAGAACAGAATGGATGCATTTCGAAATCACTGCTCAGGATTCAGGGTTAATTATATATGAATTAGCCACAAAACCCAAGTATGCTTCTCAAATTTACATATTAAAAGTCTAAAAAAAGCAATGTATTATTACTACATTATGACTGAATATTACACACTTTTGCGACGCTTAATTCTTCAGTAGTTTACACTGTTCTGTAGACTATTAAGGTTTCCATGCACGTATGCATTTTAAGTCGTTTGTTAGTTATTTTTAAACAAAATCTGTCCTATTGCTCAATGCCAGCTAAATATAAATGCAAATCTATTACATACATTTCTTACATACATCTGTTCTATGACAAATACAGAATCTTGTTATTCTTACTCAATTAGCAAATTACTGCATTAGATTTGACATTACAGTGATATTTAATATCCATTACTACCATACCTAAGACATTTACCCAAAATTCACTTGGGAAAAAAATTCAAAAAGCATATAAATTGTAATCACCAACCTTCACCAGATAACACAAAAGCACAATTAAGCAAGTTACAGTTAAAACATTGTAGAAGAGAGAAAAGTGCTTTGGTCTGTACTTGCGCAGCCACTGTGTGAGAGCGAGTGGGAAACAGCTTGGTGATGCACGCCGTGTTAAAGCCGGCCTCAGAGAGCCCAAACGCAGCACGTAGCCCAGCACCACCTGCTCCCACCACAACGGCATCGAATTCATGGTCTACCACTGGGTAATGGGTAGATATCTGTGATGAAAACACATACATAAGGCAGTGTGAGAAACTGAGCTTTAGATAAGAAAACGTCCAAATGATCATCTACAACGGTAATACTGGCACATGGGTGGTGCAGCAGTCCTAGACGTGCCTTCCAGACAGGTCGGACGTCATATACAGGCACAACTGGGCGGTGCTGAGGTACTGCGACACTGACCAGGATAATAAGGGGTAAAAAACAGGAGTACTATAGTACTACTGATGGGTACAAGTAGTGTAGTAATGAAATGGTTGGCAATATACTGGTCTACTGACTACTGAAAAGATTATTTAGAAAGATCTTTCATCTGGATATAAAAAAGGTTGGGACAGTATGAGAAACACAAAGCAAAACAAACAAAACAAAACAGTGTAGCTTACATTTCCTTTGACCTTAATATCATTGCAGAAAGTAAGAAGAAGAAAAAATAAATTATATATATATATATCCAGTTGAGTTTTTACCAAAAAGTTCTATTTTGGTTTCTTCTGACCACATGATATTCTCCCAATTCTCTTCTGGATTATCCATATGCTCTCTGGGCCTGGACATGTACTGGCTTAAGCAGGGGGGACACCTGGCACTGCAGGATATGAGCCAGAAACCTTGCTTGTTTGTGGGTGACCAAATACTTATTTTTCCACCATGATTTTCAATTAAATTCTTTGAAAATCCTACAATCTGATTTCCTGGATTTTTTTCTCATTGTGTCTCTCATAGTTGAAGTGTACCTATGATAAATTACAGACCTCTCTCATCTTTCTAAGTAGGAGAACTTGCACAATCAGTGGCTGACTAAATACTTTTTTGCCCCACTGTACAAATAGAAAGCGTTAAGTTTAAAGTTTAAGTTAAAAGAATTAAACTTCTATCTATGCAGTCCTATGGCAGTCGTTACATAGGAGGAGAAAGAAAAAAAAGAATATAATTACTCACAGCATCCGAGACTTTCGCATCTGATCTTTTTCCATATATAGAGAAATGAAGCTTGCAGGTGGCTGTCTGACAAACTGAGGGCACCTAGACAAAATCAACCACACACAAAATAAATATCACAAAAACATTTGGGTTCGATTCGCCAACCTAAATAATAGCTTTGATACATGGATATGATGAGCCAAAACGTCATGACCACCGTGTTGAACGCAGAAGAACGTGACTCAGACGGAGCATATCCAAAACAGCATTGGTGAGTAACGCACTAACATCTGTCCACCATCATAAGAGTGTACCACCCCTGGCAAAAATGATGGAATCACCACTTTTGTACTTCATGTGGTGATTCCATGACGCCCAGCTTTTGTGCTTTGTAGCACATAAACAAATTACAGACATGACACCCAACAATTTTGTTTAATACCAGAACATTCTGGCTTTGCAAATCATACTTTTATCAATATACATACATGTGGACTGTGGTAGCCTAGCGGTTAAGGTACTAGACTATGGTTCAAAAGGTCCAGGGTTCAAATCCCACCTCTGCCAAGCTGCCACTGTTGGGTCCTTGAGCAAGACCCTTAACCCACAATTGCTTGGATTGTAAGATTGTATCAATTGTAAGTCGCTCTGGATAAGGGCGTCTGCTAAATGCTGTAAATGTACCGGCCACTTTATTAGGTACACCTTCTTGTTTCAACACACTCCCCATTTTATCAGTTCCACCTACAATACAGATGCACTTTGTCCATATGGTTCTCTACATACTTTGTTAGTTCCCTTTGTTCTCTAATGGTCAGCACCCCACAGATCAGGTACTATTTGGGCAGTGTATTGTCCTCAGCACTGCAGTGACACTGACACGATGGACGATAGACACAGCAGTGCTGCTGGAGTTTTTTTTTTGCTGAACAGAAAATATAACACAACCACAAATGTCCAGCCACCAGCATCCTGTGAGTACTGAAGGATTAAAAGATGACCAACACAAACTGTGCAACAACAGATGAGCTACTGTGTCTGGCTTTACATCTACAAGATGACGAACGTGAACACAGTAAACTCCAGCAGCACTGCTGTCTGACCATGCCGGCACAACACACACTTGCTGAGAACGATCCGTCATCCAAATAGTATCTGATCTGTGGGGGTCCTGACCATTAGAGAACAGAGTAAGGAGGACTAACAAAGCATGTACAGAAACAAATGAACTACAGTCTGGAATTGATAAAGTGAACAACGTATGTAGAGACAAGAAGGTGTACCTAATAAAGTGTCCGGTGTGTATATAGGGCAGGTGGTACAGCCTGCCTCTCTACTGAACTGCGTATTCATGCGCATTACGACATGTCTTGGTTGACCTTCAGTGTTTACGTAACAAGACACTTCCTTACGACACTTACTTGGATTAATAGGACATCTCGTTCTTGTAGTAATAAATATCGATTATGCTATATTTCTATATTCCTACCACAGACGAAGGAGAGAGGAAAGCAAGCAAACACGTCAAGGTGAAGGTAAAACGTATCGTTACGCAAGCTACATGCGCAGTTAACGCACAGAATCAACACAATGAACGCATTTAAGAGCTACATTTAAAACAACACAATTAAACAAAACACGAAAGCAGCTACACGAGTTTTTGCTACTAGTTTGACAGTTGCATAACCACGCAACCCCCATATAAACATACACCGGCAGCTCTCATTTAATGCATCATGGGAAGAAAATATTTGTAGTTATTTTGTAGATGCGAAAATGCATTACGCTGAAGTGCCTTTACTACTTACAGCACTTGATAATAATGTCTTTTTCCCGACGACACGGGACAGGGCAAGGAGCGCGGCCATCTTCGACCGTAATAGCTCGTCTTCTGCTTCTTCTTCTTCTCCTTGTAGTATTATCACTGGTGCATTGCCGCCACCAACTGGACTTGGCTGTGGAGCATCATCGCTGGAATATAGACGCCACATTGGATCATGCGTCAACGTCGTCGCCATATTGGTCCAGGCAACTTCTCATAATTCTCCAAATATTGTATCAGAAACATGCCTGATTCTAGTCTAATAAATAATAATATAATAACTATTACATAATTGCTAACTAATAATATAATACTATTGTTAATCTCATATTTCATTAATTATATTGTTTTTAGACTACATATTGTTTAGGCTAATAATATGCTGTACTGGATATTGCTTTTGAGTGCATCATTTAACTGTTAAAACAAATAGAAAGCAGATTGACTTTGAATCACTATTTGATTTTTATTGTTGATTTCATTACATAATTTTGATTTTTTTCAGTATTTCAAAATGATTGAGCTGAGTTCTGACCTGAGGCAAAAGAAAAGCTCTAATAATGGGGACGTAGACAGAAAAAGCCATTTCAAGAACATAAAAACTCACACATTTCAAGTACATTACATTATAAAGGGACATTTCCACACATATTAACCAGGGGAAATAATCCAAATCCATGCTTGACAAATAACATGAGTTTTTACAATTAAATAGTTTTTTTTTTTTTTTTTTATAAAATCCATAATTTTACTTTAAAATACGCATTTCCTGTTACAGTAACATATTCCCACTTCTTAAAATTAGGGAACATGCCACAAGTCACATGTTCAATATTAAGTCGTATCATCTGGATCTTCTGAAAACCATGGGAAGACCAAAAATAAGTTCCATCTTATTTTTTCCTGTATATTTGTTAACATTGTGACTGAGAACTATGACTGAGAAGGTCAATCTCAACTTACTATCCTGTTACCAAAATACTTTGTAGATGTTATTTGTTTATTGTAAAATACATATTTTGGTAAATCATTAGAATGTGCTCAGTGTCCTAATGCTACTAGTGTGGATGCCATGAGGCTACAATGTATGTATTTGCTATTTCTGTGCGGAAAACTCATTTAAAATAACAGGAATGAGTAACAGTTACAGGAGAAACCTTATACAAATAAACTAGTTGACTGAGAATGACCAATACTCATTACATATACTTAAATAAGCTTATATGTGTTGTTAGATTCAGTGTTGGAAAAATATAGAACATTTCATTTAATCTTTAAGAGTTACAGCACACCGACTGATTTACAAATTACTACAGCAAAAACCCCATAAAACATGTTTGCACTTGGGCTACATTCACACAGCAGGTAAATGTGGGCCAGATCTGATCTTTTTCCTCATATTTGTCACAGGTGTGTTATCTTTGGGGCAGTTTGAACAGGAAAAAGCACATTGAATCTGATATTTCCACTTTGGCTGCATTCACACAGCAAGCAAAGTAGCCCAAATTCGATTTTCTAACTAAATCAGATTTTCTATTTCCGACATTCGTCTGAACAGTTCATGCTCCCAAACTGCCGTGCATGCACAAAAGAGGAATGCTTCATGTGTCTCACTTAATTGAGGTAAACAATCAAAATGGCAACAGTAACAGGAACTTCCTTAATTGTCATGTCAAAAAGGGTACGTTATTCAGCCACTTCTTTGCTTTGCATTCTTGGTTTCTTTAAACGTTGGCTGCTTGTAAGCTTGTTGTTTTCCTTTGACACTGCAGCCACGTCCTCCACGTTCTTCTTCAGAAATGTCCTCAACCACGGAGTGGCTGCAATACGTTCCTTCTAATTTTGTTTGTACAGAGACATTACCAGAAAATATTTATGAAGTCTGTTACTGCACTATCCTGCCACTGAAAACCTCCCTCACTGCTGTTGTCTATTTTCCCTTCTCCTCAGAGTGCATTTATGACGAATGACGAGTTGGAATAACACAAATGTCGCATGATTTCTGATCTGGCTGTTCTGCGTATCGGATACGTGGCTCAAATCGGAACTGAAAATGTCATATTCGGTGCATTTTTTTCCGTTCACACTGCCCCAAAGATAACATCTACATCACATATGACAAAACAAAACAAAAAAAACCCCGTCTTGGGTCAACTTTACCTTCTGTGTGAACATATCCTTTCATATGTGATATTGAAATTCGATACATATCGAATTTTAGTTTCTATTTATTTATTTGCATTTACAGCATTTAGCAGACGCCCTTATCCAGAGCGGCTTACAATTGGCACAGTCTTACAATCCAAGCAATTGTGGGTTAAGGTCTTGCTCAAGGACCCAACAGTGTCAGCTTGGCAGAGGTGGGATTTGAACCCTGGACCTTCTGGTCCAGAGTCCAGTACCTTAACCACTAGACTACCACAGTCCCAGAGCGACTTACAAATTATACAATCTTACAATCCAAGCAATTGTGGGTTAAGGGTCTTGCTCAAATACCCAACAGTGGCAGCTTGGCAGAGGTGGGATTTGAACCCTGGACCTTCTGGTCCAGAGTCCAGTACCTTAACCGCTAGGCCACCACCCAAAATTTTTATCTCATTACTAGCCCTAAATTGCCCCCTCCTCAACATGAAATATCTGGGATTCATACTTTTTGCAATAAAATAAAAGTAAATCTAACGCACAGTTTTTTTTAATGCATTTTTCCTACTGTCCCAACTGACAGAACCCTACAGGCTTATGAGTCGGGTACACTGAATGCTCTCATGGATATGTTTCCTGTTGTTGATTGAAGAGTGGGATTGACATTTCAGTCTCTGGATCTCAAAGCCCTGTTCACATATTCAGCTGTGTTTTAAGTTAAATCAGCAGTCTTCTTGAGCATAATACACATTCGGGATTTGGGAAAGAGTTTACATCTTTATGACACACTAAAACATTTCATGATGAACAGCTGTGGTCCTTAACTCACTTTTTGCACACTGAATAAAGACAGTATTTGCATCCTGGTGGATGGGTATTAATCAGAAATGTATTCACAGGTCAAAATTGCTGTTGGTATATTGGCACAAAACCAAGACACTACGTATACGTAATGGATATGCCAATATTTCAACTTACCACTGCCACTACTAACTTAAAATATTAAAAATAAATCACATGGATTATTAAAATTAGTTTTCATTCATCTTCAGTGAGCCATGTTAGCAAATCCCAAGGATATGGAGAATGGAACATATACAGCATAGACAGCACAGCATTTGTTACAACCATCAGTACACGTCTGTCCCTGTCTACTGAGTGTATCACTTCCAGATTCATGTTTTATCCTTTAGTCATAATATGGCAGACTATTTGATTTGTTATGTATCTAGTGTTTCTCAAATCCCACGGACCCTGAACCCTGCGCCAGAGAGTTTGTTTCTGATTGTGGTTAGCCTTGGGTGGGTTGGTTCTCCTAATTGATGTACATAGTTTTGGTCTAGTACTAGAGACAAACAGTACCGATATTTTGGATACTTCTTTTATGACTGTATTATTTTAACCAAACCAATCTTTTCTTCTTGTTGATGTCCCTCGGAAGATGTTTTTTTGCGGCACTTCTGCCTGTTTCGCAATGCTTGGTATCTGTAGCAAAAGTATCTTTCTTAAAATTATCTTAATAAGAGCCAGTTTAATTGAAGCATTTGATGGTTTTGGTCACTGCACTTGTTGAAACTTGGAATGTTTGAACATTTTTCCTAAATAATAGGTAACACATGATAAGTAATTATGGATTGATGTTGGTGACCCCAGTATGTTATTGTTTTGCTGGCAAAGAGAGGCTGCACAAAGTATTTAATGCAGGAGTGGCAATAATTGTGGCACATGTGTTCATTAGAATAATTTCTTGATGAGGGATTTTTTCTCAGACTAAATGTAACCCTAGATTAAACTAATTCTCAAAAATTTATTTGTCAGGGGAACTGTGGATCACACCTATAGGCAGGTTTTGGAGAGCCAACTAGAGTGTCCATAGCAAACCTGAAGAGCAAAATGTGAACATGAACATGCATTGGCAAATTCTCACAGACCATACTAATAAAAATGTAATGCTATGTTGAAAGGGGGGGAAGTTAGGTTTTATAGGTGCTACTATACAGTATATATATATATATATATATATATATATATATATATATATAAAATGCAGGGATTGGCTATGACTTGCCCTAGCTAACAAGATACATTATTACAGATTATTACAGATGGCACGTTCAGTGTACTTCGCTTTTAAATATGGAGCTACTGTGCTAAAGCAACATTGACTGCATTCCCCATGCTTCAGACATGCATGAGGACAAGAAAAACCAAGCTCAGAGATGCACCAGTGTGAGTCAACCCAACGTACTTTAGTTCAACAGTGCACTAATCCCGTGTAGACGCTACCTTTTTATCTGTAGGACTCTCTAACAGTTTCTCTTCCAGCGCTCGCCATGTGCCAATGAGAGCTGAGCGTTTATGCTGTGGGTGTGCCATCAGGAGCAGCTGTATGTGATTAGGGGACGGGCACCCAGCATGAACTGGCGGGAGAACCAGCAACTCTACAGTACCCAGACGTGATTATTTAAAAATACCATGATTTAAAAGTAATGATAATTATTCCGGCTGAATCTAACAGGCAGGAGAAAGCACTTTTTCTTTTGGACTGGGGCATTTTTACCCCCCTCCAAACTTTGAAGGGGGCAGCCTCCAACCCCCTGCCCCCCAAAACCAATACCTAGGCACAAAAGTGTCCCCTGGAGGAAAAAGCTGGAGGAAACATGATACTGCATTATACTGTTCTTTGATCTGCCTTGCCCATTGGAAATTACACGATGCACAAAATACATACTCAGATAATATCCTCATGACTTCTTTTTTTAAAGCCTATATTTTTCCTTGCCCTAAAGCAACTTGTGTCAAATCTTCTTTGGCCAATTCTCCCTGCAGAAACATACCTGCATTTGGTTGTTTTCTTTATGACCAACTAAACGGACTAAATTACACAGTTAAAAGGCTAATCTCAGCAAATTCTCGATGCCCAACTCATAAAATCCCATTAGCAGTGCTTTTGAAGAGTTCGACTTGCTTGTTTATATGCTTCCAGTGAGGGATATAGGGACTACATAAACGAACAAATGTGAATGCAAACATGTGAAACACATCTGATGCATTTCCCCCAACCACCAACACCAGTACCACATTGTGCCTCATTAACCAGATCAAGCATGCTGCTTTCATTTAACTGTTTATGTAATGAGCCATACGAGGCATTTGTGGTCACGGTGAAGATAGATATATGGCATAAGAGCAGACAGAGGACATTGGGAGGTAGAAGGGCATTGGAGAATGGGGGAAGTTATATTTGTAAGAGGGAGGAAGACTACGAGAAAGTGGAGGTGTTGATAACTTTAAACTCGAATACATACCAAAATGATTACAGATGTTACATTAAGACAACTGGTTTACGTATCATCAACATCAGTGACTTCTTTATTTACTCCTGAATTTAACATTTTATGGCAAATCAGCTGACAGTTATGTGAGAAGGCTTCATACATTCAAGCTTATTAATCAGGCAGTGTGACACACTATACAGACAATAGTTTGTGGACATTTTCATGTAACACATTCATAATATAAAGCATACATTTCAGGATTGTCCCTAGACAAACAGTAGGAGTAGAATGGGTTGTACTGAAAACCCAGTGACTCTCAATATGACACATTTATGGAAGTCAGTGCCCTGTTGACCTTAGCGAATGGCTTTGCCAGCTTTGATTGACAACTCGCCTGGCTTTTTGTTGTATCCACAATATATCCCAATGGAAATCATGTTCAAGTCAACTTTGTTACTTTGTTTTTGAGACAACCAGTTTGTACTGTAGCTGTGCCAGCACTTTCTTCTTGTGTGTTAGTGGGTGTGGCATCCTTGGTTGCTTTTCTGAGTAATGTCTACAGATACACTGGTTCCACAAGTTAATTTAGTTGTGTTTATTTAGCTTGTGCAATAAATGTGTGTTTGTCATTCTCGTACCATAGGAGAAAATTAGATAACTCTCGTACCTTCCCCCAGCTCTCAGCTCAGATCTCAGCACCAGTTACAGCATTTTCAGATCTATTCAGTGCAAATAAAAGCTTCGTTATGAGGAAGACCCTACAACAGTAGATTCTCCAGCACTTCACACTATACTGGATCAGCATCCCTAATGCCAATGCAATTTCAATTTATGGAAATTTACAATATTAAGGAATAATTATTATGACCCTGTTTAAGCTGTAACTCTTAAGAGGGTGGTATGATGGGACTGATACTTTTGTTTCACAGAAGCCAAAAATGCATCGATAGACAGTATTACGAACAACACGGAAGATCAGCCAGATGAGTCAAAGAGTGGATGTGAACCAGTTTATACAGTTATAGGTTAGAGAGAATATACAGGTAGTGGGGAAACAAACAAAGGAAGTACTACTCACAATAGGACAGGTACATACATGTATGAATGGCATTTACAAATAAGCAGCAGAAAGTCATACACAAAGTAGAAGACACAAATACTGCTTTTAAACTCCTAGTCCCACATCTGGAGTTAAAAGACAGATTTTGAATTCCTGTTGTATTCTAGGAGTGGCGCGGCTCTATTGTGGGTGTGGATGGGGTGGGGGAGATGGGCACAGCAAGCCAAATGCATAATGCATGACACACAATAACACACATAATGCATGACACTTAAGAATTCCACTGTAAATTTGATTTGTCACTTTGCTTTGTTCTATAAGAAGTTGCAGTTTTCTATGAATTACAATGACTAACATAAATCCCATTGGAGTGAAAGACGTTTACATATGTCTCGTGGTCTGTGTGTGTGTGTGTGTGTGTGTGTGTGTTAGGGACCACTGGCCTAATCTATCTTTTCGTATATGGTGTTGCAGAAGAACTGTATGAAAACTGCCTTTCATTAATCTTTATTCTACCACTTTAAGTAGCATTTTATTAAAACCCAGATCTGTCCTGTTCTACAGGATGTAATACCCAAGCTTAAACAAGTTTACAATCCTCTGGTAGCCTAGCGGTTAAGGTACTGGACTCTGGACCAGAAGGTCCAGGGTTCAAATCCCACCTCTGCCAAGCTGCCACTGTTGGGTCCTTGAGCAAGGCCCTTAACCCACAATTGCTTGGATTGTAAGATTGTACCAATTGTAAGTCGCTCTGGATAAGGGCGTCTGCTAAATGTTGTAAATGTAAATGTCCTCTCTAAGAGGTAGCACACCACTTTGTCAGTGGACACTTCCTTTACGAGGGTGACTACTTAGTGCCTACTTAAGTATTTTAGTCAAATCCCTTTTACATGAGCGTGTTTTTGGTTAACAATACACACCTCTAAACACAAAAGGAATGCCGTCACAGAAGTTTTTTGGAATTTACTCTGCACAGTACAGCTGTGTACCAAACCTCTTCAACACAGAGACCCACTGCTGTGAGCGAGAGATGACAGGATTTGGTAGGAGGAGAATAGTGAGAGTGAGTGAGTGAGAGAAACAGGAGGAGGATTAATCAGAAGAGAATGTTCTCTGCTCAGGCTGTTGTATTGGGTGCTGGATGCATTTTTGAGGCTTCCACCACCGGCTCCTGAGCGAAAGCAGTGCACAGCAGAAGAAAAGAGAGCAAGTAATGGAGTGGAGCTGAGTGATTATGTGCCAGCATAAGAGATGTTAAGGTAGACTGCTACTTAAGGAGCTCTGACACCATCTCCAATGTCCCTGAGGTCAGGAATCAACTTGTTGGTCATTTGTTTTTTCAAGAGCAGCTTCAACTACAAGGGGGCTGAAAACAATCCGGAGAGTCAATAAACAAACCAAGGGATTTTGCAGCATGTCGTCTGGTTTGAGTTAACAGACTGGGTAAAGAAGAGGAAGAAATCTTTCCCATCTGCCCTGGCTCTGCTGTACATATTGCCACAGTATTGGTGAGAGTGATGTCATGAAAATACTCCCTGGAGCATCACATCAGCCACAAAAGAAGGAACAGACAGACTCTGGAGGAAAAAAATCCATCCAACTGACGAGCTCACTTTTCACCTGACCCGATTCCAGTACCGTTCCCAGCTCTTCCTTTTTCTGCGCTTCCACATCGCCCTGTTGCCAGACATGGGTTGGCTGATGGCTCTGGGTTCCTTGGCAGTAGCAATGGCAGTGATGGTTGGTGCGGAGAGAAGACAGCACCAGGTGCAGCACGGCTCCTGTAGCTACACTTTCATCCTGCCAGAGGTGGAGCATTGCCCGTCGGCAGGGAAATTCCGGATGAGCAACTCCTTACAAAGAGATTCTCCTGTGCCCTCCCAGACTGATGCCAGCTGGCAAGAGAGAAAGTTGCAGAGTCTGGAGAGTGCCACTGGGAACAACACACAGTGGCTGCAGAAGGTGAGAAGCCACTTACTTTGTTCTTTTTTGATGCATGTTTTAAAATAACTCATTTCTGTTTGGTAGCAGCAAATTCTGAATTTCATGTCCAAATTAATGGATCACCGACTTTTTCTGAATACAACAGATAAAAGTCCTATCATTGGTATTTTAAGACAACATCTAGAGTTCTAAACAGAGTGGTATGACACTGTACAGAACAGGGGTGTGTTTCCCAATTACAATTAACCCTAGTGATTTACAAACGACTTTAAAAACTTAACTTCAATAACGCCAGATGCTAGTGTTTCTCAAAATCCTCTAAGTGCTGTCACATATAATTTGTTTTAAATGAACTGAACTCAGTCCTTTTAATGTGAACATGCAACTGATCACAGTTCATTTCGTGCTCACACTGTAAACTTTAAGTAGGACTTGCTTCTCTTTCTGCTCCTCTTTAGCGCTGATGAGATCTCAGACCATCTGTTGTTCGCAAGAACTCCTGTGTAATGTCGAATTATGTGTAGAGTATTCATATATTCATGCTGATGTTTTAAAGAAAATGAGAAGACAGAAAATATGATGTGAAATACCAAAACTGAAAAAACATCCAACATGAAGAAGGAACATTTTATGAATACAGTGCATAAAGAAATCTTGAGCAGAACAGGTCAATCAGGTGCCATTAATACAGGTAATGAGTGGAGGACAGAAGAGCGTCTTAAAGAAGAAGTTACAGGTCTGTGAGAGTCAGAAATCTTGCTTGTTTATGGGTGACCAAATACTTATTTTCCACAATTTACAATTAAATTCTTTAAAAATCCTACAATGTGATTTCCTGGATTTTTGTTTCTCGTTTTGTCTCTCATAGTTGAAGTGTACGTATGATGAAAATTATAGACCTCTGTCATCTTTCTAAGTTGGAGAACTGACAATCAGTGGCTGACTAAATACTTTTTTGCCCCATTGTATATTAAAGACCCAGACACAAAATGCGGTGGTAGAACAGGATAGCTTGCTGTAATTATTTCAAAATTGAGCAGAGACGTTTAAAATGAAGAACGTGAGGGATAAGCATTGGATATCAGCGGTCGGTCGAATGCACAGTTTAGGCTTTTAGAAGTGCCGATTCTACCTGAAACTGAACTCATATAACCTGCAGCAGTGATGAGAGTTGGAGAGGCCTATCGTATGAAGGACATTCAGCTCTGTACGGCAAACCTCAGCTGTTCTGCTTGACATACTTTGAACAAAATGCAAAGTAGTCCAGGACCGTTTTGCTTTCACGATGCACTAATCATGCGGACCACAAAACGAACTGAACTGAGACCCTCTCCTGAGAAGGAATGGTTTAGAAGGGTCTGAGTTCATTTGACATGTTCGCATATGCAAAGAAACCATGACTCAGCAGTCTGAGTCCACTTCACATGCTGAAATGGTCCAAGTTGTAAAATAACAAACAGGTTTTAAGTAGTTCGTTGTTGACTACGCCTCTGCATCTGTGCTGGAAAAGCACCGCCAGTCGAAGAGTGACCACCTATTTTTTCTCATTATCATACTCCTAAAGCATAATTAAAATAAAATTAAAACAATAATTATAAAAAATAATATGTACAGTGGTACTTGAAAGTTTGTGAACCCTTTAGAATTTTCTATTTTTCTACATAAATATGACCTAAAACATCATCAGATTTTCACACAAGTCCTAAAAGTAGATAAAGAGAACCCAGTTAAACAAATGAGACAAAATATTATACTTGGTCATTTATTTATTGAGGAAAATGATCCAATATTACATATTAGTGAGTGGCAAAAGTATGTGAACCTTTCAGTATCTGGTGTGACCCCCCTGTGCTGCAATAACTGCAACTAAACGTTTCCTGTAACTGTTGATCAGTCCTGCACACCAGCTTGGAGGAATTTTAGCCCATTCCTCCATACAGAACACCTTCAGCTCTGGGATGTTGGTGGGTTTCTTGGGGTCCTTTGTGACCTCGCCAACTATTACACGCCTTGCTCTTGCAGAAATCTCACTAATCTCACTAATTTTGCCACTCACTAATATGCTCTGCATATTAGTGAGTGGCAAAAGTATGTGAACCTCTATGATTAGAAGTTCATTTGAAGTTGAAATTAGAGTCAGGTGTTTTTAATCAATGAGATGACAATCAGGTGTGAGTGGGCACCCTGTTTTATTTAAAGAACAGGGATCTATCAAAGTCTGCTCTTCACAACACACATCTGTGGAAGTGTATCATGGCACAAACAAAAGAGATTTCTGAGGACCTCAGAAAGAGTTGTTGATGCTGATCAGTCTGGAAAAGGTTACAAAACCATCTCTAAAGAGTTTGGACTCCACAAATCCACAGTAAGACAGATTGTGTACAAATAGAGGAAATTCAAGATCATTGTTACCCTCCCCAGGAGTGGTCGGCCAACAAAGATCACTCCAAGAGCAAAGCGTGTAATAGTTCACGTGGTCACAAAGGACCCCAGGGTAACTTCTAAGCAACTGAAGACCTTTCTCACATTGGCTAATGTTAATGTTCATGAGTTCACCATCAGAAGAACACTGAACAACAATGGTGTGCATGACAGGGTTGCAAAGGAGAAAGCCACTGCTCTCCAAAAAGAACATTGCTGCTCGTCTGCAGTTTGCTAAAGATCACGTGGACTAGCCAGAAGGTTATTCTAAGAATGTTTTGTGGACGGATGAGACCAAAATAGAACTTTCTGGTTTAAAAGAAAGGAAAACACTGCATTCCAGCATAAGAACCTTATCCCATCTGTGAAACATGGGTGGTGGTAGCATCATGGTTTAGGCCTGTTTTGCTGCATCTGGGCCAGGATGGCTTGCCATTACTGGATGGAACAATGAATTCTGAATGATATAAAAAAAATCTAAGGGAAAATGTCAGGACATCTGTCATGAAACTGAATCTCAACAGAAGGTGGGTCATGCAGCAAGACAACGAGCCTAAGCACACAAGTCATTCTACGAAAGAATGGTTAAAGAAGAATAAAGTTCATGTTTTGGAATGGCCAAGTCAAAGTCCTGACCTTAATCCAGTCAAAATGTTGTGGAAGGACCTGAAGTGAGCAACTAATGTGAGGAAACCCACCAACATCCCAGAGCTGAAGCTGTTCTGTACGGAGGAATGGGCTAAAATTCGTCCAAGCCGGTGTGCAGAACTGATCAACAGTTACCATAAACATTTAGTCGCAGTTATTGCTGCACAGGGGGGTCACACCAGATACTGAAAGCAAAGGTTCACATACTTTTGCCACTCACTAATATGTAATATTGGATCATTTTCCTCGATAAATAAATGACCAAGTATAATATTTTTGTCTCATTTCTTTAACTGGGTTCTCTTTATTTACTTTTAGGACTTGTGTGAAAATCTGATGATGTTTTAGGTCATATTTATGCAGAAATATAGAAAAATCTAAAGGGTTCACAAACTTTCAAGCACCACTATATCCATTTATGGTCCGAATTGAACAAAGGACCTTCAGAGTGAGAGCCTGTAACGTTTCCCACTACATCATGACACATACAGTCAAAGCCAATTTAATAACAGGAACATACTGACTACATAGTTCAAGATAGAAATGTGATTTTATTGGATGTAGGGCACATGAAATTAAGGTTTCCAAAATAAATATGAATTTTAATGAATTTATGTTTTAATATAGGCTATATACAGTAAGTGTTGTTGCTGTGCATAGAACCAGTGCATCAGTGAGGTTTTTTTTTTTACATGGAAAATTAGCAGCCTCTATTGTTTTGGAGGTAGTACTGCACATGATCTTCAAGTTAAGTACTAAATTAGTTACAAAGACTTTTGGGAAACGCTCATAAATTTAACAATGCTCTTAAGTACAAGGTTATGAAGTACAGGTAGTCCCTCTTTTATGATGGGGATATGTTCCGACAAATCCATCAGTAGTTGAGTATATTGTAAAGCGAGGAGTTTAATATATCCTGTATATATCATAGCGTAGCATACATTACACATGCTTAAAACACTTTACATTAACCTACAGTTGGGCAAAATCATTAACACAAGTCTAATTTCATATATTGAAAATGAACAACAAAAACAAAAAGGTTAATTTCATGATCACGGCCTTTCTACTGTAACGTATCCTCAAAAAGCATTCTAATGGGTATATTTTTGTACTATGAAGTTTGTGCCACGCCATTGTGTTTTACTCTGTGAAGTGAACAAACATACATAAAACAGAATGGCATTTGTAATTCACACATACCACATCCCTGTAATAAAATAAGGCACCACAATTCCAGTAATACTATTAGCTATTTACTTGACTGCAATTTTGTGGCTTTTGTTACCCTATGCTTCTACGTACGGATTTACAGTTAAGTAGGGAGTTCCAGTCAATGCTTACATTACAGACAGTGAGTTTAAACAGCACACTTAAACAGCCACTCAAAGCCACTTTGGACTTCTTTAGTACTACAGTCATGTGCAGAAGTCTTAGTCCACCATTAATGGCTTGTTTTAGCAATGGTATAATGACCATATATTACACAGTGTCAACGATTGGACCCAAAAGTCTCAAACTTGGATTCATCACTCCATAATACTCTTTTCCACTGATCTTCCTTCCAATCTTTTGAGCTTTAGCATATCTGAGCCTTTTCACCCTGTTCCACTAGCATTACTTGGCTGCTAGGCTTCCAAAACGACCATTAATGATCAAGCTGACTTGGACTGTAGAAGGGCCAACTTGGCAAAACAATGATGCTGCCAGATGCTGCTATTGTTCAAGCGTAAGTGGAGGCCACACGAAGTACTCGCCACTGTAGCCTATAGACCATATGATAGATTGGCGCCCTGTCTAGGGTCGTTCCTGCCTTGCGCCCTGTGCCGTCGGCTAGGCACCGTCCCTCCCCGCAACCCTGAACAGGATCAAGCAGATAAGAAAGTGAATGAACTGCATCTTCTGGTTGTATTCTAATAAACTGAGAAATGATTATATATGGTCATTATACTATTGCTAAAACAATGGTACATCTAATCAAACAGTGGCCCAAGACTTTTGCACAGTACTGTATTCATAGCCATGCTATGCCAGAGCACACTGTCTTCTCGAAAAATGTCATATTAGATTTCCAGCTGCATGTATGCCATGAAAGCCAGCTGCATTTCTCACTATCTAACCTTGCCTCTTAATACATAGAAAACAGCAAGCCTGATTTCTCTGCTTTTTTAATTCACACAAATTTGTTTCTTAGTAACCTCAGGGCAACCTCTAGTCTCTCTTTTTAAAATACAGCAGCAGTGACCTGCATGATCCACTTATCTCTGAAACACACATTGCAGTCAGGCTATTCCCCTGGGGCGATTTGATTGTTCTCTTTCAACATATCATAAGTTAACACTGCTTTTGATAGTGTGTAACCAAGTGTGTCCAGTTAAAGGTCTGTTTTAACTTTGAAGGTCACTTACACTGTCAAACCTTTTGTGATTCAGCGGCCTTCCATTCAGCTCCTTATTCAGCCTGAACGTGTTTACGGCTATGGTTTTATCACCACTCCCAATAAGAAGGTCATTTCTCACTCTTAGTGTTTTGTGCAGAATGGTCTGTGTAAGTGCTTTATATAAATCCCTCTCATGGTGGCTTCATTTGAGGATATTTTGCAGCCTGCCATGTCCTGTGTAACCACATATAGCTCCATCTCTGAGGCATCCCATCTGGGAATAACCCTACTGTCTGTCTGACACTCAGTTTCAGGAGCTGGAAACTTTGGCTCACAATTTCTCTATAAACACATGGAGGTGGACAAGAGTGTATGTTCAAACAGGAACAGTTAAGGATGCCAGACTATGACTAGATGGCCAAACTATGCACACATCTACCACATCTGAGCACGAGTGCATCTGCTTTATATTTTTATTAAAGGGTTTTAACAGACAAAGGTAAGAGGGAAAATAAAATTGCCTCTTGTGTATTGCAAATTGGATACCTTCAAGGCAAAGCCACACAGGGGTTTCAGTGGAAGCTTTAATGAAAGTCAAACTATGAGTGTTAACTTTCTCTGCTGGACTGCCTGTTTTAGTACCTGTTGGCTGCTGAGCTTTCCGTTTACAACCATGCTGAATTCAGTTAACATTTTGGAGAATGGTCAATGGTACTTGATAGTTTGTGAACCCTTTAGAATGTTCTATAATTCTGCATAAACATGGGCTAAAACTTCATTGGATTTTCACATAAATGCTAAAAGTAGATAAAGAGAACCCAGTTAAACAAATGAGACAAAAACACTTTGGACTGTGGTAGCCTAAGAGTTAAGATACTGGACTATGGGCCAGAAGGCTCAGGTTCAAATTCCACTTCTGCCAAGCAGCCACTTTTGAATCCTTGAGCAAGGTCCTTGACCCACAATTGCTTGGAATGTAATAATGTATCAATTGTAAGTCGCTCTGGATAAGGGCGTCTGCTTCTTTCTCAAGGAAATGAATGACCAATATTACATATCAGTGAATGGCAAAATTATGTAAATCTCTGGGATTAGCGATTAATTTAAAGGTGAAATTAGAGTCTGGTGTTTTCAACAATGGAATGACAATCAGGGATTACTGGACACACTATTGTATTTAAAGAACAGGGAGTCTGATTTCCATAACACATTTGTGGAAGTGTATTATGGTATATCAAATGAATTCTGATTATCTCTGAAAAATTGGTATTAATGCTCTTCAGGCTGGAAAACGTTTACAAAACCTTATCTTAAGTGTTTAAAGTCCACTAATTCACAGTCAGATGAACTGTGCAGGAATTCCAAGACCATTGTTACCCTCCCTTGGAGCTGTTGATCAACAAGATCAATTCAAGAGGAGGGCATGTAGTAATTTGCGAGGTCAGAAATAAAGCCAGGGAAACTTCTATCTACTTAGATTAATGCTCACGAGTCCACCATGAGAACACTGAACAACAACAGTGTGCATTGTAGAGTACACTGTCACCCATCACTTGGCACATGGACAATCCAGAAGGCCATGCCGTCACACTGATGTGCTGGTATGAGTTGATCAGGCACCTCAGTGTCACTGCTGGACTGAAAATAGTCCATCTACCAAAAATATCCAGCCACCAAGATCCAGTAGGCAGCATTCTGTGAGCAGGACGGATTAGAGGATAACTAACACAAACTGTGCAGCAACAGATGAGCTACTGTCTCTGACTTTACATCTACAAAGTGGAGCAATATGGTAGTTGTGCCTACCACCCAAACATTACATGATCTGTGGTGGTCCTGTGGGGTTAATAACCATTAGAGGACAGAGAAAAGGGAACAAAAAAGAATGAACAGAAATGGGTAAACTACAGTCTGTAATTGTAGAACTACAAAGTGCACTCTATATGGTAGGCGGAGCCATAAAATGTTCTAAAAAGTGATTGGTGAGTGTATATGAAGCAGAGTTTAAGTGTTATTTGATCTTGTTTTGGGAAATTGACTGTGTTCCTACAGTGCAAATCTATTGTGGTATGAAAATCAAATGAAACAGCAAATCTATCAAACCTGCTAACAATTAACACATCCACAGCCAAGCTCAATCTTATTTTCCAGTGTCCCTTCCATTTCTTCTGTATCAAAGTCAGTCTTTTTCCTCTCCATTCAGGAAACTGAATTAAACAGGAATTGCTTAACAGAGGCAAGGTTTCTATTACCTAATGGCAACCAAACATGACCATTACTTCCACCGTCAAATCCTTGCTGTATTAGGCTTTCTCATTGCTAGGAAATCACAAAACTATTTAATACACCATAAAACGATTTTGATGTTTAACCCCTGGTAAAAAATAATTAGGACATCACATGCAATTACAAATTCTTTTGCTGCCACATCACATCAGCCTATCCAGGTGAGCGTGAGCAAGACAAAACCTAACCACGTGCATACCCATAAAAACCAATAACCAATTTAAAACGTGGATGAATAACATGTACAGCACATTCACAACACAACATGTTTGCATTTTATGAACCATGTGCTTACACTGCTCCAGAGAAGTGAAAACCAAGAAATACATGACTGGGTATTACCAAACGATTTTTTGGCTAATAAAATAACCCAGCATGGGTTCCACACATAACCCAGCAATGAGTGGCCAGTGTTTTCTGTTATATATTTACCCAGCACTGGGTTACAGATGTTATTTAAAGTGTAGACGGCCAGTAGTTATGGCAGTATTTTTGCAGCCTGCGTCTCTGTTTAATGTTATTGTTTCAATTTAATGTCCATATTCTTCTGTTTACTTGAGATTGACCTGTTATAGAAATGGAAATTGAAACTGAAATTCCCAGAAATGAAATAATCTGGTAATTTTGTAGCTGTTGCTCAATTCCTGTGGCTCACCATGTTACTCAATGTGCTCCAGATGTATTGCATTGTAGTAGGACTGAAATAAAAAAAAAACGAAAACAAAACGGAATTATTTTTACTACACCACTTTTTGTTCTTGCTTGCTTACCGAGAACACTGTTGAAGTCAGAAATGATTGAACATGGTGATTACATTACATGGCTCACTGGAATTCAGATTGAATTTTTCTGCCATATAATAACAACCTTTACTGTTAGATTTACATTAAGTCATTTAGCAGATGCCCTTATCCAGAGCACGTTACAATCTAAGCAAGAAGGCTTAGGGGCCTTGCTCAATCAACTGAAACCTTTCGTCCATATCAGCAGGTGGTCTGTCATAGAATTTCCCACATATCCAATGTCCAAAATGACATTTACCCCTGCATTGGCAGCATCAACAGGGCTTTCTGTTTCTGTTCCTTCCACATGCTGAAGTTGTTGGCCCATTCCACTAGCAATATAGAAGCAGATCTGTATCTGAACTGATGGTGGTTCGAGATAACAAATGTATTCATTACTGTTACGCTCACAGCTGGAGAATTATATCCAGGAGAATGTGCTCTCAGAGATGGTGGAGAAGCAGAGGAATGCCATGAATACTCAGACAGCCACCATGCTGGAGATAGGAACCAGCCTTCTCAGCCAGTCAGCAGAACACACTCGTAAACTTTCAGACGTGGAGAATCAGGTGAGCCAGGTTAAATGTGTTGATAATTAAAGACCTCATTTATGAGTTATGTGATCATTGTTTTATGTGCCTTGGTCTCATTATATTAATTGTAATCTTTGGGTTAATGGCGACACCTAACTGAAGAAATCGTCATTATTTCCTGAATGCTAAAAGTATATACAGTATTATGCATATTTTAATATAATTCTATACCTGTTCACTCCACTTAATTCGGTCCTTTAATCAGCTGGAACTTTCTGATTTCCATATTTTTCCCGTAGCTCTTAATTACAGTGGTGCTTTAAAGTTTGTGAACCCTTTAGAATTTTATATATTTCTGCATAAATATGACCTAAAACATCATCAGATTTTTACACAAGTAAATAAAGAGAACCCAGTTAAACAAATGAGACGAAAATATTATATTTGATCATTTATTTATTGAGGAAAATGATCCAGTATTACATCTTAGTGAGTGGCAAAAGTATGTGAACCTTTGCTTTCAGTATCTGGTGTGACCCCCCTGTGCAGCAATAACTGCAGCTAAACGTTTCCTGTAACTGTTGATCAGTCCTGCACACCGGCTTGGAGGAATTTTAGCCCATTCCTCCGTACAGAACAGCTTCAGCTCTGGGATGTTGGTGGGTTTCCTCACGTTAGCTGCTGACTTCAGGTCCTTCCACAACATTTCCATTGGATTAAGGTCAGGACTTTGACTTGGTCATTCCAAAACATGAACTTTATTCTTCTTTAACCTTTCTTTAGTAGAACGACTTGTGTGTTTAGGGTCGTTGTCTTGCTGCATGACTCACCTTCTCTTGAGATTCAGTTCATGGACAGATGTCCTGACATTTCCCTTTAGAATTCTCTGATATCATTCAGAATTCATTGTTCCATCAGTGATGGCAAGCCGTCCTGGCCCAGATGCAGTGATACTACCCAGGCCCAAACCATGATACTACCACCACCATGTTTCACAGACGGGATAAGCTTCTTATGGCTGGAATGCAGTGTTTTCCTTTCTCCAAACATAAACGCTTTTCATTTAAACCAAAAAAGTTCTATTTTGGTCTCATCTGTCCACAAAAACATTCTTCCAATAGCCTTCTGGCTTGTCCACATGATCTTTAGCAAAACTGCAGATGAGCCAGCAATGTTCTTTTGGGAGAGCAGTGGCTTTCTCCTTGCAACCCCCTGCCATGCACACCATTGTTGTTCAGTGTTCTTCTGATGGTGGACTCATGAACATTAACATTAGCCAATGTGAGAGAGGCCTTCAGTTACATAGAAGTTACCCTGGAGTCCTTTGTGACCCTCGACCAACTATTACACACCTTGCTCTTGGAGTGATCTTGGTGGTCGACCTCATCCTGGGGAGGGTAACAATGGTCTTGAATTTCCTCTATTTGTACACAATTTGTCTGACTGTGGATTGGAAACCTAAAGAGTCCAAACTTTTTAGAGATGGTTTTCTAACCTTTTCCAGCCTGATGAGCATCAACAACTCTCTTTCTGAGGTCCTCAGAAATCTACTTTGTTTGTGACATGATACACTTCCACAAACATGTGTTGTGAAGAGCAGACTTTGACAGATCCCTGTTCTTTAAATAAAACAGGGTGCCCACTCACACCTGATTGTCATCCCATTGATTAAAAACACCTGACTCTAATTTCACCTTCGAATTAACCGCTAGTCCTTGAGGTTCACATACTTTTGCCACTCACTATGTAATATTGGATCATTTTCCTCAATAAATAAATGACCAAGTATAATATTTTTGTCTCATTTGTTTAACTGGGTTCTCTTTTATCTACTTTTAGGACTTGTTTGAAAATCTGATGATGTTTTAGGTCATATTTATGCAGAAATATAGAAAAATTTCAAGGTTTCACAAACTTTCATGCACCACTGTAAATAGAGCAGGGAGTTTTTACACCTCCATTTAAAGATTTGGAATGTTTCTGATTGACTTCATGTACATGGTAGAAGATGTTTTTTCCCCCAAAGTGAGATGTTGACTGTAAAATCAAAATGCGTTCGCTTTAACTGCTGAATTCTAGTAGGAAATAAAAATCTGTCTGATCTAAATCTAACACATGGCTGAATGACAGAAAACTAGTATGAGTAAATCCTTGCGAACCTGCTGACAGAAAAGAGAATCACAGTCTTGAAAGGCAGAAAACAACCTGGTATTGTTTTACTTTGTGTTTTTATATTTGGTAAGTTTGATAAAAGATTCAATGATAAGCATTACTGTATTGTACAGTACAAATGTGCAAAGTCAATTATATGTGCCTAAGATCATGTCTGGTCAATGTCCATTTTGGTGAACATCCTGCTTCACAGAACGTGATGTGGACATTAAACAGTGCATACCTGTAGAAACCATAGAATGTTGTAAATCTTTATAAAGTATTTCATAAAGCTAGTACATATGACATGATTGTTTTTATAATTGTATCCAGTTTCAGGAACCAAAAGTAGTTTTCAGAATATGCTGTCTGGTCTTTTACTCATAAATACACTGGCGTCGGGTGAACTTACTGATCTAGGAACTTGATAAAAACCATGTATCAAGTGTGCTGACTGGAACACTTTTGGCTCAAACAAAATTACTGCTTTTATGACTTTGAAATGGCTGTTAATGCTATTTAAATACCCACCACTCTTGTGCGTCCCACATTTGAATTAATGATTCTGCCTCTATTGCTGCAAAGGTAGAACGAGTGCACATGTAGAGAGGTGTTGGATGTCTGACAAAAAGAACACAAAAACAGCCCAACTAAAACAGATGTTCGGCTTTTCCTCTCAAAGATGGATTATTTCACATTGGTGGGTTTTGCACTTCATGTTTTTGTAGTCTCCCTGTCTTGGTAGTGCAACCTGAGAAAATATTTATCTGCTTGTCGATGGCATACGTTTATTTTATTAGCGTAGCTGTGAAAATAGACATGTTGCGGTTATACACATGGCGAGATAATTGCTCGGGTAAAACATGGGCTCTCGGAAAGACAAGGCCAATGTAAATAGATTACAAACAGATGATTTTTGACTTTTGCAGTAGACATAATTCAACACGCCAATAAATATTGATTAAAGTGAAGCAATCACATCGAAATTAAATTGACTCAAATTCCATTTCATTTCCTTTTAACTGACTAACTGCTACTGGTGTTGTCAAACCAAAAAACGACGTTGGCCGGACATTATCATGTTGTCACACAGTAGTTTAGATACTTTGCATGTAGCGTTTTATTTTAAACAATGCTACTAATGAAAACACAATATGAAAACATTTAGTACTGTACTACAAAACAGTAATTTATCATTGTCCTTAAATTCGGACACTTACCAATAATAAAAGGAACGTTGTTTTCTGCTTTCAAGACTGTCATTATTTCTGTCAGCAAGTGTCGCAAGGGTTCGCTCATTCTAGTATACTGCCATTCAGACGTGAATAGGATATATAGTGGTATCTCAGTTCTCAACCCTCTTGGAACTCATCGAATTCGGTTCTCGATGCAGTTTCAATAGAAAAATATCTGTGTCCTCGTCAGTTGCTCGATACTCGGTGCACTTGCTTAAACTTGTATGAGTCAAGCTGAGCCACTCGCTTCAGCTGATAATCAATTCATGATTCATGACTCACGATTCAGTACACAGTGATTCAGTTTCACAATAGCCCTCAGAGAAGATCTACGTTGTGTTTTATCGTATTTTTCTTTATTTTGTCATTTACAGTCCTGTACTCTTAGTGCAAACAAGTCTTCATGGGTCCTAAAAAGGTTAGTTTATAAGAGCCAATCGAAAGCAAAACAGGAATTGAATGCTCCAGAACACAGGCTGGGGTTAGTCAACCAAAAGAGTACATGTTTTGCACTTTCAATCCATTACTTATGAGATTTTTCACAACTTTATTATTAAATAAGCTTTGTGTTACTGATTTTGGCTAACTGTAGGTTCATCTAAGTGTTTTAAATATTAACTTACTTATCATTACTTATCACGAATCTCCGTCTACAGGCACCATAGTGTAATTGCAGTCAGTAAAGGTGTACTGAAAAATGCGAATAAGAAGCTGGTAAATAAGAACCTCGTCTCCACTATGATACACCAAACACTCGTTAAACTCCTCAGTTCATGACACATTTAACATATGATGGATTTGTTGGAACATATCCCCATTGTAAATCAGGGAGCACCTATACAATACAATGCCATTAAAGCATATAATGCCTTATACAGTGTGGATTTTCTGGGGATCTGGACGAATTAATTCAATTTACATTATAAAAATATGGTCAGTAGTCAGCAAGATTTCTGGAACAAATTTATGATGAAAACTGAGGTACCTATATATATAAAATTAAAATTTTTTCCTGTTATAATGCTTAATAACCTCAGACTCTAGACCAAATGAGCGTTGATTGACTGGATGTTAAAAAATGTGCATACCTGTATTCCACATGTTTTACCGCATAACCTGGTGTCATGTCATTTGCAGGTGCTGAACCAAACAAGTCGTCTAGAAATCCAGCTGCTGGAGTACTCACTTTTCACCAAGGAACTGGAGAAGCAACTCATGCAGCAGACACAGGAGGTTTCCCGTCTCAACGACAAAAACATGTAAGACCTCAAGGTGCTTGACTATGCTAATTTCCTAAGCTGACTGAAAACGCTCTCCCATTCTGATGAATCTGTTCTCACCAGTGTGCTGTGAGAGTCAGGTGAAAGTTCGAGCACCCTGAGGGGTCGAGACCTTACTGGTGTTAAAGGGGTGTTTGATTTTACTCTTCTTTACAGCTGTTTATTATTCCAACTGCTGGACCAAATTGGCCTAATAAAACAGAGAACACCATCTATCCACAACACACCTGTACTACATCTGGACTTTTTTTTTTAAATCTGGGACAGATGTGGAAGCCCCTCCCACAGTGAGAGCGATACACTCACCGATCATTTTATTAGCTATACCTCCTTGCTTCTACACTCATTGTCCACTTTATCAGTTCATCTGTTTCGTATTTTAGTCCATCTGTTTCTCGGCATAATTTGTTAGTCTCCTTTACTCTGTTCTCCAATGGCCAAGACCACCACCAATCATGTACTGTTTGGGTGGTGGATCATTCTCATCACTGAGCAGCCCAGAGAATCTCCAGCAGCACTGCTGTGCCTGATTCACTCATACCAACACAACACACACTAGCATACTACCACAACAGTGCCACTGGAGTGCTGTGAATGGTCTAACATCCAAATAGTACCTGATCCATAGTGGTCCTGTGAGGGTCCTGACCATTAGAGAACAGAGTAAAAGGGGTGAACAATATGTAGAGAAACAGATGGACTACAATCTGTAATTGTAGAATTACAAAATACATCTATATGGTAAGTGGAACTAATACAATGACAGTGAGTGTAGAAGTAAGGAGGTGTACCTAATAAAGTGACAATTGAGTGAGTTTGAATGTTAACTGGATTGCTAAGTTTCATCATTTTAGCAGTGGTGCCTCAGTGGTTAGGACTACGGACTACTTATCAGGAGGCGATGAGAGAAAACTCTGCCAACCTGCCGCTGTTTGCCCTTGAGTAAGATTATTGCCCTTCAACAGCTTAGCTCAAGTGTATGGAATAAGACTGTCTGCTAAATGCTGGAAATATAAATGTAATGTGTACCTCAGTATTCCTAACCACAAGCCCTGCCAAAAGTACAAGCCAAGGGCCATGTTACACAATGTTCTTCTGTCCTCAGTCAACATCTGACTTTTCATATCATGGGAGCAAATCTGAACTTAATTTAGCAATAATATCTTACTAAAGGGAACCTTACTGCACCTCAGGAAATACACAATATACAAATAAAGTTTGTGGCCACCCCTTCTAATTATCAATGCTATTTCAGCAACATTCACTGCATTACACATTCACACACATTCATAATATAAAGCATAGATTTCTGGATTCTCCATAGGGAGTAGAATGGGTCGTACTGACAACCCAGTAAATCACAATATGACACATTTATAGGTTTCTGCTTCCAACAGGTCAGTTCATCAACTGTCTACCCTCCTAAACAAAGTTCATAGAGCATTGGTTGGCCAACTGTGATTGAGAACTTGGCTGACTTGCACAGAACCATGACCTCAACTCCTTCAGACACCTTGAAAATACACTGGAACACCAAACCTGAGACAGGGCTTTTGCCTAACAGAAGCTGACCTAACGGTCATGTTCCAAAATCTTGTGGAAAGCTCTTTTAGAACAACAAAGGCTGTTATTGCAGCAAATGTAAGGGCAAACTCCATACTAATACTCATGTTTTAGATGTTATTTTTTGGGTGTCCACAAACTTTTGTCTATATAGTGTAGATCTAAGATCTAAAAGAAATAATAGATCAAAGTCAATCATCAATCTGATACCAAACAGCTAGGGATTAACTGACATGAAATGAACACTGATTAAACAACACAAACACAAGTCTAAAGTATAGCTCAACAGCTGCAGATGCTAGTAATACAAAACCAAAGGCTGTTTAATTTCAAGCATATGTGATTTTACACTTCGCTGACAGGGGGTGCAAGGAGTAGGGCAGAGAGCCTAGAAGTATTAGTAGATATCCTTTGGGGATAAACGTACCCTGTCTATCTACCCGTCTATCCGTCCTTCTGGACCAAAGATGAAAAGGACCGTCCAGAAAGCCCAAAAGCCTGGGTCTGTCATGCTATGGCGTTGTGTCAGTGCCCTTGTCAAAAGTTTGCAAAGAAATGGGACCAAATAACACCTTAAAAATTTCATCGCTTGGTATCCTCAGTGCCAAAACATCTTTTAAATGTTGAGAGAAGGAATGGCAACATTACAAAACGGTAAATGCTGTTCCATTGCAACTTGCGGAATGGCCAGAAATGCCGGAACAAATGTTTATTGAACAAATAATGTTGACCAGACAAAACATGAAGTATTTTGGCTTCATACTATCTGCAATGAAATAAAAGGCAAAGTAAATGCAGCACTGTGTTTAATCAACGTTTTATGATTTTGGGCTGTATACTTTGGTTCATACTTATTGAAACCATAAATTAGTTTAGCTAGAAGTAAACCTTGAATGTGAATCCAGCTTCATGTGAATTCATGTGTGTCATGTGAATCCAGCTTGATAAATTGTTCTTTTTTCATTACAAATTTACCAACGTTCCTAGCACAGCCAGTGGTTAGGTGGGTAAGAGTAGGATCTCTGTCAAAATGCCAAACGTGGCCTGCTCAGTCCATGTTGTTGGGCTGTTTCGACATTTAACTGCCAAAATGTCGCTAGGAAGCGTCATAAACATTTGGCTTGCAGGATTTATTGTCTTCATTTGCAGCCCATTGTGATGCAATCTCACACACACAGTCAGATCGTTGCCTTTGGGGCTGATGGAATGAGCCAGTCTCCAACACCATCTGTGAAACCATGGATTGAACTGTTCCTGGGAAGTTTGGCCCCATCAGCCAATCAAAGTAGCTGTTACAGCAAATATATTTATTTATGTGAGCTGCAGGTGTCCAATTCATAATAAAAGGTGTTGATGTTGTTACAGCATATTGTAATTGGTTATTTACCGTGATTAAACACCAGCCCACCCATTAAATAACCTATTCATGCATCAGTTAACCGACTGCGACTTCAGCATTTAAGATTTCTCCTGAACTAATGCTGCAGCTCCTGTAGCAAAGATGTACGAGGATAGGCTCAGGGTGGTTGTGACAAATGGGGCTTACTGCAGTCTATTGGACACAAGCATGTAATTGCAGGCGTAGAGGTTTTTTGCATTATTATTATTATTATTATTATTATTATTACTACTTTAAGATATAACTTATTATCTATCAACACAAGTAATATAATAATAACCTCTATACCTGCTATTACATGTGTGTGGCAATATAGTAAATATAGTAATATAGTATAGTAATATATAAAATAGTCAGCCACTGGTTGTGCAAGTTCTCCAACTTAGAAAGATGAGAGAGGTCGGTAATTTTCATCATAGGTACACTTCAACTGTGAGAGACAAAATGATTCAGGAAATCACACTGAAGGATTTTTAAAGAATTTAATTGTAAATTATGGTGGAAAATAAGTATTTGGTCAATAACAAAAGTTAACTCAATACTTTGTAACATCACCTTTGTTGGCAATGACAGAGGTCAAACGTTTCCTGTAAGTCTTCACCAGGTTGGCACACACTGTAGCTGGTGTTTTGGCCCATTCCTCCATGCAGATCTCCTCTAGAGCAGTGATGTTTTGGGGCAACACGGACTTTCAACTCCCTCCACAAATGTTCTATGGGGTTGAGGTAAGGAGACTGGCTAGGCCACTCCAGAACCTTGAAGTGCTTTTTACGGAGCTACTCCTTCATTGCCCGAGCGGTGTGTTTGGGATCATTGTCATGCTGGAAGACCCAGCCACGTTCCATCTTCAATGCTCTCACTGATGGAAGGAGGTTTTGGCTTAAAATCTCACGATACGTGGCCCCGTTCATTCCTCCTTTAACACGGATCAGTCGTCCTGTCCCCAAAGCATGATGTTTCCACCCTCATGCTTCCCAGTAGGTATGGTGTTCTTGGGATGCAACTCAGCATTCAAATATGACGAGCTGAGTTTTTACCAAAAAGTTCTATTTTGGTTTCATCTGACCACATGCCAATCCTCTTCTGGATCATCCATATGCTCTCTGGCAAACTTCAGACGGGCCTGGACATGTACTGGCTTAAGCAGGGGGACACGACTGGCACTGCAGAATCTCTGCGTGGCACTGCAGTCCCTCTCTGCGTAGTGTGTTACTGATGGTAACCTTTGTTACTTTGGTCCCAGCTCTCTGCAGGTCATTCATCAGGTCCCGTCTGTGTAGTTCTGGGATTTTGCTCACCGTTCTCATGATCATTTTGACCCCACGGGATGAGATCTTGCATGGAGCCCCAGATCGAGGGAGATTATCAATGGTCTTGTATGGCTTCCATTTTCTTACAATTGCTCCCACAGTTGATTTATTCACACTAACCTGCTTGCCTATTATAGATTCACTCTTCCCAGCCTCTTGCAGTTCTACAATTTTCTTCCTGGTGTCCTTCGACAGCTCTTTGGTCTTGGCCATGGTTGAGTTTGGAGTCTGACTGTTTGAGGCTGTGGACAGGTGTCTTTTGAAAATCTTGCTTGTTTGTGGGTGACCAAATACTTATTTTCCACCATGATTTACAATTAAATTCTTTAAAAATCCTACAATGGGATTTCCTGGATTTTTTTTCCTCATTTTGTCTCTCAAAGTTGAAGTGTAATTACAGACATCTCTCATCTTTGTAAGTTGGAGAACTTGCACAATCAGTGGCTGACTAAATACTTTTTTACCCCACTGTATATATATATCTTCATTACCACAGATATCTGGAGCAGCGCTTTGCAGCTCTGGAGGCCAGACAGAGTCAGGATCTGCAGGCCATTGAGCAGGAGAAGCAGCAGCTGCAGGAACTACTAGACAGGCAGAGCCATCTGGTAACCATGCTCGAGAGACAGCTGGTCACTTCCACCCGCAACAGCACACGGCTCCAAAGCCAGCAAGCTACTCTATCAGAGACACTCCAGCAGTTACTGGCCATGATCACACACTCTAACGGTCAGTGCCAGCATCAAATCAGCATGTACATGACTGTCTGGACAGTATCACTGTGTTTAACTATGAGCCAGAAAACATTGTGCCAGGGTTAGATGATGCCTTTTACAGCATGGGACTACATGATGTTACACTGTCACATTTCTTAGATTCTAATACTAAAAGATTCTATCTTAGATATTACCAGTGTGTCTAAAGAGAAGACGACGATATTCAAAGATTGTGCTGACATATATAAGAGTGGAACCAGAGAGAGTGGGATATACGTCATTCATATTGCAAACAGCACTCATCCAGTTAAGGTAATAAACAACACATATTCTATATTATTCTTTTTGGGTATCATTTATACATGGGGAATGTGCGTTTAGCAACCATCGCCCAAAGCACTGGAGTTTTCTCTATAAGAAGCTGAACACTATTCAGTCACTAAGCACTTTCAAAGTCAGCATTTTTTTAATACAAGCTTAGAGGATTTACCATTTTACTGTGATTTTACTTTCCATTTTCTTTTTTTTCCTGTTCAATTTTTTTCTATTCAATTAATTTTGATTGTAGACTATAGTTTAATTCTTGCATGTATCGTCTAAGCCATCCAACGAGTTTGTGTGCCTTTTTGAGTTTTAGTCCTCCCAAGGTTCCTTCCTTCTAATGTTTAGAGATTTTTTCCTTGCCACTCTCATCCTAGGCTTGCTCAGTTTGGGATTGGCAATAGATATTAGCAGATAATCTAAAATTGTAAAGCTGCTTTGAGACAGTGCTCCATTGTAAAATGTGCCATATACAGTGGGGCAAAAAAGTATTTAGTCAGCCACTGATTGTGCAAGTTCTCCAACTTACAAAGATGAGAGAGATCTGTAATTTTCATCATAGGTACACTTCAACTATGAGAGACAAAATGAGAAAAAAATCCAGGAAATCACACTGTAGGATTTTTAAAAAAGAATTTAATTGTAAAATTTTTGGTGAAATTATGGTTGCAAAATAAGTTATTGGTCCAATAACAAAAGTTCAACTCAATACTTTTTTAACATACCTTTGTTGGCAATGACAGAGGATCAAATGTTTTCCTGTAAGTCTTCACCAGGTTTGCATACACTGTAGCTGGTATTTTAGCCCAATTTCTTCCACTGCATGCAGACTTCCTGCTAGAGCAGTGATGTTTTAGGGCTGTCGCTGGGCAACACAGATTTCTATGGGGCTGAGGTCTGGGAGACTGGCTAGGCCACTCCAGGACCTTGAATTCTTTTTACGGAGCCACTCCTTTCGTTGTCCGAGCGGTGTGTTTGGGATCATTGGTATTGCAGGAAGACTTAGTCACATTCCATCTTCACTGATGGAAGGAGGTTTTTGGGCTTAAAAAATCTCACAATACATGGCTCCGTTCATTCTCCCTTAAACACGGATCAGTCGTCCTGTCCCCCTCTGCAGAAAAACAGCCCCAAAGCATGATGTTTGTCACCCCCATGCTTCACAGTAGGGTATGGGTTGTTCTTGGCATGCACACTCGGCATTCTTCTTCCTCCAAACATGACGAAGTTGAGTGTTTTTACCAAAAGTTTTCTGATATTAACCAAACATTATATTCTCCCAATCCTCTTCTGGAGTTCATCCATATGCTCTTGGCAAACTTTAGACGGGCCTGGACATGTTTGGCTTAATCAGGGGGACACGCACGGCACTGCAGGATCTGAGTCCCTCTCGGCGTAAGTGTGTTACTGATGGTTATAGCCTTTGTTACTTTGGTCCCAGCTCTCTGCAGGTCATTCATCAGGTCCCTCCGTGTAGTTTCTGGGATTTTTGCTCACTGTATCTCATGATCATTTGAACCCATGGGATGAAGAGCTTGCATGGAGCCCCAGATAGAGGGAGATTATCAATGGTCTTGTATGTCTGCCATTTTCTTACAATTGCTCCCACAGTTGATTTATTCACACCAACCAGCTTGCCTATTGTAGATTCACTCTTCCCAGCCTGGTGCAGGTCTACAATTTTCTTCCTGGTGTCCTTCGACAGCTCTTTGGTCTTGGCCATGGTTGAGTTTGGAGTCTGACTGTTTGAGGCTGTGGACAGGTGTCTTTCATACAGATAACAAGATCAAACAGGTGCCATTAATACATGTAACGTGTGGAGGACAGAAGAGCTTCTTAAAGAAGAAGTTACAGGTCTGTGAGAGCCAGAAATCTTAGTTGTTTGTGGGTGACCAAATACTTATTTTCCACCATGAATTTCTTTAAAAATCCTACAATGTGATTTCCTGGATTTTTTTTTTCTCATTTTGTCTCTCATAGTTGAAGTGTACCTATGATGAAAATTACAGACCTCTCTCATCTTTCTAAGTAGGAGAACTTGCACAATCAGTGGCTGACTAAATACTTTTTTGCCCCACTGTTAATATATCTCACTTGACTTGGCTTGACTATCAGTTGTAGTTTGCTCTGAATAAGGGCATCTGCTAAACAATAATGTAATACTGAAACAGAGATCACTAGAGCTGGCATGAACTCCACAGTTTGCGCAAACCCTGTTGGTCCTTGTTATCCGGACATGATTTAACAATATTGCACATAGCATCCTGTGATGTAACTCACTGCTTGAGTTTTTATGTCTTCAAGTGGCCTCATAAATCCTCGATGGGATTTAGGCCAGGTGACTGTGGAGGATAGTCCATGGGAGTAAACATGACTTCATCCTTGGGCTTTAAATAGTGGTTGCAAAGTTTTGATGTGTCTTTCGGTTCAGTATCCTGCTGCAGTATGAATTATTCTCCACATAGATCCAAAGACTAGATGGTGCAGGTTATTGAAATCAAAGTACCTCATCAAAATTGCAGACAAATTGAGCTCATTTTCTCTTCTCTTTCCATGAATCTTGATTGAGTCAGAGGAAAAGCTCTCTTGCCAGAGGCGACATCAGACCCACTTTACTGGGACACGTGCCCCAGTAGAATGTTGCTGTGCACAACTAAAACAACAGCGTTAAGAAGTCAATTTGATCCTGGATTGTTGAGTACAGTTTGATCCTGGATTGTTGAGTACTACAGGACACAGCACCCAACTTCACTACAGGAACTACATTTCCTATAATGCCCCATTATCTTTCCAAAGCTTGACTGACTAACTGGTAAAGGCATTCAGTTACATTATCATAAACAAAATGAATGCAATTATTAGAAAATATTTAATGTTAAATCACTTAATCTATTTAGCATTTAACAAGTTACATTTTGGCATAGTTGTGCCCCTACGACTGATTGGCAAGCAGTGGGGTACAGTTCTGCCCTTCTAAATTCTGAGTGTGTCTGTACAAAATGTAGTCTAGAAACGCCCCTGATTCTTGCAGAAACATGACCTTTATTACTTTATTATTTTCCTATTGTCATCTACTACATTCAATTCTGTCAGGAAGAGAGCTTTAATATAATGAGATTTAGAGCCCTGTTCTGTAAAGTGTGGAACAGAAATGTCACACTGTGGATTGGGATGGTAAAACAAGCCAAGAAGCTGGAGAAAAAAACAAAAGCGAGCATACGAAGTGTTTCCAGCAGGTTTAAAGTAGGTGAGGCTGATGCAGATAAAAAGCCTCCTGAACAGATTTAGCTTCTAAAAAGCATGGGAGAAACTTTGTTATTCACTCACTCATCAGTGTGTATATTCTCCCATTTCCTGTGCACAGAGAAAGGCATGTGTTTGGCACAGGTTTTGTAGTCTCTTGCCAAATTTAGGTCTAAGCAGTTTTGCAAAGTGAGGGCTAATAGACACAGACTTGCCACCCTTTTAAGCTACACCATCTTTCAACAGCAAACTGGGTGGTTTGTTTCTGTAAACAGATGATTTTTTTCTACAAGCTTCTATTCCCACAAAGGGAATTGATGAAACAAAATGGACCCAATCTGTCCCATTTTTCTCCTTATACTCATAAGAATCTCATTTTAAGCTCTAGAAACTTGAAAAAAATATCTTCTTTGTTATATTGTTCATATGACATAACTTGTGGAAGTGGATAGAACAAGAGCTGATTCATTGTACACAAGTTACTATGTGGAGGAATTTAGCCATGACATGGTGAAATCAATTTCAAATGCACACTGAGACTCAGTCTGTTAAACATCAGTGGCATTTGCATTAAAGCTGTATTTAAAGAAATGAAAGAATTGGTATAAAACACTGCAGACTGCAGGGTCATGGTTTATTTGTACATGATCAAATGCAACTGGACCCATAACCCATAAAAGCATATTATTTAAATGTATCAGATTTCACTTAACTTTTTCTTTTGCAACATAGATTTTTCCACAAGGGTGAAAGGTCTTGCACTTCTTTTTTTCAGAACAGAGCTCACTGAGGTTCACTTGTGTATCTTCAAATCTTGACTTCCCACGCAACATTATTAAACCATTTTCCTGTGGTTTGTGCAAAGCCTGGAAAAATCTCCAGAAGAACGAATGTGTGCAATTTGAATTCCCTATTTGAGAAATCCAAGGAAAAGGCACATACAGTATAAGCCATCCTATACTGTTTATTAGTTTTATTTAATGCCGCATCAGCAGCAACGGCTGTTCACCACAGGAGCAAGGTTACATCGATACCATCCAGACCCCTTCATACTGGGCCAATTTAGAGCAACCAATTAACCTACTGCATGTCTTTGGGATGTGGGAGGAAACCGGAGCATCCAGTATAAACCCACATGGAGGACATGTAAACTCCACACAGGCCAAGATCATGATCAAACTGGAGATCTCAGGAGCAACTGTGCTAACCACTTCCGCCACCGTGACACCCAACCGTCATATATAAAACAAATTTTCCAGTACCTTGCATTCTTCCATTTCAAATGGATTCCATCTAAACTCTAAACTTCAAAAGACAGAAAATCCCAATGAACACTTTTCTATTTATAGTGAGGCTAAAAAGTATTTAGTCAGCCACTGATTGTACAAGTTCTCCTACTTAGAAAGATGAGAGAGGTCTAATTTTCATCATAGGTACACTTCAACTATGAGAGACAAAATGAGAAAAAAATCCAGGAAATCACATCGTAGGATTTTTTAATAATTTAATTGTAAATCATAGTGGAAAATAAGTATTTGGTCATCCACAAGCAAGCAAAAATATCAAATTGACCCAAAATACCAGCTACAGTGTGTGCAAACCTGGTGAAGACTTACAGGAAACGGTTGACCTCTGTCATTGCCATCAAAGGTTATGTTACAAAGTATTAAGTTGAACTTTTGTTATTGACCAAATACTTATTTTCCACCATAATTTACAATTAAATTCTTTAAAAATCCTACAATGTGATTTCCTGGATTTTTTTTCTCATTTTGTCTCTCATAGTTGAAGTGTACCTATGGTGAAAATTACAGACCTCTCTCATCTTTCTAAGTAGAAGAACTTGCACAATCAGTGGCTGACTAAATACTTTTTAGCCCCACTGTATCTCAAAAGAGATAGTAATACTTATTAATACCTTTTATTTTAATTCCTGAATATCAATGTATTACTGGTTTGTTACTAGGTGTTCTGCGACATGAAGACTAGAGGAGGAGGTTGGACGGTTCTTCAACATCGCTTTAATGGTTCAGTGGACTTCCACCGTAGCTGGAAAGAGTACAAAATGGTGAGTTTATGAATCTAAACTGGTTAGCACTGATTAAAGCCTGCTTTAAACTACAATGCTTCAGTCTACGGTCTGTCATTGTAGAACTACAAAGTGCTTCTATAAGAGCAATTGACAAAACGGACAGTGGGTGTAGAAACATGGAGGTGTGCCTAATAAAGTGATCGGCGACTGTACATATAAAATGCTTGGTTTGGTCTTCATTAAGATCCAATCACCAGTGGTCTGAAAATTTTGGCCCATCAATGGGCCCACAGGGTTTGATTATTGCCAGTGTTGTGGCACAGTTGAGAACCAATGCTCTGGAAAGAAAATCTATTACTGTTATTATGAAAGGACTACAGTGATAATGATTCACTGCAGGAAAAAACGATATGCAACATGTTGAAAATAACACTTTGATTTAATTAGTCGTGGCTGAGTTTAAAGCCAGTGACCTGTACCTACAACATAAAGATGATGCCCAATCCTTAGAGTCTGCATCATACACGCACCATTATTAGGCTCCAAATGAGGCACCAGTGGTAATATGTCTTGTCTGCTTCAGTAGATAAATTACCATAGCTAATCTGGGAATACACAAGTCACTACAGGATTTGAATAGCAAAAGAGGTTTCTATCCTTTTGCTATTCATCTATAATACTTCCTAATGAATAATATTTATTTATCCTGAGTGGAAGCATGGGATTAGGGCGTTCTGCCGAATGACTGATAATCTGTGTGCTGAGGTGCTGGATGTAAAACAATGAACAATGTATAAATAACACTGACATGGTATGCTAAGTGACTCCGTAGGTTATGCATGGAAATATCCCACATACAGTTGCAATCAAAAATATTTAACCCCCCAAAGATTTTAAGGATTTATCAATTTAAGTTTTTTTTTCAAATAGCAAGATTCTGCTTTGGATGACTTCTTTATGAGTTGAGTGATACATAAAATCAGAACAGAAAACGCATGATGTCGTATTTGTGTGTAACAGTATATTTTGTTAAGATAGCCATGTCACAATTATTCTACCCCTATGTAATATTGTTGTTTTTAAAGCTTTCTGGCAGTTTTTATGGATTAAAGTGGAGTCGAAACACAATTAAGCCTTTGAGAACTCTATAATGATCCTTCATTTGCTTCAGCTGTGATGCATATATAAACCCCACCCATGAAGGAATTCAAAGTGAATAGCAATCATGGGAAAGACAAAGGAGCTTCCACAAAAGCTGAGAGAGGAGATTATTTCATCACACCTAAAGGTCCTTGGGTATGAGAAGATTTCCAAAAAATCTAACATCCCAAGAGACACCATTGGGAGCATTATAAGGACGTTTAAAACTTTTGGAACAGCTGCAAACCGGCCTGGCCATGGAAGAAAGCCCAAAATTTCATCAAGGGCCCTTAGCAACTTAGTCAGGACAACTAAGAAAAACCCCTGTTTGAGTGCAAGACACCTACAGGATGACCTGTTGAAGGCTGGAACAAGTGCTACAGTAGCAACTATAAGACGTGCACTGAATAAACGAGGACTTCGTGGCTGGACTCCAAGATACACTCCACTCTTAACCACAAGGCGACTAGAATATGCCAGGAGGAATTTGGATAAGGCTACAGAGTTTAGGGAGACAGTTCTATGGATAGATGAAACCAAACTGGAACTGTTTGGACATATGGACCAGCGTTATGTCTGGCGTGCGAAAGGTCAGGCTTATGACCAGAAGAAAACCATCCCCACAGTCAAGCATGGAGGTGGCTCATTGATGATGCTGGGCTGTTTTTCTGCAGCAGGAACTGCAATCTTGATTGTGCACCTGGCATCATGGATTCTCAGAAATACCAGGCCATATTTAAGAGGAACGTGATGCCATTTGTTGAAAAATTAAACCTTGGCAATCATTGGACCTTCCAGTAAGACAATGATCCTAAGCACACCTCCAAGTCAACCAAAGCTTGGTTGAGAAAAAGAACCTGGAATGTCCTGGAGTGGCCTTCTCAGTCACCAATCTAAACCCAATTGAAAATCTTTGGTGGGATTTAAAGAAGGCAGTTGCAGCACAAAAGCCATCAAACATCACTGGACTAGAGGCTTTTGCACGTGATGAATGGGCCAAGATTCCAATTGAGAGGTGCAAGAAGCTTGCTAGTACTTACCGAAATAGTTTGTCGGATGTTATAAAAGCTAAAGGATGCTCCACAAAGTATTAAAGCAGGGGGTTGAATAATAGTGAACTGTTCATAGTTTTACATTTTTCATTGGAAGTTAAGTCAACTTCTGTTGTCAAAAGAACTCACATATGTATTAATAAATACTTTATTGTCATTATGTTTCATCCACATCTCTTTAATGTCTTTGGAGTCAAGAGGGTTGAATATTTCTGATTGCAACTGTAGGTGTCTTTAGAAAAGTGACTGTAGAAACTCACTGTTCATTTGTTATACAGGGATTTGGAGACCCCTCAGCAGAACATTGGTTAGGAAATGATATCATCCACTTGCTCACCACATCCCTGGACTACTCTCTCCATGTCCAACTCAAAGACGGAGAGGGAAACCAGGCCTACTCACAGTATGACCATTTCTACATTGATGGAGAGGAGAAAAAATACAGGTACGTAGATATGTTGGACAATTGTGCTTATTTCTTATATACACTAATGATGATGTGGAGAATATCAATACTAACAATTGACAGAAATTGCTGAAGTTATATTCATTTTCATCTTAAACACTAAGAGATGTACTGCATTTAATGACCATCTGACCAACATCTGTTCGCTTTAACCACTGAGGTGTTAAAAATTATAATAAATTATGAAAGGAAATAAAAATAAAGTTTAAGATGTGTGCACCTTACTGGTCATAGCTGACATTTGGACTAAAGACCGTTCTAAGTCGGTTGATGTGTTTAGACTTATTTGTAACAAGCTGTAAATGGTGTTCGTAAGTGTATGTGCCTGTCCTATTGTAAGTAGTACTCCTTTGTTTATCCCCCACTAGCTCTATATTCTCTCTAACTTATAACTATATAAACTGGTTCACAATCACTCGTTGAGTCTCTGTTTCATCTGGCTGATCTTCCATGTTGTTCGTAATATTGTCTATTAATGCATTTTGACTTCCGTCAAACAAAAGTATCAGGTCATTCATATAAATATAATAATAAAAAATACTATGTGACAATGGTAATGTCTGGTCAATGTCCATTTCAATCATCATCCAATTTCACAGAATGAGGTTGTTAAACGATGCATACCTGTATAAATTCACTTATACTATTGCACTGTTTCATGTACAGTTCACCTTTTATGCACAGCATGTACCCATGAAATACAGTCCCATACAAGTTTATATAGCTTATTAAGGACTTTATGGAGGCCATTATACATGTATAAATAACAGCTCTACCATCAAGTTCATAAATCAAAATGATGAGCACAGTAGAGCGAAAAGACAGTTTTCGCTTCCACATTCCCTCAAAAGCCCCTTTCCAGTCCCAGTGACAGACATGCCTACTGGACAGAGCTCAAGCAGATACCATTCAAGCATTTTAATTGTGCTAATCAAGATGGTCCAACAATTTTCACCTTCACAAATTTTCCCACAGCGTCCTCCCAGTTTCCCAGTCGACATTCCCTGCTGCGAGGCAATCTCTCTGACAAGGGAAGAGGGCTGTACGCCAGCGAGTGCATCCAATTCTGTGGGAACTGACAGCATCTTTTCTCAGCAGCAGTTCTAGACCATTTGAAGTGGGCCAGGCTGGGCCTGTGGCAATGTTAAAGGGGCCAATTACTTGCTACCTAAATGTGCACTGCGGGCATTAAGAGGATTCATTAATAAACTTGCTCCTTATTGGGTGCCTTTTGTTATAGGGGCACAGTGACTTGCATAATACTAAAGTAGACCTTTCGTCTCCAGTGTGCATGTTCAGGGTTTCCGTGGTACAGCGGGTCGCACCAGCAGCTTAACCCAGTCCAGCACGATGTTTAGCACAAAGGACCAGGACAATGACCGCTGCAGCTGCAAATGTGCCCAGATGGCCTCGGGGGGTAAATATCCGACAATGCACCTCATTCTGACATTTCTAGTTCATCTGATTTTAGTTAAGCTTTTCATTACTTACATAATCTAAAAACATCATGGATGTCTTCGTTAGTAAAGCCACTGTATTACATTATTGCAACACAGACTTCTGTCTCCATGGTAACTGACGAAATTCAGTTAGGCTCAGACAGAACAATGTATGGCATTTTATACTTAAAACTAATCAATCATTATCTGAGAATTACATAACATTAATAAGTTAGATTGGTATACAAACTTTTCCATTACTGCTGGGTGGAATACATGACGTATACTGTATTTAATTCCCGTACGGTATGAATTTTTCATTTACCCCATACCGTTTTATAGTAGTAAAACAGCTGTAACACAACAATCAACAGTCAGTAAATTATATAACACTATTCGCCACTACAGAGCGCTGTGTTGAATGTCACTGCTGAACTTCATACTAGGTCCAGCTCTCTAGCTAGATACAGTCGTATGAAAAAGTTTGGGCACCCCTGATAATTTTCATGATTTTAGTTTATAAATCATTGGTTGTTCAGATCAGCAACTTGAGTTAAATATATCATATAGCAGATGAACACAGTGATATTTGAGAAGTGAAATGAAGTAGTTTATAGGATTTACAGAAAGGTGTGCAGTAATATTCAAACAAAATTAGGCTGGTGCATAAATTTGGGCAACCCAACAGAAAAATACATCAATATTTAGTAGATCCTCATTTTGTAGAAATAACAGCCGCAAACGCTTCCTACAGCTTTCAGTCTGGGTTCTGGTTGAAGGTGCTTTGGACCATTCTTCTATAGAAAACATCTCCAGTTCAGTCAGGTTTGATGGTTTCCGAGCATGGACAGCCCACTTTAAATCACAACACAGATTTTCAGTAATATTCATGTCTGGGGACTGAGATGGCCATTCCAGAACGTTGTACTGGTTCCTCTGCATGAATGCCTTGGTAGATTTTGAGCAGGGTTTGGGGTCGTTGGCCTCGGTGCAAGTTCAACTTTGTCACTGATTCTTGAACATTGTTCTCAAGAGTCTGCTGATATTAACTGGAATCCATGCGACCCTCAAGATTGCCTGTACCTGCACTGGCCACACAGCCCCACAGCATGATGGAACCACCACCAAATTTTACTGTGGGTAGCAAGTGTTTGTCTTGGGAATGCTGTGTTCTTTTTCCACCATGCATATCGCTTATTGTTATGTCCAAATAACTCCATTTTAGTTTCATCAGTACACTGCACTTTATTCCAAAATGAAGCTGGATTGTCCAAATGTGCTGTAGCACACCTCAAGTGACTCTGTTTGTGGCGTGTCTGCAGAAAAGGCTTCTTCTGCATTACTCTCCCATACAGCCTCTCCTTGTGCAAACTGCTCTGAATAGTTGAACGATGCACAGTGACACCATCTGCAGCAAGATGAGGTTGTAGGTGTTTGGACCTGGTCTGTGGCTTGACTATGACTGTTCTCACCATCCTTTGCATCTGCCTATCTGAGATTTTTCTTGGTCTGCCACTTCGGGAGTTCCTTAACTAGAACTGTGCCTGTGGTCTTCCATTGCCTCACTGTTCCTCACAGTGGAAACTGACAGCTGAAATCTCTGAGATAGCTTTTTGTATCCTTCCCCTGAACCATGATGTTGAATAACCTTTGTTTTCAGGCCATTTGAGAGTTGTTTTGAGGCTCCAATTTTGCCACTTTTCAGAGAAGATAAAAAGAGGAGAAAAACTTCCAATTGGCCACCTTAACACTTTCTCATAGTTGGATTCACTTGTGGATGTTAGATCAAGGGTCAATGAGCTTACAAGACACATTTTGTGTTTTCCATAATTAGTGGCTAAAGGTATTCAGATGACAAGGTTGCCCAAATTTATGCATCTGCCTAATTTTGTTTGAATAATTACTGCACACTTTCTGTAAAACCTATAAACTTAATTTCACTTCTCAAATATCACGGTGTTCATCTGCTATATGATATATTTACCTGAAATTGCTGAGCTGGACAACCAATGATTTATAAAGAAAAATCATGAAAATTATCAGGGGTGCCCAAACTTTTTCATACGACTGTAGGTAGCATAACAATCCATTAACAGCTGGGAGAGGCGCCATCGCTCTGGTAGCTTAAAGAACAGAAAACAGATGGAGGATAAAGAAAGTGATACCAGAGATGCAAAAGATGAATTGTTCCCAAGAAAGGAGCCATCTGCTGTTTTTTGGTTTCAAAAATCCCTCACAGACCAAAAGGACATATATTGTAAAGTTTGACAAGACACTGTTGGTAACTCTAGCATCGGCCTCATCATCTCAGCAGAAAATGTGTTGGAATAAGAGTGTATAAGAGTGCGATTATAGTTGTCAAATTCAATATGTTAACCAGTAGCACCCATGAAACAGTGAAACCAAAGGCTCAGATATCGCTTGAAGTGGAATTTTCTTGAGGCACTCCACATGACAGTAAAAGCAAGCGATGGAACCACGTTACGAATGCAGTAACAATCCAGTCGAGAGAGATGAGTTCAGAGCAAGGATTAAAACACTGGAGTCCAGTCAGAATCTAATTTACCAATAAGAATAAATTGAAATAGGATTAATCCGTTCCCGGTCCTCAAATGATTGCTTTTTTACATCTGTATTTGTATGGAATGAATGAAAACATGAATAAAACTTGAATAAACATGAATAAAGCAAAGGAATGTAACAGAATGCATACAATCATTAAAGACATGAAATACGTAAATGTAAAGTGAAACTTTATAGCCAGTGAGGTGACTCCTTATGACAGGGATCGTGGTGCCCAGACTGAGGCGCTGTTTGAAATTGCACCCATAGACTGATATAAATAATATAATATACTATAACAATCATCATTTTCCTGGCGCTTGTCCCGCCGGATGTGGGGTCCACCCACTGCCATTTTATTCGATGCGACCGAGAATACTCCAGACAACGCGTCGCTCCGTCTGTCGCCAGAGACCACACTCAAACCATGCCAATTTAGTGTAATCAATTAACCTAACTTGCATGTCTTTGGACTGTGGGAGGAAACCGGAGTACCCAGAGTAAACCCACACAGACACGGGGAGGACATGCAGACTCCACACAGAAAGGACCCAGGCCGTTCCACCCTGGGATTGAACCCAGGACCTTCTTGCTGTGAGGCGGCGATGCTACCCATCGAGCCACCGTGTCGCTCATAATATACTATAACAATATGGGGCAAAAAAATCTGACTGACCATTCGATGTCCGAATTGTTCGTTCGAAATCAGGGGCTCTACTGTATCTCTTTTTTCAAGTAAACCCTATAGTAAGCAAAGCCTTCATTAGATACATGATGAACTTTTGCTTTATTAATGTATGTACTCCTGACTGTAGAGTAAGCCACACACATCAAAATAGTGAAACCACATACATACAATACAAATGTTTGGTTATACCATCCAGCACTTTTCCATATGGAAACTTTGTGTTTCAGACATGTTCATGAAGAAATATGTACTGTTTGTTCTGTGCCAATTCTGCATTTTTGTGAATTAATCATTCCTCTCCTCATTTCTGTCCTCTCATGCAGGATGGTGGTTTGAAGCCTGTGGCCCATCCAACTTAAATGGTGTCTACTATAGTGGAACCGGCAATGTAATGCGCTACAACGGAATCAAGTGGTACTACTGGAAAGGGCCGAGCTTGATAGTAACCACAACCTCCATGATGGTGCGTCCTGTAGATTTCTGACAGGAGGAGGAAACGGTCAGGATTCTATGGACAGCTAAATCCTCATAATGATTTAAGATCTACGATGTTAATTTGGGTTTGGCTGGACATCTAAACACTAGGTGTTAACGCAACATTGGGGATTTAGCTATGTACACTGGGCTCAAGTTCAGACACCTATTGACACAGCTGAGATGCCTGGATTTTATGGATGTTTGGAATTTGCGAAGCACTATATAATTCAGTCTTGCTTGCTCTGGTCTAGCAAAAAGGACATGGCTGCCCCCACAGGGCAAATAACATCGGCTGGAGTTTTTGATAATGTTTGCTTAGTCAGGAATTGTTGTGTTCAGAGTACTTTGTGTAAAAAAAACAACAACAGTGTTTCTTACATTACAGACGGTATAAACCCCAGATATTTCTTGTTTTGTCTAGTCAACTTAATTTCACTGCTAATATACATATCTACATCCATTCATGCTTTTTAGGCCTGCAACACTACAATTGGTACAGTAAAACATTTACCACTTTGTAGTGTTGCCATTCCTTCTCACAACACTTAAAAGGCAACACTTAATCTTGGCACAGAGGATACCAAATGATTAAGTATTTCTGATTCTCCCTGCAAACACATCTTAAGGTGTACAACAGTTTTTCATTCTCCATACATTCTTTATTGGGGACAGATCAGGACTGCAGGCAGACCAGTCCAGTACCTTTACCATCTTCTTCTGCAGCCATGCCTTTGTAATGTGTGCAGCATGTGGTTTTGCATTGTCTTTTTGAAAAAGATGTTGTCTTGGAGGCAGCTTATGTTGCTCTAAAAACTCAGTGCACGTTTCTACATTAATGCTGCCATCTCAAAAGTGTCAATGACCTTTGCCAAGGACCCAACCCCATACTGTGACAGAGCCTGGATTTTGGACTTGTTGCTGAGAAAAGTCTTGATGGTCCGTTTTGTCTTTTTTCCCCGGAGCACACAAAGTCCATTCATTAAAAAAAAAAGATCTGGAATACTGATTGATCTAACCACAATACACATTTCCACTGTGTGATAGTCCATCCCAGACGCCTACGAGCCCAGAGAAGTCAACATTTGTGAACATCAGAGAAGTCATCTGTTAATGTAACTCCGTATTGTAGTGCCAAAGTAATCCCTTGCTCCTGTGATTATATCAGTTATTGAGGAATGACGGTTCTTGATGCAGTGCCATATAAGGGATCAGAGGTCACAGGCATTTAAGCACTCAAAATTTCTTGAATCATCTAATTATATTATGGACTGTAGAGAGAGAAATGTGCAAAATCTTTCTTGGAGGAACATTGTTTTTAAACATTTCAATAATTTTCTCATGCATTTGTGAACAACCTGGAGATCTGCCTATCTTTGCTACTAAAATACTCAGCCTTTTCGTGCTTTTGTACCAAATCATGATTGTAATCACCTGTTGACATCATCCTCATTATTATTACTTTTTTTTTTTTACCTCATAACTTTTTTGGAATGTGTTGCAGGCCTTAAATGCAGAAATGGATGTTTATTAACAAATGAAAAGTTGACAGACAAAACATGAGAGTTCATACTGTCTGCAATAAAATAAAAGTCAAAGTAAATGTAAAACCACTGCGTTTTTTTAAGTTGCACTTTCCATATCATCCCAACTTCTTCTGATTTAGTGTCGCAATAAATACGATCCACTCTACATCCCTCTCTTTCCCACTGCACCTCTCTATCCTTTTGAGATACTACCTTCTGAATTCCTATAAAGGTTTGAGAGAGAATACTCCTGTAAAAATGTATGAGATACTAAAACTTTTGTATGTTTTACAAGCATATTATTTACCATAAAACTGTATGTTTGTAATAAAAACTCACATAAAATCGACTATGGATGGCGCTATGGCAGCATTTCTGAGCGTGCCCTCTGTTCGTGGTGTTGTTACAGCAGCACGCCTGGCCTAATGCAGCGTTGTGGTTGATTGACCATCCATGCAGGGTGTTAAGAGGGTCAATATTGTCCCTGTGCCCAAGCCAATATCTTGATGAATCATCCAATAAAGGCTGGTTGCATGGCTACCATTAAATCCATCAGTGAAGCTGGCCGTCTCTCATTGCTGACCTGTGTTCACACTTCGCACTTAGCAATGCATCTGCCATCATGATTTAATGCTCTGCCCCAAAAACCCCATTCATTCACAGCCACTGGATTTGTAGAAGAGGAGAAATCACTTCACCATGTAAGTTCTCATAACCTCACGTCCCTTTTTATATGCACAGCACCCGATCGCGAAGGTGTTTAGGTGGAAAAAATGCACAGGTCATAACAATCATTTGCCAGGAATTTACTGTGATTTACTGCTGCCGGTGAAGATTATGCACAACAAAGACATAGTGCGTTGAATAGCATGTGGGCACATTTATATGCACGCCACACCAGGCTGCTCAAACAGCTTTATTATGAGTCCACCAGCTGCCTGTGCTATATCAGTGCTCAGGGGGAGGGATCTATCAAGTTGGGTTTTACGAAGAGTTCTGCAGGGCTGACCGGCTGTCAAACCTTGGCCTTGTACATCTCTCCTATACATCCTTCTTGGAGCCAGTCCAAGCTGGTTCGGTGCGTAGATGAGTTGCCTTACACCAATAGGGGAAGTTCTGCTCTACTAGAGCTTTAGAGTGAATCCATGAATTTATCATCTCTTTGAGCAAGTGGAAGGAGAAATTGAGAGTGATGAAGGAGGGGCACGCTTCCAGCGCACATAAATCTCTGCTCAAGCTCTTTTCCACATGGCAGACTTCACGGGGGCAGGAAGGACAGGTGAAGTCAGGGACAGAACATAATGAATCCAGGAGACAGAGTGTTCCTGTTGATTCAGCATAGTGAAACCTATGAAAGACATGGGAGAACTGAACAGCACACAAATGGAAGCAGAAGATGCCTTGTGATTTTTGATCTCTCTTTGGAGTTTCTTTTTTTGGTAATCTGTAGAAAGAACATTTCGAGCTGGAACTTAGAGGCTTATTTATTTCAGCCTTTACGTTTAGATACTCGAATTTCCATCAGCAGGGGGCACTGCATGCACAATAAAGTCAGCAAACCAGCACTTGCTTAAAACAGGTTCTCTTCCTGAATCAGACCCAAGCAAAATGGCTGGAGTTTACTCTTATTGCTAACTTGGCTTGGATAGCTCACGTTTCTTGTCCCAGATCCTCAACACCCAGTTAAGCAAACCATTACTGTTATCGTGAGAAAATTCTTATATTCCTCTATGCTTACATTACATTTACATTTACAGCATTTAGCAGACACCCTTATCCAGAGCGACTTACAATTGATACAGTCTTACAATCCAAGCAATTATGGGTTAAGAGCCTTGCTCAAGGACCCAACAGTGGCAGCTTGGCAGAGGTGGGATTTGAACCCTGGACCTTGTGATCCATAGTCCAGTACCTTATCTGCTAGGCTACCACAGTCACATTCATAGCCCTTTTTAGGGGTGCTCAAACAGTACCTCTAAGTCTGTGATCAGTTAAAATGTTAAAACCATAGAAAGTACAGTGGGGCAAAAAAGTATTTAGTCAGCCACTGATCGTGCAAGTTCTCCTACTTAGAAAGATGAGAGAGGTCTGTAATTTTCATCATAGGTACACTTCAACTATGAGAGACAAAATGAGAAAAAAATCCAGGAAATCACATTGTAGGATTTTTAAAGAATTTAATTGTAAATCATGGTGGAAAATAAGTATTTGGTCAATAAATTTGGTTCAACTCAATACTTTGTAACATAAGCTTTGTTGGTCAAACGTTTCCTGTAAGTCTTCACCACGTTGGCACACACTGTAGCTGGTATTTTGGCCCATTCCTCCATGCAGATCTCCTCCAGAGCAGTGATGTTTTAGGGCAACACGGACTTTCAACTCCCTCCACAAATGTTCTATGGGGTTGAGGTCTGGACACTGGCTGGGCCACTCCAGGACTTTGAAATACTTTTTATGGAGCCACTCCTTCGTTGCCCAAGCAGTGCGTTTGGGGACACGCCTGGCACTGCAGGATCTGAGTCCCTCTCGGTGTAGTGTGTTACTGATGGTAGCCTTTTTACTTTGGTCCCAGCTCTCTGGAGGTCATTCATCAGGTCCCTCAGTTTAGTTCTGGGATTTTTGCTCACTGTTCTCATGATCATTTTGATGTCACGGGATGAGATCTTGCGTGGAGCCCCAGATCGAGTGAGATTATCAATGGTCTTGTATGTCTTACAATTGCCCCCACAGTTGATTTATTCACACCAACCTGCTTGCCTATTGGAGATTCACTCTTCCCAGCTTGGTGCAGGTCGACAATTTTCTTCCTGGTGTCCTTCAACAGCTCTTTGGTCTTGGCCATGGTTGAGTTTGGAGTCTGACTGTTTGAGGCTGTGGACAGGTGTCTTTTATACAGATAACGAGGTCAAACAGGTGCCATTAATACAGGTAACGAGTGGAGGACAGAAGAGCTTCTTAAAGAAGAAGTTACAGGTCTGTGAGAGTGAGAATCTCGCGTTTTTGTGGGTGACCAAATACTTATTTTCCACCATGATTTATAATTAAATTCTTTAAAATTCCTACAATATGATTTTCTGGATTTTTTTCTCATTGTGTCTCTCATAGTTGAAGTGTACCTATGATGAAAATTACAGACCTCTCTCATCTTTCTAAGTAGGAGAACTTACACAATCAGCGGCTGACTAAATACTTTTTTGCCCCACTGTATATGGTTTAAATATAATTTTTTAACAGCAAAAACACTGCAGTCCCCCATGCCTCGCAAATGGTATGATCCAAGTGGTTCAGCAAAAAGCAAATTTTTTCAGATTTGCTGGTGTTGTTCCAGTCACAGTGTCCCTAACCAAAAAGTCAGATGTTCTTCCTTCACAAATGTGAGAATGACAGTCCATTACATAAAAAAACAAACAAAAAACCAACCAAACAAACAAACAAAACAAGACGTGGGGTGGAAGTCTCTCCCCTAAAGCTCTGATTCTAAAATCGCCCCTATTTACATTATATGATCAAGTTTTCCTGATCATCCCTGATCATCTGACCAAACCCACGGGCTTTCATTTTCTAGACACTCTCCCCTTCAGGCATATAACACCCTTGCTTCACAACAACAGTTATAACAACAGATATTTCCATGTTATTAGCAATATTAAGAGCAATACAATTGAGAATTTATCCTCCTTTGCTGTTAGAACTGCTTGAACTAAATTTCGAAACATGACTGTGATGATTCACATCCATTCATTCACAAGCATGTGTATGACTGATTCTACGTCTGGGACTGTTGTAGGAAGGTACTGTGTATATTTAACTACACTGGATGCAATTAAAGAGCTCACCAGCAACAGGCATGGAAAAGCTCATTATTGTTTGAAAAACCAGCAAGCATGTTGCAGCAAACACACGACTCCAACAGCAGAATTACAGTCATCTGTCAAAACTGCATAGGTGGCTGAATAATGTATAATGAACACATTTGCACTTCAAACCACAGGGTCTTTCCCACACGGTGCTGTGGGTGCTGTCTGATCTTGCGCTTGTAGGGAAAGCATCGGCTCAGCTTTCAAACTGCCTGAGCAGATAACTAAAATGTGCTGTGGCATTCAATGTGTCATCACCGAGCTAATGCCTTTGTTGCCTGTGTCAGTCTAATTGTCTTATACATCTGTAGAGCAACGTTCTATACCTGTTTCCCTTTTAAACAGTAGCACGCATTCAGAATGACACCAAACGTATTAATCCTACAACATGCATTAATTAACAGTTCATATATATATATTATAGAAAATTATAGAGAAAAAGCAATTCTATATTCATAAATACTCTCATTACAGACGTACAGGAATGCACTGTCATAGCAGTGACAGGATCTGCCTACAGAGAATGCTTAAAGAACAAAGACGCTTCGATGCAATCCTCACTGTGGAAGACTTTCTGTTCCCTCACTACAAGTTCTCTTCCAAATTGGATAGCAACCATCATTTAAAAATAGAATTAAAGTAGAATTTCTGAAGAACAGCCCTGACCCAGATCTTATGATTAATGTTTAATTCTAATAGGAGATGTAGATCAGACTTAATGACTTTAATTATGTATTAACCTCCCACTCTCATTTGTAACATCCCATCATCATATACACAGCTATATTAAGGAAAAGGTGTTGGTGTGACCTGAAGAATTAATTCACCACTTCTCTATTATATAGGATGTGAACAAAACAAGATGAGTCACCTTCAACGTATTTTTAAGTTCTGAGAAGTTTAGTTGCTGCAATGAAATCGACAAGTTTTGCTTTGCATGGTTGCATACTCAGAAAATATGAAGTGATTTTACAGGAATAGGTTGATCTTTCATGATGATGCTTCTTATGCCATGAGAACAATAACCTTAAACATACAGTGGTGCTTGAAAGTTAGTGAACCTTTTAGAATTTTTTATATTTCTGCATACATATGACCTAAAACATCATCAGATTTTCAGACAAGTCCTAAAAGTAGATAAAGAGAACCCAGTTCAACAAATGAGACAAAATATATTATACTTGGTCGTTTATTTATTGAGGAAAATGATCCAATATTACATATTAGTGGCAAAAGTATGTATTTGAATGTGAAATTAGAGTCAGGTGTTTTCAATCAATGGGATGACAATCAGGTGTGAGTGGGCACCCTGTTTTATTTAAAGAACAGGGATCTATCAAAGTCTGCTCTTCACAGCACACGTTTGTGGAAGTGTATCAAGGGGATTTCTGAGGACCTCAGAAAAAGCGTTGTTGATGCTCATCAGGCTGGAAAAGGAGACAAAACCATCTCTAAAGACTTTGGACTCCACCAATCCACAGTCAGACAGATTGTGTACAAATGGAGGAAATTCAAGACCATTGTTACCCTCCCCAGGAGTGGTCGACCCTCAAAGATCACTCCAAGAGCAAGACATGTAATAGTTGGCGAGGTCACAAAGGACCCCAGGGTAACTTGTAATGTAAACATTAATGTAAGCACGACCCGCCTACTCTTGAGATTCAGTTCATGGACAGATGTCCTGACATTTTCCTTTAGAATTCTCTGATATCATTCAGAATTCATTGTTCCATCAATGATGGCAAGCTGTCCTGGCCCAGATGCAGAAAAACAGGCCCAAACCATGATACTACCACCACCATGTTCACAGATGGAATAAGGTTCTTATGCTGGAATGCAGTGTTTTCCTTTCTCCAAACATAACACTTTTCTTTTAAACCAAAAAGTTCTATTTTGGTCTCATCCGTCCACAAAACATTCTTCCAGTAGCCTTCTGGCTTGTCCACATGATCTTTAGCAAACTGCAGACGAGCAGCAATGTTCTGTTTGGAGAGCACTGGCTTTCTCCTTGCAATTTTGCCATGCACACCATTGTTGTTCGGTGTTTTTCTGATGGTGGACTCATGAACATTAACAGTAGCCAATGTGAGAGAGACCTTCAGTTGCTTAGAAGTTACCCTGGGGTCTTTTGTGACCTCGCCAACTATTACACGCCTTGCTCTTGGAGTGATATTTGTGGGTCGACCACTCCTGGGGAGGGTAACAATGGTCTTGAATTTTCCATTTATACACAGTCTGTCTGACTGTGGACTGGTGATGTTTTAGAGATGGTTTTGTAACATTTTCCAGCAAGATGACCATCAACAACTCTTTTTCTGAGGTCCTCAGAAATCTCCTTTGTTCGTACCATGATACACTTCCACAAACATGTGTTGTGAAGAGCAGACTTCAACTTCAACCATTCAACTTCTGAAGGAAAGGGTATCCCTACACCTTAAAATGTTTTTAATGTTATTGTTATTGGCTTTGTAAAATAGAGAGAATACATACTAGGGAAAAGTCCTTTTTCATTGTATCATTCCATCATGGATACTCATCTATTGCTTTCAGACTACATAAAGATGACAACTTCATTTGTATTCCAATTCACTAACTTGTTTAATGAGTAGCTGATCAGCTAATTTGGCTGCATGCCTGCTCTACATTGAACAGTATTGCCATCAGTACAGGGAATCCATAGATATACAATGGATCATGCAGATCATGCTCATTAAAATGTACTCTATGAAGGAACATGAGCCAGAACAGAGGCTCGGCTTATAATGATTAGCATGAATGCTGGTTTTTATAATACTGGAGAATAAAACCAATGTAATTAGAATTTACAAAGTATAAACTTTACCCTTATTTCATTAAGCATTGCAAATCGCACATCTGTATTTCATCCTGAAGCCTTCATTAGAATAATTGCTGCTTTGACATTTACAGGTTTTTATTTTCAATGTGTCCTTAGAGATTATTAAAGTAAATGGAGCCATAAACATTTTTACATTTACAGAAAAGGGATTTAAGAGTATATTGAAAGCACATGTAAAAATTCTCGTCTTTACTTTGTATTTTCTGTTCAATATTTGCCCTTAAAATAGCAAAGTGCATCCAACCGGTAATTTCTGGGCACCTCTACATCAGGGGTCCTCTTGACACATGGAAATGCAGACTGCTGCACTTCAGCACTGCAGGCCTGTTATTACTATAAATGCGTGTGACCTGGGAGACCTGCTCTTGACCGCTGTTTTGGCCCTTGTAGCCCAGCTGATTAACTATGAAGAGTTTAAGTAATGTATTTTGCAGACAGCTGAGCCAGTACTTCTGTATTGCTAGAAATAGACAGCTTAAAATAAAAATGCTACTCACTGACTTCAGAAAAAAAGATTTGTGCAGTTCTGTCTTGATGGTTTTGTTAATGGTGCATTTGTTTAAAGCAGTACATTAATGATGATGATGATGATATTAATGGCTTGTTAATTGCTGTAACTTACTGTAGTTAATCCGATTTTTACCTGTAACCAGTAATAGAGCTCTATAAAGTTCTACTGTAGATTTAAAGTACAGGTACGCACCATTTAATGACTGCATTACGTTCTGTGAAACAGCTCACTGTTTGAAATGATCGTTGACCAGATATTACCATAGTCACAAAGTCTTTTCATGCTACTGTAATGGAAATATAAAGGGTATTTTCAGAAGAAAACTGTGTGCAAACAATATGTAAATGTGTCATAGAGACCCCTGAAAACACACGTGATTGATGAGTTACTGAAAAGACTGATACTTTTGTTTGACGGAAGCCAAAAATGCACTGATAGACAGTATTACGAACAACATGGAAGATCAGCCAGATGAAACAGAGTGAATGTGAACCAATATTGTTATAGCTTAGAGCGAATATGCATACAAAAATAAGTACTATTTGCAATAGGACAGTGACAAAAACTTACAAATGCCATTTTCAGCTTGGTTCTTTCTCTCTCTCTCTCACACATACGCAGTGCTATTCACCGAGCCACCCTGTTTAAAACATTTAGAGAGAAAATCCGCTGCTTTTTTATGTGATGCCTTGTCTCTACTCTGTCATAATATCTAATTGCCATTAACTGCAGTTCGAAGTTCAGTTCAAAGCCTATCATCCTACCCTTGACTGTGAGCTGAGACAGCAGCCAAAATGCACAGTGCATGAGAGTTCTCGAGAGCAGGCTTTAAAAAGACTTTGTTAACAAGACTTGACAGCTACTGGATCTAGAAGCTAATGAACTAATAATTGCCTAATGACTTGAACCTTTCAGAGCTTGGAAATTTGAGACGCTTAAATGTCAGCACCCGCAGACTGCACAAGCACGTACCATTTACCTTTTATGGATATGTACTTGCTAATTTAGAAACTCTCACCACTGTAGGCTGAAGCTCTGTTGTTCTATTTTTACATTTCGGTTTCCATCTACTAACCTGTTTAGAAGTCGGCCCTGGTGGGATTCCGACAAACAGAAATATGTTCAATGTGTTCATGAATCTCAGTACGTTTGGTGCAAACCCCACTAGGGTGGCTTAAAAAGGCATCTGGATTTGCTTGACTGAAAATAAAAGGGTGAAATCGAACTTGGGAGTGCTTGAGTATAGTGTTTCATTTTACGCTGCGTACAAATTCATGCCTTTTTCTTCACTTTCACACTCCTCACATGTACATACTTCTTGATTTCTTTTGTTTCACACTTGGTTTCACAGTCTTTTTAAAGGGAGAGCGAGATTCCCAATCTGTGCCAACTGAAAAAGCAATGTTTTTAAAATAGTGACACCAGTAGTCTTTTTTTGTATGCACCAAGTGTTTAAAACCACTGAGTCAGGCAGAAACTGGGGGTAAACAAATATATTTATCAAACCAGAAATGATATACCTTTAATAATGACATCTTGACTGATAAACTTGTGTGTTTCCATTCTTTTATATTATGTGATAGAGTTTATTAGACTGTAAAAACTGGTTATGTAATGCTATTACTGTTATATCTTCTTAACATTGGTCATAACTAGCTGGTCCAGTCAAAGTCAATACATATTAGGTGTGAAACAGTCACACGAACAGTCATATTTATGAGCCATCTCCAAGTAATCATATTAGGCATATTTCAGCAAGTATTCATGAGCTGTCAAGACTGATACAAAATAAACTCTTCCAATCACTGAAAATCACATCAAAACTAAGTGCATAGCTATCAAAATTCATAGGGAAGGTGGCTACAACATTTGGTTGAGATTAAGTTTAGCCAAAATTACATACAGTGGTGTTTGAAAGCTTTTGAACTCTTTAGATTTTTTTATATTTCTGCATAATATAAAGGATAAGGTTCTTAATCTGGAATACAGTGTGTTTTTTCTATAGACATAATGCTTCTTAGTAAACCTAAAAGTTCTATTTCAGGCTCCCACATCATTCCACAAATGTTTTTCTAATACCCTTCAGGACTGTTCATGTGCCACATAATGGGCACCAATGTTTTTTTTGAAAAGCAATGGCTTTTACGATGCAACCGTGCCATGCACACCATATTCACTGTTCTCCTGACTGTGGGATCATGAAAATGCTAGAAAATATCCAGTGACCTTGGTGACCTCATGGACTTTTACACACCTTGGTCTTGGAGTGATTTCTGTTGGTCTTCCATGTAACAATGGCCTTGAATTTCCTCAATTTGTAAACAATATATCTGACTGTGGATTGGTGGGCTCCAAACTCTTTAGGGGTAGTTTTGTAACCTTTTCCATTCTGACAAGCATCAACAACTCTTTTTCTTTTTATCTTTTGCTCATAATAAACTTTCTCAAACGTGTGTTGTGAAGATCAGACTTTGAAAGATCCCTGTTCTTTAAATAATACAACGGTGCCTAATCATGCCTGACTGTCATCTGATTGATTGAAAACACCGGACTGTTCTAAACATTAGATTCTGCATGTCAGCTGCATAACACGTTTCAGTTGGTCTAGGTATTTTTTTTTACTTTCTCTCTCTCTTCTTCTGAATTAGACTTAAGTATTTCCAAATCCTCATTCTTATTAGCCAAGCGGACATTGTCTACCATAGCTTTCAAACTCAAGGACTCTGCCATTTCCTAATCCTCTACAGTAATTCTGTAAACTCCTTTCTCTCAAGATGTTTAATGATATGCAAGATCAGAGCATTCCCTATTGCCTCACTATTGCCTCACTTGTGGTGCTTTTGGGATCACTGGTTTTATGAACTGCTCTGTGCTTACTTTATATAAGCTTAAGTCTCCCATCACTTCAATCTGTAAGCTCTCAAGTTCAGACTCCATTGCGACAATATTGGATAGCAGTAAGTGGATTGCAGTACTAATACTTGGTGTTTTTCCTGTTGCTGTTGACTGAGCAGCCCATTCCCTGCTTAAAAAAACTTCTTAAACCAACTAAACAAGGGTTGCTGGTTTAGGCTGGTCTAGCTGGTGTTATGCTGGTTTAGCTGGTTGGCCAGCTGGTCAAAAACACCTCTAAAACCTGCCAACCAGACCAGTTAAATCTGGTTTGTTTGTTGTTTATTTAACGTCGCTATCAGCATCAGTGGCCATTTCAGTGACACACACAAGGTTACATCTATACACAAGGTTACATCAAGACTAGTGATATACACGCAAGTCGATGCCAAATTAGCATAATCAATTAACCTAACACACATGTCTTTGGACTGTGAAAGGAAACCAGAGTACCCAGAGTAAACCCATGTAGACACTTGGAGGACATGCAGACTCCACACAGAAAGGACCCAGGCCGCTCCACCCTGGGAAAGGACCTTCTTGCTGTGCCATCAGTGCCACCAGTTAAATCTGGTAACCAACTAAAACCAGCTTGCCAGTCTAGGCTGGTCTTTTCAGCAGGGTGGTGGATATGTTACTCACCTCAGAATGCCAACCCTTTTGGAAACAAGACCTCATCTCCACTTTAATTGCTCTACACACTCTTTGTCGTCTGGGTTGTTTTAGAGGGATGGTTGATGAGAAGTAGTTTGCATTTTTGGGAGAGTGAACCACATATCAACACCTCCCAGTGGTGCCTCCAAATGTAAATTCCCTAAAAAGGAAGATGTGAGTAGAAAGGTTCACCAACACAAGCTCTCTTCTCTGAAGCTTTTGTTTAAAGAACAGATACAAATGCACCATTTAACTGGTTCTATGGTCATTATAGATTTACAAAATTGCAGAACAACCCAGCCCACAAAGCAGCAAAGAATGCTAATTGTTTATATAATTCTCATCTGGTGCAGTGCATTCAGTATTCATTAACACACAGCAGATAAATCTCCAAAATGCACAAATTACTACTTAGTACATTATATGCTCTTTTACAGTTTCAAACAAATACATCATAAACTAACACTATTAGTGCTTATGTAACATGAACAGAACGTAGCTTCACGTCGTCAGTTTGCCAAAATGGCGGCTGCGTAGCTACAGCACCATTAACTATGAGCAGGTGAGCACTGGTTTTAAACAAATGAACTTGCTCTATAAAATGCCAACGTTTTTACAAACGTGGATTAATACAAAATACAACATTATATTAATTAAATAAGTGGACCTAAAGCGACGTTTAAGTAATATTTGCACTAAAAATAAAGATAAAGTTTGCCTAAACAAGCCCTCTCCTCAGTATGAACGAATAACAATAGAGTTGCGTTCTCCTCTTACTGCTCTCTCCCCCTACTGGCGACTAGAGATATTGCCATAAAAAGTATGTAATGTTCTGGAACAGATTTTCTGCATTAACAGTTTTAAATCTTCGTTCATTTGACCTCTCCCACCTGCTCTGTGAGTTGGTGGTGATCATGTGGTTCTACAGCTCGGTTCTACAATAATCCAGTTTATCAGTTCCACTTACCGTATAGATGCACTTTGCAGTTCTACAATGACAGACTGTAGTCCATCTATTTCTTTGTTAGTCCCCTTTACTACTGAAGTCAGATACATATCCGATACGTAGCAGTGACCATCTGAACAGCCAGTTTGAAATTCAGGCAACTGTTTCATCATTCCAATGGCAGTAGTGTGGGAGGTTTTCAGTGCCTGGAAAGCAAAGTAACAGACCTCAGTAGGATCTTAGATGAGCTGTGCATTAGACAATTTATGAGGGACAAAGAAAGAGAGCAGAAATACAGACACAGGTTCTCTAAGAACTGCCTTGCTAGATTGGCCTCCAAAAGGGCATTCCTTCATGTTGCAACAAAGTAGATCAAAATTAGGTAAACAGCTCATTTTAGCCAGTGGCAGACACAAAATGTAGTGGTGGGAGGAAATTGTAGTACCTGGAGTATTGTGACAGAGGTATAAGGAAAAATATAAGTAGATAAACCCAAGCTGATAAAACCTGGAACCTAACAGTACCACAAGAATCAGTATTCTGCCTCTGGAGGGAAAAAAACAACAAACAAATGTATTAAATTTGAATTTATCCAAAGTTAATATGATCATTTCAATGACTCCTATTTCACATCATACACTTTCATTGCATTTTGGCCTTTTCAAATGGTCAGATTTGAAATGAACCAAGGCTCCCAATACATATATCAGTTGATTTATTTCAGAATCATTGTCTGTGCAACTACAGCATGTAGTGATTTCATGCATGTCAAAATTGATTGAACATACTTTCATGGAACTGAATAAATTCCATCAGCATTTTTAATAGTGTTTTCAGCCTGTATGTGTGTGTGTGTGAACCAGTAAATGTATTGACAGTGGATTTGACAAATGCATTTGTTAAACAGTTAAAATGGTGGCATATAAATCAGATCCATACATTATTTAAGAAAATTAATCAATGGCGATTTGAGCACTTAGAGAATAATTCACAAAAAACATGGGCTCTATTACACCATTAATCTGCTGAGGAATGACAAATGGGGCTAATAAAACCATGGCTCTCTGACCTGGATGATCCTTGGATTGAGGAATGGCACCAAATTTAGTAAGCTAAATGGTCATGTCTGTTATGGGCTTTTCATTGGTTTTATAAGGTACAGAAGAAGCCTGATGCCTTGTATATATATATTTGTGAACAACACTGAGGTTTTTTTTGTTAGAAATGATCACACTGTAATGCTGCTGCCATTAACAATAATTTTTAATCGAGAAAATAACGTAAGGCTTAAAGTGTTTCAAAGGTGATTTTGCACTGCCTGTTCCAGAAATGACTTTTTCTTCAAGTGGACTCATTCCCTCGTGATTGTGTGCATTCAGTGGGGTATGTTTATTTAGGTTTATCTTCTATTGTGCATGTTTATATATTTTTCTAGTGTGTGTGTGAGAGATTGTTTTTGTGTGCTTGTTCTATACATTTTCATGTATTTGAACAATTTGACTGTGGATTTAATGACTGTGAAGCGCAATAAGTACTTCCTGGAGGGAGTGATATGTATAACAGTTTAGGCTTTGGATGCTGTTTAGATGGTACAACCCCAAATCAGAAAAAGTTGGGACAGTATGGAAAATGCAATTTAAAAAAAACAAACAAACAGTGTTTCTTACATTTACTTTGACTTTTACATTTTATTTCATTGCAGACAGTATGAACCCTAGATATTTCATGTTTTGTCTGGTCATTTCAATAAATATAAAACATTTTTATATTTTAACATTTTAATAAACATCCATTCCTGCATTCCTGGCTGATAACTGGATTGGTCTTTTTTATCTTTGTTCCGTTGAACACAATGGCCATTTTTTGCAAAAGAGATCTGAAATAGTGAGTAATCTGACCATAATACCCATTTCCACTGTGTAATGGTCCATCCTAGATGCCTCCTAGTCCAGAGAGGTCAATGCCGCTTGTGGACATGGTTAACACGAGGCTTCTTTTTCATTTTACTCTATAAACAAATACACAGAGTACTGGATCCACAAAAATGCATACCAATTTTAATGCATGCCCTCCAAATATGAGAGGTACTGGATCCGACACAAACTAAGCACTGTGCAGAAACCAGTCATCAACTTCAAGAATAAGAAAGCAAGCGTACAATTTGCAAAAGACCATGCACTGAAAGGCAGCAGCTTTTGGAGTACTGTCTTATTTTCGGGTGAATCCAAATGTCACTTGCTTGGATGTGATTTTGGAGTGTATTTATATAAAATAAGACTGCCTCAAAATGAGCCACTTGTTTTCTCACTCAGACCAGATAAGCTGTCTTTCAAAACGACAGAGTCAGCTAATGCTTTTGTACAGTTTTTGGTTTCTCATATAAGCTGTCTTTCAAACTCTTCACAAGAAGGAGATCATCCGTTACAAATCTGAACAGCAGTCAGCCAGTAACAAATACTTAAAATATGAGGTCTCTAGGAAGAAGAGCGTCAGGCAGGCTCTATGAGCCCTTTGAGTGATTTACAGCTCTTCCAATGACTAGTGCACACACAGCTTTTGAATGACACCTCACACGGCTCACACAGCACCTAAGAGAAGGCAGGGGAGATGGGTTTAAAGGGCAGAAAAGACAGCTGCCTGATAGAGAGGCCTCTTTTCAGGCAGCTTATTCAGATAAATAGCAAAATAACTCTAAAATGAAACTTATGTTTGTTGGTTCTATCACAGAAAACATAAAGAAACCTTGCAACCTCTTGCCCTTTATAGTGACAGGCTTCTTTTTATTTGTATTTTTAGAGGTTATGGCCTATTTTGAGATGAATGGTGATCAATACTAAAAACACTGTGCAACACTTCAATATCTTTTAATATTATTGTTGTATCTGTTCCAAATTTTGGATTTAGATTTAGAAGTCCCTGGTGAAACATAAAATGTCCAGCATGGATTATTGCTTGTTTGGATGTGATGGTGAAGTGTATTTGTATAAAATAGGACTGCCTCAAAAAGGACTGCCACTTGTTTTCTCACTCAGACGAGACAAACAGTGAAGCCATGATCCCTGAGAAATATGCTGAGTAGGTTGCACTGAACTCAGGTTTCACAGAAAACAGAGGAAAAGCCTGGAATAAAAGGAAATCGGTATAAAACAACAGAGTCAGCTAATGCTTTTGTACAGTTTTTTGGTTTCCCATATAAGCTCTCTTTCAAACTCTTCACAAGAAGGAGATCATCCGTTACAAATCTGAACAGCAATGCTTAAGGTAGTATATCCTTCCACTCAGGAGAGTTTTAGAGTGTCTCCCTTCAGGGCATGGTCACATCACACTGTAACAGCCCTCTGGCAAAAGAACAAGGGCCAAATCAACAAGCGAACTGGAGAAGTGCCATAGATTCACATCTCCCTGTTTCTGTCTGTCTGTCTGTCTCTCGATCTCCTTTAATCCCCTATTTGTCCTCTTGCACTTCTTGAATATTTTACTTAAAAATCTAGTATTTAATTGTTTGGTTATTTAGCAGACACTCTTATCCAAGCAGTGCCAAAGTCTTAGGCCACTGTTATAGTTGTTGTTTTAGCAATGGTATAATGATCATATATAACATATTGTCGACGATGGGACCCAAATGCTTCAAACTTGGATTCGTCTGTCCATAATAACTCTTTTCCACTGATCTTCATTCTAATCTTTGTGAGCTTTAGCAAATCTTGGCCTTTTCACATGTTTCACATTTCCCCCTTCCAAAATACATGGTTTCTTGGATGCTGTCCTTCCAAAAAAGACCATTCCTGATCAAACTTCTTCAGACTCCCATCTTGGCATCTCAATGAAGCTGGCAGATGCTGCTATTGCTCAAGTAAGGGGCGGTCACACTAAATACTTGCCACTGTAGCCTGTAGAAGCTGTTTATTTCTGATTTTTTTTAATACTGCATGTAAATTCCCTGTATTTTTTGGTTATATTCTAATAAAGAGACTGACAAATAATTAATATTGGTAATTATGTCATTGTTAAAACAATGGTATATCTAATCTAATGGCCTAATGATCTAGGATAGTTGTACAGTACTGTATGTTAAGGGCCTTGATGACCCAATAGTGTCAGCTTGAACTATGGACACAAAGCAAAATGCAGTCTTTAGAACACCTGCCTGGGAAATCTAGACAGGGTTGATAAGCCCCTTTTCTCAAGCTTGGATTGAAGGACCAATTTTCAAAGGTTAAAATTATCTGGCCTGATATGGGTTTTCACAGAAGCGACTGCTTACACCTGCCAGAATTCTGAACAAGTTTGGATGGATGGATTGCTGCTGAGCTGATGACTGGTATTTTATCCTGTAAACCCATCCAACTGTGCAAAACAAATGCATAGCTTTCTTTGTAAAAAAAAATACTTTATTCACTGAGCATTCACTGAAGTCGTTTTGAGTAGGACACATAGATTAAAACAAGCAGTGTGTAAGGAATACATGTGATTTCTGAGAGGGAAACATTTCTATAATGTGCTTCTATATAAATACAGAAGACCTATCGGATTCTAAGAAAAGATCCAACAAAGCTGTTTGACCCTATATTAATTCCGTAGATTTAGATATTCTGCTTTTTTTTTTTTTTACCTGTTTGAATCCATTGTCTCTTAGTTGATTATTTTTGTATGTCGACTTTGCCAGACTTCTCCTGTGTACTGAATTATCATGGTAAGGGCAACGACATATGGATGGTGCAATGTTGTGCATTATACATGTATGCACTGTTTAACGTAATCATTAACTCAAATTGATGTTGACCAGACATTACCATAGTCATAGACTTTATAGGCTACTCTACGATAACGCAAGATGCCTTCAGTATTAGAGATACCGCTTACAACACTAGTGGTTCCTAATGGCACTGCATCTGATGCCTAAACTTTTATGCTAAATGTCATGATTGGCAGAAAATGAAGGCAGATGCCTTAAACACAAAAACAAGCAGATATAATGGAATGATATAGAATGGTAGAATGAGATGTAAGGTGATAAATGGAGCCAGAAAACAGCGCAAGGTTCATACACAGGATAAGTAGTCAGAAACAATGAAAGTTCAAAGAAACGCTGAAAGGGCTGCATTCAAATAAACGAGGTGATAATAACAAACAAGATACAGAGGTGTGTAGGTGTGTGACGCAGGGGGTGATGTGATGGGTGTGAAGCATGCTGGGAACTGGATTGCGAAACAGGTGTAGTCGTGACACTAAGCCTTTTTTAATTTGTGGAAATTCACAATAATTATAGAAAACACAGTACATACAACACAGTATGCTGCTGTTAAGCAGAAACTCTTTGAAGCTGTTTATAATATTATAAACAGCTGACAAATGACATTAGCAAGGACTCTTACTAGAGCAAAATACTTAAGCTAGCAATAATAACTAATTCTTCTTGATTCTGTTATTCGCATGTTCAAGTGTAATTCAGTTAATTAGTATCTAATCAACATTATACTAAATAAATACTAAAATAATTTGATTAATAAGCCAATGACCTTTAAATGGAATGCCAATGGAAGTTAAAGCCTTTGTTTAAAGCCTTCTGAAGGTCAATGATAAGACAAAATTCTAGAGAGAGTTATAGTGGAGTAAAAGCATAATCAGGCATTCAAATATGTAACTAAGTTGTCAGATTGTTATGATTTAGTAACCAATTACAGAATCGCACAAAGTTGTATGTTTTGTCATTCAAGTGGTATATATATTCTTGTACTTCCCTACCACAAGTTGTGCTTTTCTTCTCATCTCATGGTCAGCAATAGGACATTTTGCCTAGACTAATGAGTAGAGATGGAACCCAAATTGGGAAGGTCTTCTGGATCCTGATCAGAAGGAAAAATAAAATATTCAAATAAGCAGTTAACATAGGAATCTGTTGTAATTACTAAGTGAAATTTGGAACATCGTATATCAGGCAGCACTGTACAGTATCTTTGCCGTTTTGAGTCTGTTTATGTCTGCAACGTCCACAGGTTTTATTTTCTGTTAGAATTTCTCATAATATTTAAGACCTCTGCCACTAAAATGAACAGATATTGATTGGATGGACATTAAATGGCACTTACCTGTATTGAAAATTAGGAATAAATATTTTGCGTGATAATTTGGAAATGAAAACACTCAAAGTGTGTGCTACTAACAGACAGAGTGGCTTGGTCCTGTCATAGAATCATTCTGGGAAGTGCAGTTTCTTACATTTAGATCATTATTATCATTATTGTGACTGACTAACACCCACATACAAGTCATTGCAATAATAAAGATGTGCCGTATGAAAAGCTTATGGAGGTATATCCAGGTCTTTAAGCAAGAGCAATGATTTTACTTTTAAGGAATGCCTTTAATTTAATTCAGTCTTACTTATCAAGTACTTTTAACATAAAGCTGTTTTACAAACAGCCAAGAACAGACATCACTTGAGGCCACAGCAGCAAGGGAAGCATACTTTGAAATGCATAAGGAAATAACCTTGACAACAAGATTAAGTTCTTAAGTTTCCTTGTCTGCATGACGTTTGAAATAACATCAAGATTTTAGCACATATTTGGGTCAAGGGGCTAAAAATATCAGCAATATTTTATGTGCTCTCAGAAGAACTAAATGGAGTGGAAAGCAGTTTTAATGACTTTTAACCCCCAGGATTTAGTCATGAGTATGGATATGGTCTGAATAACAACGGTAAGAAATTACATATTACTTGAAGAAACAGTATAAAAAGAAAATTCAATTGAACCTAATATCAGGACCTGATATAAGATACGGTACTGTGCAAAAGCCTTAGGACACCATTAGATTTGGTGTTTTAGCAATGGTATAATAACCATATATAACATATTGTCAACAATTGGACCCAAAAATTTCAAACTTGTCATTATATAATACTCCGCACACAAAATACACAACACACACCCCGTATAGACAACACAAAAATACATATGCACTCTCAATTAAAATACACACAAAATCACACACACATTCACATACATATACAAAGCACTGGGACACACACCTGCATGTGGCCAAAAGTACTGAGACACAAAATGTCATTGCCACATTTCAAGCACTGTTGTAGTTCCTTCAGGAAATGCAGATCTAGTTATATATACACACTATTGCTAAAACAACAAATTTAATGGTGGCCTAAGACTTTTTGCACAGTACTGTATGTATGGTGGTTTAATTAAAAAAGAAATACAAATTTTGAAATGCTGATAACATGTGAAGTTATATGACATTCAATCGATTGTATAATTGTGAAGAACATGATGGGCAAAGACTGGAGATTCTGTGTATCAGCTTTAAAACGTGTTACTAATAACTAATCGTTATTTATTAAGATATACCGGATATACCTCTGCCACGTTTGCAATTATGTTTGCAATAATTAGCCATTAGCTAATTACCAGAGTCGCATCATTCCGGCTTTGTTTTTAGCTGTAGTGGATTTTTTATAAATTTTACAACCTTTTCCCATCTTCTTTTTTTCTGGGACTTAGTTTTCTGTGACTTTTTGTATTAACTTTCCATTGACGCTTTAATCAAGAAGTACACTGGACCATCAGCACCCCACAACACCACCTAAAGCTAAGTACCTTTAACTAATTAATTGTATTGACATGGCTTCTGCTGCGCTTGTTTCCTGTGCCGAATGTGGCATGTTCAGGTATTCTTCCTCCGTCATTAGTTTAAATTTCATTTGTGATAGGTGTAGGCTTGTAGCTAGTCTGACGGAGAAGGTTGTAGTTTTAGAGGAGCGCATCCGGATATTAGAGAAGGTTAGCTCAGCTTTTAGCTTAGCAGATCTGGATGCCACATGTGTAGTTCATGCCCCCGCTCCGGCAGCACCCTCGCAGCAGGGCAAGTGGGTGATAGTTCGGCCACAAAGTCGTAAGTCTAGCCCACCAGACCACCACTCTTTACCTGTTCACGTGTCCAACAGGTTTACCCTCCTCAGTGATACAGGCACTGAGCAACCTGTTGAAAGAGCTCTGGTCATAGGTGACTATTTTACGACATGTGAAATTAGTTACCCCTTTAAAGACACCAACAACTAGGGTTACATGTAGCAAGCCTTAGTGAGCTCGATAGTCGTAGATTCTCTAGAATAGTCGTTCATGTAGGGGTTAATGATATACGCCTTCGCCAGTCAGAGGTGATTAAGGCTAATTTTGTAGAGGTGGTTAGAGTTGCAAAGACGATGTCCGATGCAGTAGTGTGCTCTGGCCCCATTCTAATGCGGCGAGGTGACCAAGCCTACAGCGGGTTCTGGTTGCTGAACTGCTGGCTGTCCAAGTGGTGCTCTGAAAACAACGTGGGCTTTATAGGCATAGGCGTAGCCGCAATTTTTGACAAATAGCTAGGTGTTGCAACTAAATCCCATTACAAGGCTAATTCTTTTGAAATACTGATTCTTAATGTGACTGATCCATCGTTATGGAAGTCAAAACCACACTCTTTTTAGCTTATCACTATTTACCGTCCTCCTGGTTCTTATTAGAATTTCTTCAGGAATTTGATAACTTTCTTTCCTGTTTAGTTTCAACAGATTAGGCTTTAATTGTAGGTAATTTGTAAATATTCACTTTGACAATGAGCAGGATCCACTTAAAATTGCTTTTGAGTCTATTTTAGAATCCATGACTATCACTCAGAATGTGATGGGACCAACCCACCGCTGTAATCATACTTTAGATCTAATATTAACATTTGGTATCAATATAGATAACTTTGATGTTTTCCCACAAAGTGATTTGATTTCTGATCACTATCTTTTAGTATTTGAGCTATCTCTAAGAAATAAAATCCTACTGCCTCATTATCACACCAAAAGCACACTATTACATCTGCTACTCTAGCTGCGTTTATTAAAAACTTACCAGACTCAAAATTTAATACACTTATGGAGCCCAATCATCTTGAGCGTGTAAATGACCAATTATAATGTGTGTTTTGCTCAACCCTGGATATGATTGCTCCTGCTAGGTTCAAACGCATTAGGGGAAAAAGGCTTTAGAAAAAAGGAGTTTAGAATGTAATTGGCAACATAGTAAATTGCAGGTATTTAAGATTGCCTGGAGGGATAGCATGGCAGAGTATAAGCATGCCCTCACTAAAGCTTAAGCTGCATATTATTCCTGAATCACAGAGAAAGATGAGAATAATCCTTAATTTCTCTTTAATACAGTCTCCAGATTATCTAAAAACCATACAGCAGGTGATTCTCATGTTCTGCTTATTTTAATAGTAATAATTTCATGACATTAGGCATAAAACTCGATGCCTTCAGCAACCTTCCAGATGCAGCACTAGTGTAGACGTTTGTTTAATTAGCTGTGCATCAAGACTAGAATCTTTTACCCCAATTACTAATACTGAACTATCCGCACTGATCAGCTCGTCTAAGTTATCAACGTGTTTAATAGATTCAATTCCTACTCGGTTACTCAAACAAATGATACCTAGTAGCATACAGCCACTGCTAATTATTTTTAATTAATCCCTTACCTTTGGTTATGTGCCCAAGTCCTTTAAGTGTGCCATTATTAAACCAATGATTAAAAAAGCCAATCTTGACCCTTGTGTGATATCTAATTATTGACCAATTTCAAATCTACCTTTTTTCTCCAAAATCTCCAAAAAGCTGTCTATCAGCAGCGCTGCAATTACCTCCAAAGTAATGATATTTATGAAAAATTTCAGTCTGGATTCAGGCCCCATCATAGCACTGAAATAGCATTAATTAGGGTACTAAATAATGATTAATGTGATGATTAATGATGATTAATCAGATAATGGATGTGTCTCTTTTCTTGTTCTGTCAAATTTAAGTGCAGCATTTGACACTATAGATCATGATGTTTTACTGAATAGACAAGAAAATACTGTAGGTGTTAAGGGATTGGCACTTTCTTGGTTTAAATCCTACTTGACCGACTGGAACCAGTTTGTTCATGTAAATAATCCACGCTCTAAGCTCTCAAAAGTAAAGTATGGCATGCCTCAGGGGTCTGTGCTTGCCCCGCTTTTATTCTGTCTGTACATGCTGCCACTAGGCTCAGTTATTCGTAAACATGGCATTAGTTTCCACTGCTCTGCAGATGATACACAGCTGTACATATCAACCAAACCAAATGATGGCCTTACAATCAACAAAATTGAGGACTGTGTAAAGGAAATAAAAGATAGGATGTCATTTAATTTTCTCTTACTTAACTCAGATAAAACGGAGGTTCTATTAGTGGGACCCAAGGCTGTGAGAGACAGGTTGGCTACATCTATCCTAAATCTAGATGGCTGTTCAGTATTGCCTAGTCCATCTATAAAAAGCTTGTGCCATATTTGATTTTGTCATATTTGATGCGCACATTAGCAACGTCACTCAAATTGCTTTCTTTTAATGATGTAATATTGCTAAACTTAGAAATTTCCTCTCTTTTAATGATGCAGAGAAACTGGTTCATGCGTTTATAACCTCAAGGTTGGATTACTGTAACTCTTTACTTACTGGATGCTCTAGTAAATCTATAAATAAACTTCAATTAGTTCAGAATGCAGCGGCACAAGTGCTAACTCAAACTAGAACATTTGATCAAATCAGTCCTGTTCTATCATCACTACCCTGGTTACCAGTTAAATTCTGCATTGATTACAAAATACTTCTTATAACATATAAAGCTCTACATGGCCTGGCCCCACATTATCTGAGTGAACTCCTAGAGTCATACAATCCATCTTGTCTAGTTTGTTCGTAGAGTGCAGGACTTCTTTTAGTTCCTAGAATTAAAAAAGTCACAACATTGGGAAAGGCTTCTCATACATGGCTCCCCAACTAGGAAATAATCTTCCCTTTGAGACAATGCTCCATTGTAAAAAGTGCTATATAATTAAATCTGACTTGACTTGATTGCATTATTCTGTGTTACCATTACACTATTTTATAGTCCTGCGAAGCCTAAAACGTACAGGGAATTTGAATGCAGTAATTCACTATTCAAACCACTAGGTCCCAGTATAACCAAGGGGTGCAAGAAAGAGAACATGATTTTTCCCTTTACAAAGAACATTTTCTAGACAATAACCTGTGCAGGGGAACACATTTATTATTACATGTCAGAAACCTTACAAAAACTTAGTAGAGCAATGAAGCCCCACCAAGCACACAGGTGTCAAGACTGTGACAATATTAAGCTGAAATCAATAAAAAGTAGGTTAGGTCATTTTAATATGCTTGAACAAGGTTGAAAAGGAAAAACGGAATAGCTTGTGCTATCCAACATTCACTGTCCAATGTTGTTGTTGCTAGGCAGATGAGAGATGTGAATTGGTGAAGCCATTTACAGTGATGTTAGGCTGAAACCTTGACATCACCGGGTCTCTTCACTCCAAGTAAGGAGGTGATTCTGTCAGCAGTGGGGTGGATATTCTGAATAGGTCAAATTTTCTTAATTCAAGTTCGGGCGGTGACACTGAGAAAGTAGAAGTTTTCAATACTCAGTTATCTCAAATCTCTGATTATCAAGTTCATTATGAGAGTTGTTTTTCGGTCTGTGTAAGCAGCCAAACACTAGCTGTTAGGCAGCTGGTAGCCCTCGGAGTTGACAGATTGTAAAGTACTGTGGACTGTGCAATGCAGACTGTGCCTATAGCAAACAGCCTTGGCTCAGTGGTTTGTGAAAGGGAATGCTTAATGTTGTCTTCACATGAGGTAGACCGAGGCTTGTTGATATTCCAGTAAGTCTGCTGGGTAGATTTATTTTATTTTTTTTACATTGAAGATGTCTGCTTTGGTCATGTCTACATTGTTAAAAATAACAATACAAGTATTTTGAGTAATTACACAGCTTTCAGTAAGTCATACGTTTTGTAAGAATCGGTAATAGTGTAGCATTTCGTTAACCTTATATACCTACATACAGAGCATATGGTTGTAGATATTTAAAAGGAATAAACTCAACATGCTGTGATGTCACAGACAGATATAATGATAACAGGTGTGGTTTGATTATAAACTGGCTCTTACCACAAGAGTGTGCAAAAGTGCTTCCTCTGCTGTCTATAAAAAGGCTCTCAGACGCTAATTTTGGGTAGTGTACCTCTTGGTGAGAGATCGTCAACTGCTAGACATGCCTCTATGACACACTCAAAGATATTTTGCTCACTCGAAAGACATTGAGAGCAGGCACATCACTGGACTGAGAGAAGTAGGCTGGTAGTTTTGACTAACTGCCCGCAATCAAGGCTGTTCTGACCTAGCTGTTAGAAGGTGTTGGCAGCAGTGGTTCCGTGAGGGCACACACACAACAGGCTCCGGACAACCCAAACAGACCACCAGTAGAGAGGATCTTTTGATCTGCCACAGATCCCACAGTCCAGACCATCTAGACACAGGTGGCACCTTCATTACACACCCTTGTCTCTGCCTGGGCCATTTCCAGGCACTTAGCAGAAGGACATTTGGTGTCATGGTGCCCACTATGTGTCCTGCTATTGACAGCCAGCCACTTTCGCCTTCATTTGCAGTTGTGTTTTGAACTGGGACTGTATTGTCTTTAGCGACGAATCCAGGTTCTGTTTGGGATCCGATGATTGTCGAACTCAAGTATGGAGGCCTCATGGTGAGTGCTTCAATCCTGCGTTTGCTGTAGAGTGACACAGTGCCACAATCCTTGGTGTGATGATCTGGGGAGCCATTGCATACAACAATCGGTCTCTCCTAGTAATGATCTGAGGGACACTAACAAATGAGAGATATGTGCAGAAGCCCTCATGGCATCCAACTGGCATTTTTCAGCAGGATAATGCTCGCCCACACACAGCAAGGATTTCCCAGGAATGTCTTCATCTGAATGCAACAATTCCTTGGCCTGCCCAGTCACCAGATTTATCACCAACCGAGCATTTATGGGACCAGCTGGGATGCCAGCTTCTGCAAACTATGAATGGCGAGGATCCACAGGCCCAGTTGTGGGCAAATGGGGGACCCCCCTCTCAACGTCTGTATATATACACATGTGTCCTTTTTATCAGATTGAACCAGTCTGGCCATTCTCCTCTGACCTCTGGCATCAACAAAGCATTTCACCCAGAGAACTGCTACTCGCTGGATATGCAGAAAAGTTCCAGAAAGAGGATGAAAATAAATAAATGAAGCAGAACAGATGTGGATATAGAACAGGTGGAAACCACATCTGTTTGGCAGAGCCTGATGGCGCCGCTTCAAGTCTCGCATGCTCTGTGGAGTGGAGAGTGGAGAGAAGAGAGGCAGAATATGGAAAAATTCCCAGTGAACCATGTCCAATGTTTTGAGCTCATTCTGAGAAAGATAAGTGGGAAGTATATGAACTTTGCAATGTTGGCTTTATGAGTACAGTATGATAAAGTGTGCCTGTGAGGTGTTTAAAACCTCATTCGACCTAAACAGCAAGAGTTTAAGAGCATACACAGAGCCAACAGAAAAAATATCCTGAATTCAGCTGTTTTAAGCTAGTATACGTATTTGTGAGTGAGTCATTTGAGCCCCATTAAACCTCTAGTGTTTATGTGTATGTGAATCTTTAAAGGTAATTTTTGCTTGTCATACTGTGGCATGAAGACAGGGAGACTTCATCTATACAAAAGACATACATTTTGAAATATCATTAGAATTAGAATTAGAAAGTAGTAGCAGCCAGAAAGAGCCACATACTGATAGGGAGAATTCAGAACACTTGCATTTCTAGTGTATAAGCACTAACCATACTGGCTTACATAACCATGAAATATTACCCCTGGCGAAATTAATAGAGTCACCATGCTTAGAGGATGTTCTCAGCTTTTTACTTCGTAGAAAATAAACAAATCTTAGAATATTTTTTGTTTAATAGCTGAAGATATAATATTAAAATTAATTTAGTTTTTTAATGGGATATTTTTACCCAGATCAAGTAGAGAAAAACATGGAATTACTCAATATTGAGGAAAAAATACTAAAAATCGGGCATTCACAGTCACGAGTAGATCATCAATACCAAATATTATCAGTTTAAACTCAGCAGAGCTGGTAATGGTAAATGTGGTATGTACATTTTCATCAATAGTTATTTCTATTGCTAGGAAATGCACTTAGAAAGTAGAAACTATTTAACCAGTGAGATCCAGCTGCAAATACAAAGTTAACTAACCTATCAAAGAAATCCCATAAACTAAGGATTCAGAGGACGTCAGATTACTGCTCACTGTGTAAAAGCCTTAATAACAATGTGACCTTTCTAATCAAATTATTTTCAATAATCACAATTTTAATGGTATAAATTACCTACTCATTGTCAAAATTTCTTTCTGGGTTTTTTAATGTTAAGTTCCTTGTTCTATCATGTCTATTATTCCTTTAGTTTTCCTGACGTTTCAGGTTTTTCTGTGGTATGGTTTCAAAATTCATCATTTTGGTAGCGTGACAACCCTAGTCAGTTGTGTGCAACTCTGGTGCAAGAATAAACAAAATCAGAAGGTTATAAAAGAAAAACATATGGGTAGACCAAGTAAGAGGTCGAAACGTCAGGATAGATAACTCAAAGCAATATGGCATGAAAACAGAAAATACAAAACAAACGAAAAAGAAATGGGAAGAAAGAAGAGCCAATGTTTGTGACAGAACTGTATGAAATAGGCTGAATGAAATGGGACTTGCACATTGAAAAGCCAAATGAAAACCTGCACTAACATCTAAATAGAAGAAAACAAGGTTACAGTGCACTAAGGAGAGTGTAGATTGGATTAAAGTTGGATGAAAGGTTATCTTAAAAAAATGTAAAAAATAATGTTGTTGTATAACGGTACAATGCTAAAAAAGGCATTTATCTTATCTCATCTTATGAGGATAAAACATAAGACTCGTTCATAAACCTCACTGTAGGTTTCAACAGTGCCAAGGTTAGAGCAAATATCATATGCACAAATGTCAGTTGCATTTTGTTTTCTTTATTTTTTGCATACCAATCTTTATTTAAAAAAATCACCTGCAATATGCCCACTGAGTAACCTGGTAGGTTGCACATGCACATTAGTAGCTAATCTCTAATTGAGGTATTTTGGGGTCAGGTCTTTACTGTAAATGATACCATAATTAAATTTCAAAATAATTGAAGCAAGAGAAACTACATGAAATCCAATTTACCTTGCAATTACCTGCATGTGCCATGGTTATAACGGAGGGATTTCTGATATCAGGAGGACATGTGCAATATGAGAGCTAATAAAAAATGTTACAAAGGATGTGCATATTGATTTCTTAATCTCAAGGCGGGGCAGATCCTTCCTGCCTTCACTGAGCAGGGACTGTATTAAAATCCTGCTGAGCTGTGGAACAGCTTAAAACGTGGAGTGATTGCAGAAGTGCCAGGAGTTTAATCCGCAGTCATTTACCCATTCCCTTAATTGAAATTAAGATATATTGTAGAATTGAACACTGCAGATGCTTGCATGAGTCGTGATAGTAATGGCGAGTCAGATTCCAGAAGATATGTGGCATATAAGGAACTAATAAACGTGTCAAGAGCGCTGTGAATATTGATTCCATAATCTTCACTCAAAAGAGGGGCTGATCCAGACAGTGCTAAAACCTTGCTGAGCTGCAGCTTAAACGTGTAGCAATTGCGCAGTTGCAGTTAATTCCAGCACCAGTGCCATCTCTAAGGCAGGAAGTGGAAGGAAATTGCCTAAAGCTTTGCTTCAAAAGATAAAATATAGCTTCCTGACCTCATTCCCGTTCCATAAATGCAGAGGAATATTACCAGGCTACTCTTTAGAACTGACGTGTCTTTAAAAAGTATACTTCAACACCACTGAATTTCAATAAGATGGTGAATTAGATGGAAGTGACTGTGCCAATAGACCCTAAATAACAGAATCTTCCAAATTGAAATTTGGCCTCATTTCGCATAAAGGCAAGAAGACAGATTTAGTATAACAAATATACACAGTCAATAATAGCTAACACACATTTGTTTGAAATGTTTTACATACATTAAAGTTGAGGATATATATATATATATATATATATATATATATATGTAGATATATAAGATATATCGATGATATATAATATATATTATTATCTATGTGTGTGGGGTAGATGCTAAGAAGATAATATAGATATATAGAGATATATGAAATAGATGGGGAGGGTAGACGTCGAGAAGAGAGTAACGGCATGAAGAGGATGGAGGCAGGCAGCAGAGGAGAGACGGAGAGATAACTTATAGAAATAGAGCGAGAGAGAGAGAATGAAGAGAGAGAGAGAAGAGAGAGAGGGAGGGAGAAGTAGAGGAGAGAACGGCAGAAAGAGAGAGGGGAGGCAGGGAGAGGGAGAGGACGGAGACGACAGAGATATCGAGACACAAGGATAGACACAGGAGAGGAGAGAGCCACACAAAGAGACACACACACAGATATATAATATATTATATGTTAATATACACATATATATATACATATATATATATATATATAATGTCTATATACAAATAGATATAACATATATATATCCCGTTTTTTCGGACCATAAGGGCGCACTTTAAAAATCCTTTAACTTTCTCAAAAATCGACAGTGCGCCTTAAAATGCGGTGCATCTAATGTATGAATTAATTCTGGTTGTGCTTTCTGACCTAGAACCGATTGTAGATGGTACACGGCGCTCATAAATCTGTCAAAATGTTTTAGCACGGTCTTTGGTAGGTTACGAAGCTTACGGCAACCATAGTGCGCAGCATCGCGGAGTAATACGGTATGTGCTTCAGCATTAGGGTACGTGCATTCATTCATTTATTTATTTTCGAAGCGGATTTCAAACTCAGCGCTATCAGTCACGCAGTACAACATGGACATAGAGCAGCTGCGAGAGAATTACACATAAAGAATCAATGATATGGAAGGGAGGAAGCAGAAGGGACGCCCTGCGCAGGTAAAAGACCAACTTGAGCTTTCCGAGGGAACTTAAGAGTTTTGTTTCATTTAATGCGCCTTATAACCCGGTGCGCTTTATGTATGAAAATAGATCCGTTAGCAGCCGATCGTTGATATTGCGTCTTATAATCCGGTGCGCTTTATGGTTCGAAAAATACATTATGTGTGTGCAGTGTACAGCAATTTGAGACCATAAAACAACCAAGCAAAAAACTTAAATTCCACTGTGATACAAACACCATTAAAAGATTAACTTCTGCACAATACTGCAAGATCACTCATCTGTGTGTTCTTCTTATAAATACATTCACATATATCAATACATATATCTTCTTATCAATACATTTTCCCTAATCAGCCACTGCAGTGGCGAGTTGGCCATCCTGTTAAATCCAGACAAGGGCTATCCAATGTACGAATACCATAATCAGTCAGTAGCATGTTTCCACAGCAGACAGGACCTCCAGTTGTCTGTTAAGGTGTAAACTGATGCTTTAAAAGTTCAATCACTCTGCATTGCCTGACACCGAACTGATATATTCCCAAACCACTGTGCCTCACTGTCAGCAACAGCTAATGGAATCAACATGGGTGATGGATATACCGCAGAAAATAAGTTGTCAAAGAGAGTCAGGCGTTTCATCAACAAGGCTTTCACGTCTGCTGCTGACCCTTCCAAAGTTTGAGGCAAGGTTTATCATCTGCACACCGAAATTGCACCTTGAGTCTGGTGTAAAGAATTGGCTGGATTCATTTGTGAAGGTTACTGAGATATATGCTGGCACATCTCTTTTTTATGTTAACAGTATGTATAACAAATTGAAACAAAAAATCGTGTTAGTTAAAGAAATTGTACTTAAATACTACATATTGTCAATACTAAAATGTAAGACAAAAAAGAATAAAAATAAGATTAAAATAAAATGATAAGTATTTTTGGAACCTCAATATAACACAAGCCCAAGTAGTTATTTTTACTTGTATATGATTTATGATATACAGGTATGCACCATTTAACAACCATATTACGCTCTGTGAAACAGGTTGCTGACCAAAATGGTCATGGACTGGACATTACCATAGTCGCACAGGCTTTATATTGTTTGACAGAAGCCAAAAATGCATTCATAGACAGTGTTAAGAACAACATGGAAGATCAGCTAGAAGAAAGAGAGACTCAATGAGGGAATGTGAACCAGTTTATATAGTTAAGGGTTAGAGAGAATATACAGGTAGTGGGGGGACAAACGTACTACAATAGGACAGGCACATACACTTACGAACGGCATTTACAGCTTGCTAGAAATAAGCAACAGAAAGTCATCCACACAAACATGAATAACTTACACAAAAAAGTCTAAACACATGAACCAACAGTTGTACAGTCTCTAGTCCAAACTCAAGCTAATGAGCAAGCCACTACATGATTGGTAAGGTAGTTTCACACACACAAACACAAAACAAATCAGGGTTGCCAGAACCCACAAAATCTACTAGAAAGCAGCTATATGGAAACAAGCCCAAAAGGTTTGGTTAAAAAAAAAAAAAAAAAAAAAAAAAAATATATATATATATATATATATATATATATATATATATATATATATATATATATATATATTAATATTATTTATTATTACTATTATTATTGTTAATATTATTATTACTTATGAATATGTAAAAATACTAAAAAGAACAAAACAAAACAAAGCAAAACCCCCCAAATTGGCAACCCACTATAACCACTTGATCTATACTAAAAAATAATAATAATAATAATAATAATTACGTTTTACCCTGTTCGTCCGTGACCCTGAACCGCATTAAGCTCTTACGAGAAGTGAGTGAGTGAACTATAATAAGACTGTATAACACAATTGGGTGACACAGTGGCTCAGTGGGTAGCACTGTTGCCTCGCTGCAGGAAGGTCCTGGGTTCGAACCTAGCTAGAGTGGCCTGGGTCCTTTCTGTGTGGAGTCTGCATATCCTCCCCGTGTACTCCAGGTACTCCGGTTTTCTCCAACAGTCCAAAGATATATGTTAATTGGTGTCTCCAAGTGTGTGAGTGTGTGTGAATGTATGTGCCCTATGATGGACTGACGCCCTGTCTAGAGTTGTTCCTGTATTGCACTCTGTGTCACCGGCTAGGCACCGGCTCTCTCATGACCCTGACCAAGGATTACGTGGATAAGAAAGTGAATGAATGAATAACATGCTTTTGCAATAAACTGTAGTAAAGACATTTTGCTGTATATACCATAGTGAATGTGTGTTGTGTGTGGTGTTTTTATCAGACGTTTAAAATATATTTGAAATTACTTTATTTTAGATTTGAGGACTGAACTGTATGGCATTCAAATGGGAAAAAAAAACTATAAACATACAAAACACTGCCTGGATGTGCCTCAAAAGTATTTGGACTGTATCATTACATAACAGCCTTAAACCAAAACCGTATGTTGAAGATCCAGTAACCATTTTCAAACAGTTCTATAGTTTCAGCAATTTGAAAGGTTATTAAGATGAATCTGTCTCGGGCCAGATCTCCCATTTAATGTGGGGGTTTAAAGTCAGAAGTGCACAGTATTCAGAAAGGAGAGTGGATATAGATTAGGAGAGATTATGGGCTAAATACTGTGTCCTTGATAAAATGAGACAGAGGGGCTGAGAGTTTAGCAGAAGGGGAAGTTATGGCAAGAAAAGCCACTGAAGTTATTTGAAGACATGACACAAAATCAAATCTACTGAGTCCAGCACGGATAAAGCATAGCAATGATAAATCTGGAACTCTCTTTCATTGAAATGGGGGAATAGAGCAAAATCCTTCCTGCAGAAAATGCTATGCGGGTTTAAATAACATTCGGCTTATGTAAGAAGACAAAAGATTTGGTGACTCACTCGACACTTTATTAGGTACACCTCACAGTTTCTACAATCATTGTCCATTTTCTGAGTTCCTCTTACCATATGGAAGCACTTTGTAGTTCTACAATTACAGAATGTAGTCCATCTGTTTCTCTACATACTTTCCCTTTACTCTGTTCTCTAATGGTCCGGACTCCCACAGGACCACCACAGATCAGGTGCTATTTGGGTGGTGAATCATTCTCAGCATTGCAGTGGCATAGTGTGTGTTGTGCTGGTATGAGTGGATAGACACAGCAGAACTGTGCACTCTATTAGATATAATATTGCTCCACCTTGTAGATGTCAAGTCAGAGACAGTAGCTCATCTGCTGTGACACAGATTCTGTTGGTCATCCTCTAATCATTCATCAGTGCTCAGAGGACACTGCCTACAGGATGCTGGTGGATAGACATTTTTGGTTGGTGGATTATTTTCAGTCCAGCATTGACACTGAGGTGTTTAAAAACTCCAGCAGCACTGCTGTGTCTAATCCACTCATGCCAGCACATCAGTGTCACTGCAGTACTAAGAATGATCCACCCCATCTCTGGGGGTCCTGAGAATTAGAGAACAGAGTAAAAAGATCAGCAAAGCATGTACTGAAACAGATTGCACTAAAGTCTAATTGTAGAACTATATGGTAGGTAGAAATGATAAAATGGACAATGACTGTAGAAATGAGGTGTACCTAATAAAGTGATCAGTGAGTGTACAAGCTCAGAAAATTGTCCCTATATATCCCTCAGAGGAAACACTGATTTGCCCTCATCCTCACCTTTTGGTCGTGTTTTAAATCAGACTGGGTGGAAATTGGCATCAACAAAACTGGAAGAAAATGAGGTAAGAATTTGTGACATTGGCCAGTTGCTTATGTATTGCACTATTCACCCTTGGCGGTGGCAGCAGTAACCCTGAATTAAATATTCATCTATGATAATGACAGTAGGTAGGAATGAATTCACCCTCTCCCTCTCTAATGTGGTTTATTCTAGAAAAAAAAAGTATTTGCATTAGTTCTGCACACAGCTCCACTTACTTCTAAATATTAGGGGAGAAACAGAGTTGGGAACTAAGTAGGTCAAGGATTGGAGATGCACGACCACTAGGAGTCCCTGCAGATCCATCAGTGCTCACACAAGAGAAGTAGAAATGAGCCATACTTATAAATTGTAATGTTGTAATTATGGGGTTATATTTGAACAACAGCTTTTGTCCTTGCATCATTCATGGCGATGGAGAAGCAGAGCATTTAAGTTCAGCTGGGTAATGCATCCAAGCAGCTGAGAACTGTGGCATAGTTCTTATTCAAAGTGCCTAATCTGCACTGGGACTATCCATTTAAGTTATTTTCAATGCTGTGTAAATAAGATATAGAGGCTTATGTACATTCACTTGCACTTGAAATTATTACAGTGGTGCTTGAAAGTTTGTGAACCCTTTAGAGTTTTCTATATGTCTGCATAAATATGACCTAAAACAACATCAGATTTTCACACAAGTCCTAAAAGTTGAAAAAAAGAACCCAGTGAAACAAGTTAAACAAAAATATTATTCTTGGTCATTTATTTATCGAGGACAATGATCCAATATTTTTTTTAGTGAGAGGCAAAAGTATGTGAGCCTCTACGATTAGCAGGTAATTTGAAGGTGAAATTAGAGTCAGATGTTTTCAATCAGTGGGATGACAATCAGGTGTGAGTGGGCACCCTGTTTTATTTAACGAACAGGGATCTATCAAAGTCTGCTCTTCACAACACGTTTGTGGAAGTGTATCATGGCATGAAAAAAAAAACAATTTTGAGGACCTCAGAAAAAGAGTTGTTGATGCTCATCAGGCTGGAAAAGGTTACAAAACCATCTCTAAAGAGTTTGGACTCCAACAATCCACAGTCAGACAGATTGTGTACAATTGGAGGAAATTTAAGACTAGTGTTACCCTCCCCAGGAGTGGTTGACCAACAAAGATCACTCCAAGAGCAAGGCGTGTAGTAGTTGGCGAGGTCACAAAGGACCCCAATGTAAGAGAAAGTGGGTCATGCAGCAAGACAACGACCCTAAGCACACAAGCCGTTCTACCAAAGAATGGTTAAAGAAGAATAAAGTTAACGTTTTGGAATGGCCAAGTCAAAGTCCTGACCTTAATCCAATCGAAATGTTGTGGAAGGACCTGAAGCGAGCAGCTAATGTGAGGAAACCCACCGACATCCCAGAGTTGAAGCTCTTCTGTATGGAGGAATGGGCTAAAATTCCTCCAAGCCGGTGTGCAGGACTGATCAACAGTTACAGGAAACGTTTAGTTGCAGTTGTTGCTGCACAGATACTGAAAGCAAGGTTCACAAACTTTTGCCACTCACTAGTATGTAATATTGGGTCATTTTCCTCAATAAATAAATGAGCAAGTATAATATTTTGGTCTCATTTGTTTAACTGGGTTCTCTTTATCTACTTTTAGGACTTGTGTGAAAATCTGATGATGTTTTAGGTCATATTTATGCAGAAATATAGAAAACTCTAAAGAGTTCACAAACTTTCAAGCAACACTGTATACATTATATCTTATTATATTACTATCTAGTTTACTTCTACCAAATGGGTGGTACGGTGGCTCGGTGGGTAGCACCACCACCTCTCATCAAGAAAGACGTAGGTTCAATGTCAGGGTGGAGCGGTCTGGGTCCTTTCTGTGTGGAGTCTGCAATGGTTTACTCCAGGTACTCCGTTTTCCTCCCACAGTCCAAAGACATGTGTGTTAGGTTAATTGATTACTCTAAATTTGCATTGACGTCAGTGTGTATAATATGACTAGTCATGACGTAACCTTGAGTATAGATGTAACCTTGTGTGTGTCGCTGCAATGGCCACTGACGCTGTAGCAATGTTAAATAAACCAAATAGACATATACCAAATACATACCATTACCACAATATTTAATATCTGCCTTTAATTATAAGTCATGTCTATAATACTACATTACATTAAATAGACAAAAGTTTGTGGACACCCATTATAATTAATGAGCTCTGCCATTTCAGCAACACTCGTAACACATTACATTTCTGGATTTTCCACAGACAAACAGTGGTAGTAGAAATGGTGGTACCGATACTCTCAATATGACACCGAAACTATCAATATGACAATACGCTTCCAACATGTCAGTTCATTAACTTTCTGCCCTGCTGTCCTTAAATCTATAGCAAATTGGTTTGCCAACTGATTAAGAACTTGGCTGGCTTGCATAGAACCTCGATATCAATGCCATCAGACACCTTGAAAATGCACTGGAATTCCAAAAGTGAGCCAGGGCTTATTGTCTAACATCAGAACTCAACCTTACAGTCATGCTATAAAATCTAATGGAATGCCCTTTTAGGAGAACAAAGGTTGTCGTAGCAGCAAAGGTGGGGGCAAACATCATACTAATACCCATGATTTGGATATAATTTTTTGGGTGTCTTCAAACTTTTGTCTATAGAGTGTATTTATTATTTATTTTAAAAAATATAAAATGAACAAACTCGAGGAATATACAGTCTAACCTCGTTATCTTGTCAACCTCATCTCTCGTCACCAGTGCTGGATGGAAACAGTACAGTAGTGAAATTCTATCCTGCTAAGCCTCCAATTTTCAGACCGTCAGTAGGTGGCACTTTAATCATACTTTAAACTTGCAATACCGGATGATGTACAGCCCCTGTCTGTTATCAGAGATGTTATATAAGGAGGAGATTGGTCACTGGTTAAAATATGAATGGCACTGTAGTATAGAATGTCCCGCCCCTTCATTAGAAATAACCAATCGGTACATTAGTAAATGTGTCAAAGAGGTGGGGGGCAAGTTCTGGCCCCTTTGTAGTGGGGGTATGCGCATGCACAGTAGTCAGAATAACCTTAAAAAATGTATTTTTCGTATTTAAACCCATCAATGGAGGCAAGTTCTATCATTTTCGTCAGATTATATGACTGATTCAAAATCAGCATTTTAAAAGGAATTTTCACTTTCAGTTTCGGATATATCGGTTTACCCCCATTCAAAGAAATAGGAGTCTGATCTTGGCTGGAAATAACTGGTCGGTGGTTTTTCCAAGATGGCGACGGAGTATACAGAGTGATCGTATAATGATTTTGTTGTTATTCATCGCAGACTGGACTTCATGCACTTTGCATCACAGAAACAATCATCAATTAAAAACAATCAATCAAAATTTTTGTAAACGAATAGAAACTGTACATGTACGGACATGTTTATGAACAGTGGTGCTTGAAAGTTTGTGAACCCTTTAGAATTTTCTATATTTCTGCATAAATATGACCTAAAACATCATCAGAAATCCTAAAAGTAGATAAAGAAAACCCAGTTAAACAAATGAGACAAAAACTGTGGATTGGTGAAGTCCAAACTCTTCAGAGATAGTTTTGTAACCTTTTCCAGCCTGATGAGCATCAACAACTCTTTTTCTGAGGTGTTCAGAAATCTCTGTGCCATGATACACTTCCACAAACGTGTTGTGAAGAGCAGACTTTGATAGATCCCTGTTCTTTAAATAAAACGGGGTGCCCACTCACACCTGATTGTCATCCCATTGATTGAAAACTCCTGACTCTAATTTCACCTTCAAATTAACTGCTAATCGTAGAGGTTCAAATACTTTTGCCACTCACTAATATGTAATATTGGATCCTTTTCCTCAATAAATAAATGACCAAGTATAATATTTTTGTCTCATTTGTTTAACTGGGTTTTTTTTATCTACTTTTAGGATTTCTGATGATGTTTTAGGTCATATTTATGCAGAAATATAAAAAATTCCAAAGGGTTCACAAACTTTCAAGCACCACTGTATATTGTAAATGTGATTATATGATCATGAGGGCTGCTCAGTGAAACAAATTATGCCAGCATCAGGCAAGAATCTCACAGTCTACTTTTACAACCAAGTTAAGTCACCAAACTCGCCTGTCGCCAAAAATAGCTATGAAACAAGGTGAGCAAGATAACGAGTTTAGACTGTACAAAACATTAACTACAGTGGGGCAGAAAAGTATTTAGTCAGCCACTGATTGTGCAAGTTCTCCTACTTATAAAGATGAGAGAGGTCTGTAATTTTCATCATAGCTACACTTCAACTATGAGAAACAAAATGAGGAAAATAAATCCAGGAAATCACGTTGTAGGATTTTTAAAGAATGTAATTGTAAATTATGTTGGAAAATAAGTATTCGGTCGATAACAAAAGTTAAACTCAATACTCTGTAACATAACCTTTGTTGGCAATGACAGAGGTCAAACGTTTCCTGTAAGTCTTCACCAGGTTTGCACACACTGTAGCTGGTATTTTGACCCATTCATCCATGCAGATCTCCTCTAGAGCAGTGATGTTTTGAGGCTGTCACTGGGCAACTTTCGACTCCCTCCACAAATTTTCTATGGGGTTGAGGTCTGGAGACTGGCTAGGCCACTCCACGACCTTGAAATGCTTTTTACAGAGCTACTCCTTTGTAGCCCGAGAAGTGTGTTTGGAATCATTGTCATGCTGGAAGACCCAGCCACGTTCCATCTTCAATGCTTTCACTGATGGAAGGAGGTTTTGGCTTAAAATCTCACGATACATGGCCCCGTTCATTCTTCCCTTAACATGGATCAGTCGTCCTATCCCCTTTTGCAGAAAAACAGCCCCAAAGTGTAAAGTTTCCACCCCCATGTTTCACAGTAGGTATGGTGTTCTTGGGATGCAACTCGGCATTCTTCTTCCTCCAAACACGGTGAGTTGAGTTTTTACCAAAAAGTTCTATTTTGGTTTCATCTGACCACATGATATTCTCCCAATCCTCTTCTGGATCATCCATATGCTCTCTGGCAAACTTCAAACGGTTCTGGACATGTACTGGCTTAAGCAGGGGGACACGCCTGGCACTGCAGGATATGAGTCCCTCTCGGCGTAGTGTGTTACTGATGATAGCCTTTGTTAGTTTGGTCCCAGCTCTCTGCAGGTCTTTCATCAGATCCGTCCGTGTAGTTCTGGGATTTTTGCTCACTGTTCTCATGATCATTTTGACCCCACGGGATGAGATCTTGCGTGGGGCCCCAGATCGAGGGATTATTAATGGTCTTGTACGTCTTACAGTTTCTTACAGTTGCTCGTACAAGTTGATTTATTCACACCAACCTGTTTGCCTATTGTAGATTCACTCTTCCCAGCCTGGTGCAGGTCTACAATTTTCTTCCTGGTGTCCTTTGACAGCTCTTTGGTCTTGGCCATGGTTGAGTTTGGAGTTTGACTGTTTGAGGCTGTGGACAGGTGTATTTTATACAGATAACGAGGTCAAAAATGTGCCATTAATACAGGTAACGAGTGGAGGACAGAAGGATTTTGTCTCTCATAGTTGAAGTGTACCTATGATGAAAATTACAGACCTCTCTCATCTTTCTAAGTAGGAGAATTTGCACAATCAGTGGCTGACTAAATACTTTTTTGCCCCACTGTATGTGGAAGTCAAAAGTTGGAACCATTAAATGTGGCAAGCATACATCAGTATTAGGTCCAGTATGAGGATTCACAAAACAGGCAATACAAAAAAAAAATAGAATTTCATGCTCACCCTCTTAACCAGTTAGGCTACTTGTGAAATCATTTCTAGTCTAGAACATGCAGTGGTTTGCAGGTACAGGCTATCCATCATCTGTCACAGCACTGCTCAAGCCCATCAGGTATTGTGAAGTGATCAAAGCATGACAGCACTGTTTACTCCCTAGATAGTCATGGTCATGGCCTCTCCCTACACCCATAGCTCTAGAAAGCCCCCACCCACAAGTGACAGGTGGCATATTGCAGCGGTGGCCATGTCATCTGTCCAGCCTTGAGCAACATTTAGCTTTGCCCCAGTGACTGAGGGGAGCAGGGTGAGGGATGTTCCCCTGACCTAGTCTAGTTCTGTCACATGCCGATGGGAAGCAACCACTCTAGATCAACCAGCAAGTCCATCAGCTGTCCTGTTACTGTGTCAAACTGGCAAGTGCAGGGCACCCTTTTCACCTTGTGTTCACAGTGCCATTTTTCAAATAGATTCAGTGTATTTCTTTTCTTTAATACTAGCTACAGGTAATGGAACTAACAGTTCAATTCATAAATATTAATTTAGCTAGATCTACAAATTCAATACAGAATTGAATTTTCAGGTGTGTGGTTTAGTTCTCAATTTCAGAATCAATCTTGAGGAGTTAATTCTTCAATTTCAGGCATTGTGATCTCAGGTTGAAGAGATGGAGTCAAGCTTGAAGCCTTAAGAGTTGATTTTGTGCATCAAAATTGATTGAATATGATAAACATACAGTTAGCCTACACTATTCTTGCAGAAAATTGAGTAGAGTGAAAGATTTAAATGTAGCTGCTGCTCTCACTACTTTGCTCTCCTCTCAGTAAATCATGTACAGTGTGGATTTTTCTTTTCTTTTATATATAGTATTGTCCAAAAGTCTTAGGCCACCATTTGATTTGTTCTTTTAGCAAAAATATAATGACCATATATAACAAATTGTCAAGGATTGGACCCTAAAAATTGCTTACTTGGCTAATGTTAATGTTCATGAGTCCACCATCAGAAGAACACTGAACACAGAAGAACACTGTGTGAACACCCAGTCAGGTGTGAGTGGGCACCCTGTTTTATTTAAAGAACAGGGATCTATCAAAGTCTGCTCTTCACAACACATGTTTGTGGAAGTGTATCATGGCACAAACAAGGAGATTTTGGAGGAGCTCAGAAAAAGAGTTGTTGATGCTCATCAGGCTGGAAAGGTTACAAAACCATCTCTAAAGAGTTTGGACTCCACCAATCCACAGTCAGACAGATTGTGTACAAATGGAGGAAATTCAAGACTATTGTTACCCTCCCCAGGAGTGGTCGACCAACAAAGATCACTCCAAGAGCAAGGCGTGTAGTAGTTGGCGAGGTCACAAAGGACCCCAGGGTAACTTCTAAGCAACTGAAGGCCTCTCTCACATTGGTTAATGTTAATGTTCATGAGCCAACCATCAGAAGAACACTGAACAACAATGGTGTGAATGGCAGGGCTGCAAGGAGAAAGCCACTGCTCTCCAAAAAGAACATTGCTGCTCATCTGCAGTTTGCTAAAGATCACGTGGACTAGTCAGAAGGCTATTGGAAGAATGTTTTGTGGACGGATGAGACCAAAATAGAACTTTTTGGTTTAAAAGAAAAGTGTTATGTTTGGAGAAAGGAAAACACTGCATTCCAGCATAAGAACCTTATTCCATCTGTGAAACATGGTGGTGGTAGTATCATGGTTTGGGCCTGTTTTGCTGGATCTGGGCCAGGATGGATCAATGAATTCTGAATTATATCAGAGAATTCTAAAGGAAAATGTCAGGACATCTGTCCATGAACTGAATCTCAAGAGAAGGTGGGTCATGCAGCAAGACAACGACCCTAAGTACACAAGTTGTTCTACCAAAGAATGGTTAAAGCAGAATAAAGTTCATGTTTTGGAATGGCACCACTGTATCTTAGCTTTTTCAACCTATTCCCCATCCAAAACTACAGTTGTTTCTTGGCTGCTACCCTTTCAGAAAGACCATTCCTGATCAAGCTTCTTCGGACTGTTGAAGGGTAAACTTGGCATCCCAGTAAAGCTGCCACATGCTGCTATTGCTCAAGTGTAAGGGGAGGTCACACTAAAAATGTAGTAGTCTGTAGAAATTGCATACAATTTTTTTGGTTGTATTTAGTAAAGAGACTGAGAAATAATTCTATATGGTCATTATACTATTGATAAAACAATGGTATATTTAATCTAATGGTGTCCTAAGACTTTTGCACAGTACTGTATATTTGAATGGAAAAATAAATGCATACTTTAGAAATATTGTCTACTTATCGTTATCAACAAAATCCCATAAAATATCGAGATACCATTTCTGGTCAATATTGCACATCCCTAGTAAGCACTGTGCAAAGTGTCATCTGTATCCAGTGTTTTATAATCAGACCACTTCAGGTTCACAACGAGGAGCTGAGAGAAACTGAAAAGAGAGACTCTTCTCTTTGAGTGATCCTTAATTAGTACACCTTTGTTTACATGGCCTGTACTTGTTTAATGACTAGAGGAATTTAATGCCCTCAATCGCCCTCTGGTCATGCTTAGAGTCTGACAACGTCAGTAACAAGTAATTGACTTTACACGTTTCAGAGGCAATAAACTTTACATCTGATACAACATTAAGTGCGCTGTCTTTAACTAGGATTAAACAGGAAAGCCATATTGTAAAGCAATAATTAACTGCTTTCTTTGGGATGCCTAATTAACAATTGTTGTCAGAAGTATTGTCATTCTTTCGTAATGGACAGAATAATCTGTATGATCTGCTCTTCGTACCAGTAGCAGTTTCTGTCTAAATCTGAGGGGTGGACCCAGACTACTGAAAAAATATTATCAACCCAGTTCATTTTGGATATAATGAATATGTGATAGACAACAAATGACTGTACCCTCATCAAAAGAAATGGATGGAAACTGCAAGACTACATACGAAGAATTTGGTGAAAATAATTATATTAAATCAAACTTTTATTAATATACGTCTTATTTGCTAGCCTACACAAATATCTATGCATTACTTACCGTAGCTACCTTATACAAGCCTACAAAATAAAGCAAGGTCTTTATGTTTTTTCAGTTTCTTTTTTCAAATTATGAAGTTTTTACATTATGCAAGCTTCAAGAACTAATGAGACAAATACAGAATATTAATAATCCCACAGTGCCATTACTTAAGCTATTTTTAAGCATTGCACAAATTGAAACATTTTACTCTTTTCAAGATGTTGAAAACTTCTAATTTACAAGGTTATTTTAATAGATTGTATACTACATATTTAGCATTTCAGAGCATTTAAATTCAGTTTTGTTTGTTCAACCAAAATAATAATAACAATAATAATAACAACAACAACAGCATTAACAATAACATTATTATTATTATTATTATTATTATTATTGCTATTGTTGTTATTATTATTATTGCTATTGTTATTATTATTATTATTGTTGTTGTTGTTGCTGCTACTGTTATTGTAATTATTATTAATGACAATAACAACAACTGTTACGCCGTGGAGAGGAAGGAGGCAAACGCAGGCCGAGATGGAGGTAAGGCAGGTTTATTAGCAAATCACAAGAGTTTACGAGGCGGTGATATGGGGAGCTAGGTGACTAGGGTAGAGAACCTTGTCGTGTAGCAGAGGTTTGGGGAGTGAGACGGTGTTTATGAAGGAGATGAAAACGGGATCAGGTGGAAGTGATTAGTACGTTGGTGAGGCAGAGCGAGGCAAGGTGCGAGCGGGCGGAGCGGCGCCGGAGGCGGGCGTGACAGTGCCCCCCCTCGAAGGACTCGTGCAGGCGGGAGGTCGGGGAGAGACGAGGTCTTGCGCGGGCGGCCCCGTGGCCTGGGAGCCGGCCGGTCGGGCCGGGCGGCGTGGAAGTCTTGGACGAGGAGGGGATCCAAAACGTCCTTGGAGTCGACCCAGCTGTTCTCCTCCGGGCTTCAGGAGGGAGACATGGAAGACGGGAGAGACATGGAAATGTGAGGGCAGTTGCAAACGGTAAGTGACGTCGTTGATTTTATGGGTGATGCTGTATGGACCCAGAAAGCGTGGAGAAAAAGGGGTACTTCCCTGTGAGGTGCGCAGTCCTTGGGAGGAGAGCCAAACACGGTCCCCGGGCTGGAAGTTGGGAGCGGAGCGGCGGCGACGGTCAGCGTGCCTCTTGTACCGACGGATGGCCTTGTCGATGCGGTGGTGTACCTGGCACCATACGTCCTCGCTGTGGCGAAACCACTGGTCAACGGCCGGGGCGTCCGATGGTGTGGAGTCCCAGGGCACGAAGGAGGTGGTACCTAGGAGCAATGGAAGGCGCGTGAGGCGGGGGATGAGTGCCGGAGGGGAGTTTTTGGGCCATCTCGGCCCACGGAAGGAACTGTGCCAAGGCGAGCGGGTTACGGAGTGGGAAGAGTAGCCACGCAGGAATTTCTTGAGCTCCTGGTTTAGAGCCGCTAGCACTGTCCGTTGTTCTGGGGATGCGTACCCAGAGGAGAGGTGACGGTTTGAAACCATTCTTTCCAGGAACGCGCAGCACCACCGCAGAGGGAAATGGGGCCCGGTCGGGAGGACGTCCCAGGATGCCGAAACACGAAAGATGGGATCTGGGAAGAGGAATGAAGGACTGCACGGGAGAAGGGTCTATGATGGAGAGGATGGCGTTGAATCCTGCGACGAAGGGAGGTCCGTGATGAAGTCCAGGGCGATGTGGGACCAGGGTCTTTGCGGCACGGGCAAGGGACAGAGCAGACCGGAGGGGAGAGTGCGAGGGGTCTTTGCTTGGGCGCAGGTACTGCAGGAGGCGACGAAGCGGTGGACGTCCCTGCGCATGTTTTCCCACCAGAAGCGCGCGAAGAGCAGTTGGTGGGTGCGCATCTCTCCGGGGTGACCAGAGCAGAGAGAGAGATGAGCCCAGGCAAGGAGGCGGTCGCGAAGGTCCTGGGGCACGAATTTCTTGTCCGGCGGGCAGGATGGTGGAATGCACATCCGGGAGAGTCTTTCCTCCAGCTCCTGTTCGAAGTCCCACTGGATCGCTCCGATCGTGCATGAGGACGGGAGGACAGGTGCAGGTGGTTCTTCGGAGGCCGGTCCGGGATCGAGACTTCGGGAGAGAGCGTCGGCCTTGGCGTTCTTTGTTCCCGGGCGGTAGGTGATGGAAAAAAGGAACCTGAAGAAAAAAAGGGACTAGCGGGCCTGGCGGGCGTTGAGGCGCTTGGCAGACCTGAGGTACTCCAGGTTCTTGTGGTCGGTTAGCACGGTGAAGTGGTGTTTGGAGCCTTCCAACCAATGCCTCCACTCTTCCAGGGACAGCTTGATCGCTAGCAGTTCCCGGTCGCCCACATCGTAATTGCGTTCGGCTGGGGTCAGTTTGTGCGAGAAATAGGCGACGGGACGTAGTTTGGGCGGATCGCCGAGCCGTTGGGACAGGACGGCACCCACGCCGGTAGAAGATGCGTCCACCTCCAGGACGAAGGGGAGGTCCGGGTTCGGATGGCCCAGGACGGGAGCTCGGGTGAAGGCGGCCTTGAGTGCGCCGATCGCTTGTTCGGCTTCGGAGGACCAGCGGAGGGAGCGCGGCTTACCCTGCAGAAGCGTGGTGAGGGGCGCCACCGTGCGGCTGAAGTCCCTGATGAAACGCCGGTAGAAATTTGCAAACCCCAGAAAGCGCTGTACTTGCTTGATGGAACCCGGTGTGGGCCAGTCCAAGACGGCGGTCAGTTTGGCAGCGTCCATGGCGACGCCTGAGGGAGAGATGACGTACCCCAGGTAGCGGACCGACTGAGTGTGGAAGTCACACTTCTCCGCCTTCACGCGGAGATGATGGGAGAGAAGCCGTTCGAGCACCTGGCGCACCTGTTTGACGTGGGTGTCGAGGTCCGGGGAGTATATGAGGATGTCGTCAAGATATACCATGACGAATCGGCCGAGCATGTCCCGGAGCACGTCATTTATGAACGCCTGAAAGACAGACGGGGCGTTGGCCAGCCCGAAGGGCATCACCAGGTACTCGTAATGTCCGCTGCTGGTGCTAAATTCCGTTTTCCATTCGTCTCCCTCTTTCATCCGGATGAGGTTATAGGCGTTCCGAAGGTCGAGCTTGGTGTACCAGTGCGCCGCACGGAGGTGGTGTCCAGGGGGCCGAGGGCACCCCCAGTGGCAGGGGATAGCATAGCTGCGCTGATCCGATTCAATCCCCGGGTACGTTAGTAGATGCATGGACTGAGGGCTTGCCGTTCGCGTTTGGGACGAAGAGAAGAGCCCTGCCGAGACGGTCGAGGGATGGACGAAAACGAAGCCAAGGTTCCTGGTACTCTTATGTATTCCGGACATGGAATATCTTAGGGGGCAGAAGCGGAGTACAGGCGCGCCCTGGGTAGAGAGGGGGCATCCGGCAGGAGATCGACGGCCGCCGCCGCGTCGTAGGACGGTGTGGGAGGAGAGAGGGAGGAAGAGGGCCGATCCGAAGACAGGGGCCAAAGTCTGCGTTACTGAGCGGGCACGTTTGGAGGAAGCGGGATCAGGCGGGGTTAACGGGAGGGGGAGTTGACTGCAGGCAGGTCGGAGAATGCAAGGTTTTTGGCAGCGAGAACGACAGCGGCTTGACGCTCCTGGGCTGCCAAGGAGAGAGTGGGTATGGTCCGGAGCCAATGGAAGATCCCAGGATGAGATGGATACGTGAGAGATCCGAACGGGGGGTTAGAGACGAGAGGGTTTCTGTGCCCCCACCGCGCTGGCAGCATGCAGAGAGGGCCCGTGGGACAAGGGTGTAATTAAGCCCGAGCCCAAGAGGTCGACCACCGCAGAGGTGACGCGGCGCTTATGGGGTGTTATAGTGAAGGGGATCTTCCATGGGTGACATGTGATCGGCGAAGTCGATCAAGGGCTGTTAGAGGAAAATCCCCGTGAGCGAGTCGTTCGTAAAAACCAAGGGTAGGGTATAAAAGAAGTCACAAGCGAGGTTTGATTCCACCAGGGGGTGTGGTGCCGGACCCTGGCACGCGTGCTGGCTGTGTTGGGTGGTGGAGCGAATGGGGGTCACACCCGCCCAGAGCGGTGGGGGTACCGAAGCCGCAATAACGCATAGGCCTGCTCGAAACGAAGCCAGCGCTCCTCTGAGGGCGGTGGGTGCGAGACGAGTTCAGAGGCCTAGGGGGGAGGACGAAGGGCTCGCCGAGGAGGAGAAGGAACGAGTCGAGGATGGGGGTGGAGCGCGGAGAGGGTCCAGGGGATGGTGATGGTGATGAGCTCTCCAGTAGAGGTTAAGGTCCCCAGCAGTGCCCTCCGGAGGTCGGGACGCAGACCCTGGTAGAACGCGGCCGAAGAAGGGGCAGGGGTGTTGGTGGTCCATCCCTCCTGAGCCGCCAGGGTGCGGAAGTGCAGGGCGCTAGTCAGCAGCGGAGCGGCGACCCTGCCGCAGCAGAGTTGAGGAGTACCTCCCCTTGAGGGACCCGCCACCTCCCCGGGGGTTGGGAACAAAAAGGACCGGCGGAGGTAAAGGACGTCAAAAGCTATAGAGACTTCTGGCTCCTCGGTGTCGCAGCCCAGATGGCGTGGCCCAACGAGGCTCGTCCGGTGAGGAGGGACACAACCGGAATCAGGTGGTGGTGGCGAAGTAGTACAACTGGCATGAAGGAGGAGAAGGACCCGCAGGGGCTGGGTGCCGTCGTACTTAATCCGGCCAGACGGCGTACGCCGCGAAGGCGCCGAGGAGAGGGAGGGCGGGGAGGAAGTGGAATGCGGGAGGCCTCCGCAGAGGGGGAAAAGCGTGAGTGGGACACACGTGTGTTTAACTCGCTGACGGGAGGGGACCAGGCGTGGATCGAGCGCGAGTGTCTGCGAGGCACGGAGAGACCGGCGGGAACCACTTCCTGGATTGTGGGCACGGAGTGCGTATAGTGTTCGGCTGTGGAAGCGTCGGGGGTGGGAACCAAACGGGCCGCCTGCCTTCCATGGTACGGCTACACGAAAAATGTTAGCCGTGGAGGAGGAAGGAGGGCAAACGCGGCCGGAGGAGGATAAGCAGGTTAGTAGCAAATCCACAAGAGTTTACGAGGCGGTGATATGGGGAGCGGTGACTAGGTAGAGAACTGTCGTGTGTGCAGAGGTTGGTGAGTGAGACGGTGTTATGAAGGAGATGAAAACGGGCTTTAAGGTTGGAGGAAGTGATAGACGTTGTGAGCAGGCAAGCAAGGTGCGAGCGGGCGGCGAAGACGGCGCCGGAGGCGGGAGTGACAACAACGATGATCACAAGAATAATAATAATAATAATAACAACAACAACAGCAACAGCAACAACAACAATCACATTTATTGTTATTGCTATTGTTATTATTATTATTATTATTATTATATTTATTATTACTACTATTATTGCTATTGTTGTTATTATTATTGTTATTATTATTATTGTTGTTGTTGCTGTTGCTGTTATTGTAATTATTATTAATAACAATAACAGCAACAACAACAACTACAATAATAATAATAATAATAATAATAATAATAATAATAACAATGATATTTATTGTTATTGCTATTGTTATTATTATTATTATTGTTGTTGTTGTTGCTGTTACTGTTATTGTAATTATTATTAATAACAATAACAGCAATAATAATAATAATAATAATAATAATAACAACAGCAATAACAATAATAATGTCATTGTTATTGTTATTGTTGTTATTATTATTATTGCTATTATTATTATTGTTGTTGTTGTTGTTGTTATTCATAATAATTACAACAATAATAATAACATTCAACTACATGACAGCTTGCAAATGAAAACCAGTCATAATCACAGGAGTTTTTGGATTCTCAAGCTATCACTCTTTATTCTTATTTGCTGCAAGGTTCACATAGCAACTGCTCAAGCTGTTGTTGTTTTTGTTCAGAGCTGAGTCTGCCGAGTCTAGTCATTAACTTGTTCCCCTATTTGCTTGCACCTGTGTCTCATACTCATAATGAGTCTCTGTATATCAATGTTGGCAAATCATATCCACAATGGGCCATTGTGACTGAAGGTTTTTATTCCAACCAACAGAAGCTATACTTCACTCCAACAGTATTATTTGGCCTCAAATAAATGACTGTTTCCTCCCACATTCCAAAGACAAGCGTTAGATCAAATGACGTGTCTAAAATGTCCCTTTGTGAGTGCGTGACTGCGCGCGTGTGCGTGTGTGTGCGTGTGCGTGTGTGTGTGTGTGTGTTCGCTGTACAGGGTTGGTTCCTTGCCAGATGCTTGCCAGATTTGGCCTTAGCCCCTGTGATTATGAATGGGATGAGCTGGGTATGGAACATGAGTGAGTGACAGTACAAATCACATCACAATACATGGGTCTCAATACAATTATATCACGATACGATGCATATTGCGATATTCCACATAATTCACTGAAAATAAAAAAAACAGCTGAGATACAAGTTGTGATGTACAATCTAAGTTGTCTAAAAACATCACATTGAAATTCAGTGGACAAATTCAGTCAAAACACTGTACAGAACTGAACATCTACAGGAGCGGAAATCATACCTAACGCTCTATTTAAAGTGTGTTTTTTCTTCCTTAAAAAAAAACGATATTTTGAGCTGAAAATCATGGTAGTATATTGCTAAATATCTATTTTTTTTTTAAGCACAGATCAAATAATTACCATATTTTACTTAATAATGATTACAGATTCCTGTAATGTTAATTAATCATTTATGTACTGGCAGCATAGCACTGTTTTGTTGCCTTAACGCAGTGTGTTTTGCTTCTTCTGCCCAGCTAGTCACCTCATCAGCCAATCAACGATGTGGATGCAGAAGCAGAGGTGGGAGTTAATAGTTGTCATTTGTGTGTGCGTGTGTGTGTGTGTGTGTGTGTGTGTATGTGAGAGACAGAGAGAGAGAGAGAGAGAGAGAGAAAAAATAGGGCTGGGCAACCGACATTTAGAACGTTTAACCAATCTAATCCTGTTTTATTTGAATTCTGTTAAAAGTTGTATTTTTTTTTGGTAACACTTTCCCCACTGTGCACATTTATGTCATATCTCCATGAAAACAAGGTTTCCTTTTCCTGTGATTTGAAAAATGTTCCAGCTTTAATAGTACATATTTACAATACAAACCTCGTCACCTCTGAGGAACCCAAAAAAAAAAAAAAACAAAACAAAATAATCATTCATTCTTAGTAATATAGGTCAAATTAATAATTATAATTCAGGTTCAATTAACTTTGATCGCTTGCTCGTTAGCTCATGTTTGGACTAGATACTGTTCTAACTCAGCTGATGTGTTCAGAGACATTTTTGTGTTTGTGTGGATGACTTTGCGCTACTTATTTGCAACAAGCTGTGACTGTCTTCTTGTACAGTGGTTCTTGAAAGTTTGTGGGCACTTTATGATTTTCTATATTTCTGAATAATCCAATATTACATATTAGTGAGTGACAAAAATATGTGAACCTTTGGGATTAGCAGTTCATTTGAAGGTGATATTAGAGTCAGGTGTTTTCAATCAATGGGATGACAATCAGTTGTGAGTGGGCACCCTGTTTTATTTTAAGAACAGGGATCTATCAAAGTCTGCTCTTCATAACACATGTTTGTGGAAGTGCATCATGGCATGAACAAAGGAGATTTCTGAGGACCTCAGAAAAAGAGTTGTTGATGCTCATCAGGCTGGAAAAGGTTACAAAACCATCTTCAATGAGTTTGGACTCCAATCCACAGTCAGACAGATTGTGTACAAATAAAGAAAATTCAAGACCATTGTTACCCTCCCCAGGAGTGGTCGACCAACAAAGATCACTCCAAGAGCAAGGCGTGTAATAGTTTGTGAGTTCACAAAGGACCCCAGGGTAACTCCTAAGCAACTGAAGGCCTCTCTCACATTGGCTAATGTTAATGTTCATGAGGCCACCATCAGAAGAACACTGAACAACAATGGTGTGCATGGCAGGGTTACAAGGAGAAAGCCACTGCTCTCCAAATAGAACATTGCTGCTCGTCTGCAGTTTTCTAAAGATCACGTGGACAAGCCAGAAGGCTATTGGAAGAATGTTTTGTGGATGGATGAGACCAAAATAAAAGTTTTTGGTTTAAAAGAAAAGCATTATATTTGGAGAAAGGAAAACACTGCATTCCAGCATAAGAACCTTGCCATCATTGATGGAACAATGAATTCTGAATTCTATCAGAGAAGTCTAAAGGAAAATGTCAAGACATCTGTCCATGAACTGAATCTCAAGAGAAGGTGTGTCATGCAGCAAGACAACGACCCTAAGCACACAAGTCGTTCTCCCAAAGAATGGTTAAAGAAGAATAAAGTTAATGTTTTAAAATGGCCAAGGAAAAGTCCTGACCTTAATCCAATCGAAATCTTGCGGTGTGCAGAACTGATCAACAGTTACAGGAAATGTTTACTTACAGTTATTGCTGCACAGGGGGGTCACACCAGATACTGAAAGCAAAGGTTCACATACTTCTCCCACTCACTAATATGTAATATTGGATCATTTTCCTCAATAAATAAATGACCAAGTATAATATTTTTGTCTCATTTTTTTAACTTGGTTCTCTTTATCTACTTTTAGGACTTGTGTGAAAATCTGATGATGTTTTAGGTCATATTTATACAAAAATACAGAAAATTCTAAAGGGTTCACAAACTTTCAAACACCACTGTAAGTAGTACACCCACCCCCCACACCTGCCTGTATATTCTCTCTAACCTATAACTATATAAACCGGTTCACATTCACTCACTGATTCTCTGTTTCATCTGGCTGATCTTCCATTTTGTTCTTAATACTGTCTATCATTTCATTTTTGGCTTCTGTAAAACAAATCTATCAGGTCCATCATACCATCTTCTGAAGTGTTGCTGCTTTTCCCTACACGTGGATGAATTTTCTATAACTACTGTGAACTTCATTAGATTTAAAAAGCTTTAGCGTGTGTATAACAGTTATAGTTTTCTTGTGAAAACACCCTTTATATTTACATTACAGTAGCTTAAAAAGACTTTGTGACCATGGTAATGTCTGGTCTACATCCATTTCAATTAACGTCCTGTTTCACAGAACATAATGCGTCACCACGCCACAGGAGACACAATCTTTCAAGCCCCTTTAACACAGCTCAATGTAAGGTCTAATTAAAGAATCCCTATCCATTACTGGGTCCTATGAACTACACCTAAGCCACAGCCTTGTCACAATAGATGACCGCTTCTTATGTTATTCATTAGAAGTTATGCTTTAGGGGAAAGAAGCAAAGAATCAGAACATGGACAGAATATTATTAAGCGATTAGAAAGCTCAGGTAACACTTTGTGACCCTTGTCAGGTAAAGCTTAAGGACACTGGAACTGAAGGATAAAAAACTGAAAGGATTAATAATGGGAATTCCATGCAAATCTTTGTGGTCAAGTTAGTTCTGAACATTCATGCCAGATGTGTACATTAGTACATGCTGGATATGTAAAAAGGAAACAATAACCATCGGCAGTAAATGGTGTAGGGATCACACTGTTCCTCTCTCTGCCCTTCTCCTTGTCCCTCGCTCATGGGACTTCCTCTGAATGCTAATCTATCGCAATTCTTTGATCTATGAGCTCAGCGATAAAAAAAATATATTCATAATTCAATATCTACTGCTGACTTTTTCCTCATCCAAGACTTTAGGGCAGAACTTAAAGACTCGTGCCCCCTTAGGACTGGTGGGCAGGTGGATCAGCTCAATTCCAAGTAGTATGTGCTGAATGATTCATGAAAGGTAAGAAGTCACACTTCTTGTCTCTCAAGAAGGGCCTAGAGTCTTCCTTTCTTATAATGAAAGCAAGCAGTCATCTCGGAGGGGTCCTCAGGGATATCTTGGTTTCAATTTCAGTGCAAAAGTGTAGAGGAGAATCCATTCTGACAGCTAGATGGGAAGAACCACTTGTGAAGTCACACAAGCATTACTCTGTCTATATTCACTCTAGCTGTCTTCATAGTCAAATGGCTGACACCAGATGCAGAGACATGCAACAAATCTACTAACGTCACATGAATCCTTTTTGTGGCAGTGTGATCCAGTCATGATAGCAATCCAGTGCAAATCCCCATGGAGGTCCTTAAGAATGTCAGCTTAATGTGGCGGATAACTAACACACCTGTGATGGTGACTTGCATTCATCACAGCACTGAGTTTTGCATTCTGTATAGACTGTGTTAGTTATTTCACCTGTAAATGATCCATCACAGGGCTTGTGGGATTTGAAGGCCGTATGGCATTGCATTTTTGTCAGGGAAACTTTGTGTTTTAGACTGAATATGCATTGCAGGGCACAGGTGAAAGGAAATTAATGTGCTAGAACTACAAACCCAAATCAGATAAATTCAGTACAGAAAATTCAAATCAAAAATTATTTTATTGTCAAGTCAAGTCAGATCTATTTATATAGTGCTTTTTTACAATGGAGCATTGTCTCAAAGCAACTTTACAAGTTTAGATTATCTCCTAATATCTACGTCCAATCCCAAATTGAGCAAGCCTAGGGCGACAGTGGAAAGGAAAAACTTCTTATGAGGAAAGTGTTATGAGGAAGAAACCTTGGGAGGACCAAGACTCAAAAAGGGACCCAACCTCCTTGGGCGGCGTAGATGATAAATCTAAGAATGAAACTAAAGTCATGGAGTCATACTTCAAATAAAACATAAAATATGCACATCGGCATTAAGTGGCCTGGGTATGGTGGGCCTGGAGCTGATGTCGGAAGCAGCTTGAGTGAAGCACCTATTCAGGAACACCACCCAGCCATTGGTTCAGATATGTGGACGACACCTGGGTTAAAATGAAATCTCAGGAAGTACCACATTTCACTGACCACATCAACTAAGTGGACAGACACATTAAGTTCACCAGGGAGGATGTGAAGCACGGCTGGTTAGCCTTCTTGGATTGTGAGGTTGTGATTGGAGATGGGGGACAATTGAAAGTCGATGTTTAGCATAAGCCAACACATACGGATCAGTACTTAAGGTTTGACTCTCATCATCCACTGGAGCACAAACTAGGAGTCATCAGTACACTGTACCACTGACACAGCGGCCAAGGATGGAGAGAAAACTCACATTAGGCAGGCCCTGGGCAAACGTGGTTATCTGAACTGGCCTTTGTCAAAGCCGGTAAGACGCCCAAACAGTGCATCGATGAAAGGAGAACAACAACCGAAGTGTAAGCATAAACCAGTGTTGATTCCATATGTGGCAGGAACATCGGAGCAATTGAGATGCATATTTTCCAAACACCGCATCTCAGTGGCTTTCAAACCCCAAAACACGCTAAACCAGAAACTGGTCCACCCCAAGGATCATTTCCGCCAGTACAAACGGAGTAATGTAGTGTACGCTGTTAAGTTCCGGAAGGATTGCCAGGAATTGTACATTGGGGAAACCAAACAGCCACTGGTGAAATGGATAGCACAACATAGAAGACCTACCTCTTCAGGTCAGGACTCTGTGGTTTACACACATCTAGAGGCCAGTGGCCACAAGAATGAAGACGTGCAGATCCTTGATAAGGAGGAACGAAGGTTTGGACACGGAGTAAAAGAAGGGATTTTTGTAAAAAGGGAACGTCCATCCCTGAGCTGAGGAGGGGGTCTCAGAGTTCATCTCTCACCATCTTACAATCTGCCATCGCAACCCTTCCCCAATCCTGTGTGAATGGCACACGTGGCCATTGTCATTAATGAACATGGCTATCAGCATATTAAACTGATCCCGGTCCCATTGTTATGTAATGGTGCTGGTACCAGTCGTTATGCAAAGGTGCTGTATATAAGATTGGGGAAGTTTTCCAACTAGCTGAGACTGAATAAGTCAGTTAGATGAGTGACGAAACGTTTTTCCCACAAAACCTTCAACTTTTGGGTCAATCAAAAAAAGTTGGGACGGTGCAATTTGGGGATAGTAATGAGGTGAAGAACTAAATGATGTGATGTCAAACAGGTCATTATAATCATAGTTTGGTTCCAAAGCAGCCTTTGGAGAGCAAAGGTGGGCAGAGGATCTCCAGTTTATTAACAAGTGTGTAAGAAAAGTATTGAAATGTTTAAAACAATGTTCTTCAAAGATAGACTGGAAGGGATTTGCATATTTCAGTCTTAACTGTTTCCTGATTTGCCTTTGTTTTACATTGCCTTAAAAAATGCATGGACGTCCCTGGAAGAGATGCCGTCTTGAATAAATTTATGTTGCACTAAAATCCCAGGGTACTTTTCTGCATTAATGTTGCCATCACATTAGTATAAATGTTCTTTTGCCAAGGGCACTGACACAGCCCTGTACCATTACAGACCATGGATTTTGGACTTACTCTGGATGTTCCTTTTCGTTCCAAAAAACATCTGGAATACTGATTCGTCTGACCACAATAGACGTTTCCACTGTGTGATGGTCCATCCCAAATCCCGCCGAGCCCAGATGTCAGTGCCGCTTCTGAACATGATTATCATAAAGTGTTTTTATTTGCACAGTAATGTTTTAAGCAGCATTTGGGAATGTAACTCCATATTGTAGTGCTTGACAAAGGGTTGCCAAAATCATGCCATGTGATTATATCTGCTACTGATGAATGACGGTTCTTGACGCAGTGCTGTCTAAAAGATTGGATGTAATAAGAGTTTGGTTTAGGCCTGCACCCTTGACCTTTATGCACTGATATTGCTCCAGATTCCTTGAATCGTTTAATTGTATTGTGCACTGTAGAGGGAGAAATATGCAAATCCCTTCTAATCTTTATTTGAGGAACATCATTTTAAAACATTTCAATAATTCAATGCATTTGTTGTCAAACTGGAGATCCTCTGCACATCTTTGCACTGATTGTGCAAGTTCTCTTACTTAGAAAGATGACAGAGGTCTGTAAGTTTCATCATAGCTACACTTCAACTATGGAAAATTGGAAAAAATCCAAAATTCACATTTTAGGATTTTTAAATAATTTAATTGTAAATTATGGTGGAAAAAAAGGTATTTGGCCAGTAACAAAAGTTCAACTCAATACTTTGCAACATAATCTTTGTTAGCAATGACAGAGGTCAAACGTTTCCAGTAAGTCTTCACCAGGTTTGCACACACTGTAGCTGGTATTTTGGTCCATTCCTCCTATGTTTGGTTTCATTGTCATGCTGGAAGACCCAGCCATGTTCCATCTTCAATGCTCTCACTGATGGAAGGAGGTTTTGGCTTAAAATCTCACTATACATGGCCCCATTCATTCTTCCCTTAACACGGATCAGTCGTCCTGTCCTCTCTGCAGAAAAACAGCCCCAAAGCATGATGTTTCCACCCTCATGCTTCACAGTAGGTATGGTGTTCTTGGGATGCGACTCAACATTCTTCTTCCTCAAAAATGACAAGTTGAGTTTTAACAAAAAGTTCTATTTTGGTTTCATCTGACCACATGGTATTCTCCCAATCCTCTTCTGGATCATCCATATGCTCTCTGGCAAACTTCAGACGGGCCTGGACATGTACTGGCTTAATCAGGGGGACACGCCTGGCACTGCAGGATCTGAGTCCGTCTCGGCATAGTATGTTACTGATGATAGCCTTTTTTACTTTGGTCCCAGCTCTCTGCAGGTCATTCATCAAGTCCCTCCGTGTAGTTCTGGGATTTTTGCTCACCGTTCTCATGATCATTTTGACCCCACGGGATAAGATCTTGCGTGGGGTCCCAGATCGAGGGAGATTATCAATGTTCTTGTATGTCTTCCATTTTCTTACAATTGCTCCCACAGTTGATTTATTCACACCAACCTGCTTGCCTATTGTAGATTCACTCTTCCTTTACAATTTTCTTCCTGGTGTCCTTCAACAGCTCTTTGGTCTTGGCCATGGTTGAGTTTGGAGTCTGACTGTTTGAGGCTGTGGACAGGTGTCTTTTATACAGATAATAAGGTCAAACAGGTGCCATTAATACAGATAACGAGTGGAGGACAGAAGGGCTACAGGTCTGTGAGAGCCAGAAATCTTGCTTGTTTGTGGGTGACCCAAATACTTATTTTCCACCATGATTTGCAATTAAATTCTTTCAAAATCCTACAATGTGATTTCCTGGATTTTTATTCTCATTTTGTCTCTCATAGTTGAAGTGTACCTGTGATAAAAATTATAGACCTCTCTCATCTTTCTAAGTAGGAAAACTTGCACAATCAGTGGCTGACTAAACACTTTTTTGCCCCACTGTACAACTTTATACATAAGACAGATTTTTATTTCTTATTACAATTCTTAAAACTTCGGCTGTTAAAGTGAACAGACATAACATCAGATAACTGTTTCAAGGTTTATAAAAGATACAAAGATAAGAATGACTCTATTCTGCAGTAGAGCATAGTATTAAAGGTCTGTATTGTCTTTTAATTAATATTATTGTTTAAAATAAAACGCTATGTGTAAAAGTATCTACACTACTATGTGACCATGGTAATGTTTGGCCAACGTCCAGTTCGGCCAACATCCTCTTAAACAGAACGTAATGCAGACGTTAAACAATGCATTCCTGTACAGATAAAATGAAACCGATCTGAATTTTCCCTTATAGTACATCCTCCCCCTCCTCTGGCAGCTGGGAGTGCATGTACTGCCCTCGTAATGAAAGACATAGTTGATAAATTTGGACCCTGCTATCACTAAAGGCCTTTAGCTGGATTGATGCCCTGTCTTTGACAGAGTGAAGGGTGTAAAGATGGGGGGAATCAGATCCAATAAGAGCAGATTTAAATGAGCGCTGTGGCCTGTAATGGCTTCTGCAGATGACTCCTTAGCACAGGGGAAGCGGCTAGTGACCTTGGCTATGATTGCACATCACTCTTTCTCTCCACACTACCCATCACTCTTTGTAAACATGCCTAGCCCTGAAAGGACCCCACTGTGTGAGCTGTCATTTTTGTGACATGTTGTGTAGCATCACTGGTTCAAGGTTTGCTCTGGAGAAAACAATGCCTTTACCACAACAAGAATGTACAAATATACACCCAGTGTTGCTGTAACATACAGGCATGCTTTCAACCTAAACCTTTAAACTTTTCTTCAGTTTAAGCTACATTTTATATCTATAAATGTAGTTCAGGGTTTGAAGGTTGCAGTCCATCCCCTAAATCTGCTTGTAACATCACTTAGAGCTTGTCTAATTAACATACAAGTAACAGGGAAATTAGATTAGGCACCATATTTCATGGTTGGTTGGGTGGCACAGTGGTCTAATGTGCTGGCCCACCTCTGCCATCACTAGGGTTCAAGTCTTGTGGGTAACTTATAGCTGGGCCAGGTCGTCACATACAGACATGGCGGGCTGCATCTGGGGGAGAGGAGGTCAGTCAGGGATCATCCTTCGGTGCAGCAAACATGATCCTTACCAAGCCTGACCTTTAAAAAAAAAAATAAATAAATAAATAAAATAAAATATATATATATATATATATAGATATATATATATATATATATATATATATATATATATATATATATATATATCCTAACCAAGCCTGACCTTTAAAATATATATATATATATATATATATATATTTTTTTTATTTATCTTTTTTTTTTTAAAGGTCAGGCTTGGTTAGGATCATGTTTGCTGCACCGAAGGATGAAAATTTGGTTTCTGACCTCTTTTATTTTTATATATATATATATATATATATATATATATATATATAAATAAATAAAAGAGGTCAGAAACCAAATTTTCAGACTGCAAAAATAAAATCTTTGCAAAATAATGTTATACTAAGGCAATAAATCTGGTTTTTGTTCTCTGGTAAAAAATTTTGTCTTACAAGGCACTGAACGTATAAGATTATTTTACTTATTTTTAGAAAACCTGCCTTGATCACCCTCACTTACATATTTTACCTCAATTTTATTAATTAAGTCAGCGGTCAAGTTATTCTGATTCTTTGGTCTGGGCTATAAAATAAAAAAAAGATATAAAATCTGGGCTTTTCACTTGATGAAAGAATAAATATTAGCAAAATTTGTAAACTTTGCTTGCCCATTAGCAGATTTTTTTTTTCTTAATAAAAACATTTTCATCTCATTTTTGATATTTTATATGTACAGTGGTGCTTAAAAGTTTGTGAACCCTTAAGAATTTTCTATTTTTCTGCATAAATATGACCTAAAACAACATCGGATTTTCAAACAAGTCCTAAAAGTAGATAAAGAGAACCCAGTTAAACAAATGAGACAAAACTATTATATTTGGTTATTTGTTTATTGAGAAAAATGATCCAATATTACATATTAGTGAGTGGCAAAAGTATGTGAACCTCTAGGATTAGCAGATAATTTTAAGTGAAGGCGTGTAATAGTAGGCAACGTGACAAAAGACCCCAGGGTACCTTCTAACTTTGAACTTTTGTTATTGACCAAATACTTATTTTCCACCATAATTTACCATCAGAGTTATGTTTGGAGAAAGGAAAACACTGCATTCCAGCATAAGAACCTTATCCCATCTGTGAAACATGGTGGTGGGAGTATCATAGTTTGGGCCTGTTTTACTGCATCTGGGCCAGGACGGCTTGCCATCATTGATGGAACAATGACTTCTGAATTATATCAGAGAATTCTAAAGGAAAATGTCAGGACATCTGTCCATGAACTGAATCTCAAGAGAAGGTGGCTCATGCAAATAACATCCCAAAAGAGTAGACCTGTGCACACACCCTTAGAAAAGAATAATAATGATACATTATGAGTGTAATAAATGATTAATCAGCACCTATACATATACAGTGGTACCTCAGTTCTCGTTGATAATTCGTTCCATAAGGCTTGTTGAGAACCAAAAACGATGAGTATAGAGAAAATTTTTCCCATAAGCAATAATGTAAATTGAATGAATCCGTTCCAGACTCCCAGAAAGTCCACACTGTATAAGGCTTTATATGCATTAATGGAGTTGTATTGTACAGGTGCTCCCTTATTTGCGATGGGGATATGTTCTGATAAATCCATCATAAGTTAAATATATCATGAACTGATGAGTTTCAATAGTGTTAGGTAGAGTGGTCTATACTGGATCATAGCAACGCAAGTAAGGAAAAGTAAGTTAATGTTTAAAACACTTACATTAACCTACTGTTGACCAAAATCATGAACACAACACTTATAATAAAGTGTTGAAACATCTCATGTAATTTAGTGAGTAATGGATTGAAAGTGACTTTAAAACTGTATTTCAACAAATTCAGAGCACCTCAGAGTAGACAAAGACTGGTGCACCCCAGATTGGGAACAATGGATTTAGATCATACAGGTAAAATCATAAATGTAAAGTCTCTTAACTTCACTTGCCAGCAATGAAAATCTACTGTTGAATGTTGGCATTGTTTGACTAATGATCAACCTAATACTAACTCAGAATTAGCCCCCCAATCAGAAACACAAACTTACCAATTGGCTTTGTATCCTAATCACCCACCACATGACTTGCTACCCTTCATTAGAGTATGATTAAGGCATTCAGTAGTTCCACTTAAGTCTGCTATACAACTTTCATCTGGGCTCCCCAGTGTGAGACCATTCAATCAATAATGCGAACAAAAAACTCTAATTTGCTTCCAAGGCACTTGTAACACAAGGCACTCGCGTACACTTGTGGACACAGTTCCTGGTGTGGTATAATTTCCTTTTCCCTCTGTACTTGTTTTTCTTACAGTCTCTCATATACCTTGCTATGCTGGAATTTCGTGCCGATCACAGCGTGACAGCAAAGTGGTTTTACAGCACTTTTTTGCTGCATCAAACTGTGATCAAATCATAGCCTTTAAGTTTGGCAGTCAGAGCAATGTGCCCAGTACTGTAATGAACTCCTGGCAGGAGAACCACCCACCTTCTTGCTTTGCCAACCCATGTAGCAGCAACAGCAGGCAATCTCTACTTAATTACACCACTTTGCATTCAGTGCTCAGTGAGTCAACAAGCTTTTAGTAGGATTACTGACTTTCCGGAGTGGCACTGTGGTGCAATGTCGCCTCATAGCTAAAGAGATTCCCGGGTTTGAGTCCTGGCCTGTATCTACATCTAGTCATATAGCAGACACCCTTATCCAGAGTGACAATCTTACAATCCAGGCATGTGGGTTAAGGGTCTTGTCGAGGACCCAACAGTGGCAGCTTGGTAGAGGTAGGATTTGAACCCTGAACCTTCTGGTCCCTAGTACAATCTCTTAACTGCTAGGTTACCAAAGTATGGAGTTTGGATGTTCTCTCCATGGTCTGAGTGGGTTTTCTAAGAGTACACCGGTTTCCTCTTACATTCCAAAGAAGCATCAGTCCAGTTGATATGTCTAAAGTGTCCCAGTGTGAGTGTTCAAGCCTTTTATAATTCTCTACATTGTAGATGTCTATGGAACACGTACATTAACCTACAGCTGGCCAAAATCATTAACACAAAGCTTATTTTATAATAAAGTGTTTAGTGAGTAATTTAGTGAGTAATGGGTTGAAAGTGAAAAGTAAAAGCAAATCACTTACTCTATTCGCTATTACTCGATTGGTGATAAATTTGGCAACTGGGTAGGCCAAAGAAGTGTTGCAATCTGGCGGAGACATTCCTGAGAAACTCTTGTTTATTTTCAGTTCTCATATTGAGTACACGGAAAAAGCTAGTCTCAAATTTTCTGCCTGCATCCCAAACTGCAATAAATATGACTGTTAAGGTTCTGGCCCGCTAATTGTAAGGTTGCGAGATTGAACCAAGCTACCATTATTAATATAAGGTAAGTAATATTAAGGTAAGTTATAAGCCATTCTTAGGTAAGGGCATCTGCTGTAAATGTCAGACTCAGTCACAGTCTGCATCAGCACTGGCAGCACAATATTAAATATTATAGTAGAGTGCATTTGAGATTTCACGGTACATGGAAAAATGGTCGATGCCCACAAACATACCTACAACAAACCAGCAACACATATTAATTCATTCACAAAGAGATAATGCATGTAAATGTGGCCAGCTATCTGAGTGGTACTTAAAAGAAATAAAAAAATGACTCTAGGATACATACAGTGGTGTGAAAAGGTGTTAGCCCTTTTCCTGATATCCTATTTTTTTGTATGTTATTCACACTTAACACCATCAAACCAATGAACTGCATCATCTAATGTTGTTTATCATTGTTAAAAGATAACTTACCTATGGTTTAAAACACCTGAGTTCACTGTCTCTAGCCACACCTAGGCCTGATTATTGCCAGACCTGTTCTCAATCAGGACATTTCTTAAATAGGACCTGCCTGACAAAGGGAAGTACACCAAAAGATCCTTAAAAGCTGCACACCATGCCGAGATCCAAAGAAATTCAGGAACAATTGAGAAAGAAAGTAATTAAGATATATCAGTCTGGAAAGGGTTATAAAGCCATTTCTAAAGCTTTGAGACTCCAGCGAACCACAGTGAGAGCCATTATCCACAAATGGCGAAGACTTGGAACAGTGGTGAACCTTCCCAGGAGTCGCCGGCTGACCAAAATTACACCAAGAGCGCAGCGACGACCCATTCAAGAAGTCACAAAAGACCCCACAACAACATCCAAAGAACTGCAGGCCTCAATTGCCTCAGTTAAGGTCAGTGTTCATGCCTCCACCATAAGAAAGAGACTGGGCTAAAATGGCCTGCATGGCAGAGTTCCAAGAAGAAAACCACTGCTGAGCAAAAAGAACATTAAAGCTCGTCTCAATTTTTCCAGAACACATCTTGATAATCCCAAAGACTTTTGCAAAACATTCTGTGGACTGACAAAACAAAAGTTGAACTCTTTGGAAGGTGTGTGTCCCATTACATCTGGCGTAAAAGTAACACAGCATTTCAGAAAAAGAACATTATAGCAACAGTAAAATATGATGCTGTGGCATGACCTTAAAAAGGCCGTTCATGCTCGAAAACTCTCCAATGTGGCTGAATTACAACAATTCTGCAAAGATGAGTGGCCAAAATTCCTCCACAACGCTGTAAGAGACTCATCGCAAGTTATCACAAACGCTTAGTTGCAGTTGTTGCTACTAAGGGTGGCCCAACCAGTTATTAGGTTTAGGGGGCAATCACTTTTTCACACAGGGCCATTAGGTTTGGATTTTTTTCTCCCTTAATAACAAACACCTTCATTTAAAATCTGCATTGTATGTCTACTTGTGTTGTCTTTGACTAATATTTAAATTGGTCTGATGTTCTGATGGACTTGAGTGAGACAAACATGCAAAAAAACAGGAAATCAGGAAGGGGACAAACTTTTTTCACACCACCGTACATGTTGATATTCAAATTTTCAACAGTGGTATGTGCTGTGTAATGTCCGCATTACATTCTGTGAAACAGGAGGTTGATCCAAATGGACGTTAACTGGACATTACTATAGTCACACAGTCATTTAGATACTTTCCACGTAGTGTTTTATTTTGCTAATGTTAATATTATCAGTCAGAAATGTAAAGGGAGAGATAAACGGCATCAGCAGCTTCATTGGATTACGAGGGTTTCTGTCATTCAAACCTGAATTACATGTATAAAAGACAGATTTTTATTTCCTATTATAATTCTTAAGACTCTGGATGTTAAAGCAAACAGACTCGTATGGACATATAGATGATCGTATGGGGGTTAAATCGTGCAAACCTGTTGATGGTTTCTGGGCCACTCTGAATACAAGTTAAACTGTTTACAAGCTCAGCATTTTTAAGCAGAAACCAAAGCTGGCGGGTGTTTATTTTTATTAGATGAGCTGCGAATTATGTGGGTCATCAGAACGTGGCAAGGAGCTGATACTGGGGAGACAGAGAACCCTCACATAAGGAGGATAGCTGAACAGAATATCAATGAAGAAAATATTGATACTTGTCTGTGGCAGCTTGTCAGTTTTGGCCAGTCCAGACAGCGACGAATCTATATTATATTAGCCCATACAGCTGAAAACAACACGCCACCATTCAGTCCCCTTCCTGATGAGGTCATCCACCAAACAAGAGATGGACATATTCCCTAATTATGGAAAACCATGCATGACTATTAATCCTGATCAGAGCTCTGCAGTCTCCTGTCTATTCAAAAACCTGAGTCTCAGGGCACCAAAGGTAACCTCAAAAAGCAAACGAGCAAGAGAACTTCAGAAGGTTTTTTGAATTGTAAAAACTTCAAAGCTCCTTCATACTCTAAGCCTTAGTCCTAAACTGAGTTATAAATATGATATTACATGAAATATTTTTTATGCAAGGATTTACTGCATTTCCAGAGCTGAATCATGTCCAAAATTGTTATAAAAGGTAGCTTTTCTGGATCTTAAAAAAGATAATATTGCAAGTAGGCATTATAGTGCCTACCTTACTTCCATCATGTCATAAACCACAAACCATTTTCATTCTTACATTCCACAGCTAAACGTCAGAGTGCCAGCGGCATACTTAGCCACCACTAGAGGGCAGCGGAGAAAACGGTGGCAGCTTGGGCTATATTAACCATAAGCCACAGTCTGCATGTGGCATTAACATGCACCACTTAGTCTTAACAGGCAGCAGCAAGCTGATGCTTAATTGAAACTGGCCAGTAACCAGCAAAGGTGTGGAGGCATTATATATGTGATGGTGCTGGTGAATGGGTGAATAGAGTGCGCGTCTGTGAAAAGAAAATCTAAAATGTGAGAAATAAAAAGGTTTAAAAGACAGTGAAACCCTTTGGACAAATCAAGTTTGTAAAATGATTTATAGGAGGTACAAAGCTCTGAAAGCGAGGAAATCAAGTGTTAAAGTGTGGGAGCTTGACTGAAGTCAATAGATTATTGAAGAAATATGATATAACGCTGAAAGAACCATGAAAGAGCGAAGGACTGTGAAGATTTGTTAGCAGAGGAATTTATTCAAATCACGAAAACAGCAGGTCTAAGGTAAACTGAAGAACTGTGAAGAAAGTAAAATAAATTTATTCGGTCATAATTGAAGTGGATAAAGAGAATATTTAAGTTGTTCTCAGAGTTAAGAAAGAGAAAAACATATTTTATTTGAGTTTGGGAAGAAGGAAAAACCATCTCAGAATTTGTTGCATATACTGCCATTGCCAATTTTGTTTACGGATGGAATTTTGTGTTTGGTCTCATCATTTTGTATTGAGCCCTGCACACGTCCACGTCGTCAGCTTCATGCTGTGCTGGAGTATACGACATCTGGACCCACAAGAACAGTGGGGCAAAAAAGTATTGAGTCAGCCACTGATTGTGCAAGTTCTCCTACTTAGAAAGATGAGAGAGGTCTGTAATTTTTATCATAGGTACACTTCAACTATGAGAGACAAAATGAGAAAAAAAAATCCAGGAAATCACATTGTAGGATTTTTAAAGAATTTAATTGTAAATCATGGTGGAAAACTTCTTTAAGAAGCTCTTCTGTCCTCCACTGGTTACCTGTATTAATGGCACCTGTTTGACCTCGTTATTGTGTGTAAAAGACACTGTCCACAGCCTCAAAACAGTCAGACTCCAAACTCAACCATGGCCAAGACCAAAGAGCTGTCGAAGGACACCAGGAGGAAAATTGTAGACCTGCACCAGGCTGGGAAGAGTGAATCTACAATAGGCAAGCAGGTTGGTGTGAATAAATCAACTGTGGGAGCAATTGTAGAAAAATGGAAGACATACAAGACCATTGATAATCTCCCTTGATCTGGGGCCCCACGCAAGATCTCATCCCGTGGGGTCAAAATGATCATGAGAACAGTGAGCAAAAATCCCAGAACTACACGGGGGGACCTGATGAATGACCTGCAGAGAGCTGGGACCAAAGTAACAAAGCTACCATCAGTAACACACTACGCCGAGAGGGACTCAGATCCTGCAGTGCCAGGTGTCCCCCCCTGCTTACGCCAGTACATGTCCAGGCCCGTCTGAAGTTTGCCAGAGAGTATATGGATGATCCAGAAGAGTTGAGTTAAAAGTTACATTTCTCTACAATTTTCAGTGTGAGATTATGCTTCTGAAATAAAAATTGAATTTATTTTAAGGCTTTTAACACAACTTTTATACATGTGGTGTGAAAAGTGTTTGCCCCCTTTCTGATTTCCTTTTTTTTTTTTCCATGTTTGTCATACTTAAGTATTTCGGAACATCAAACCAATTTAAATATTAGTCAAACACAACAAGTAAACACAAAATGCAGTTTTTTTTAATGAAAGTGTTTATTATTAGGGAGAAAAAAATCCAAACCTACATGGCCCTGTGTGAAAAAGTGATTGCCCCCTAAACCTAATAACTGGTTGGGCCACCCTTAGCAGCAACAACTGCAACCAAGCGTTTGCGATAACTTGCAATGAGTCTTTTACAGCGTTGTGGAGGAATTTTGGCCACTCATCTTTGCAGAATTGTTGGAATTCAGCCACACTGGAGGGTTTTCGAGCATGAATGGCTTTAAAAAGAAATGCTGAAAAAGCATTCTGAAATGCTGTGTTACTTTTACACCAGATGTAATGGGACACACCTTCCAAAGAGTTCAACTTTTGTCTCGTCAGTCCACAGAATGTTTTCCCAAAAGTCTTGGGGATCATCAAGATGTGTTCTGGAAAAATTGAGATGAGCATTAATGTTCTTTTTGCTCAGCAGTGGTTTTCATCTTGGGACTCTGCCATGTAGGCCATTTTTGCCCAGTCTCTTTCTTATGGTGGAGGCATGAACACTGACCTTAACTGAGGCAAGTGAGGCCTGCAGTTCTTTGGATGTTGTTGTGGGGTCTTTTGTGACCTCTTGGATGAGTCATCTCTGCGCTCTTGGTGTAATTTTGGTTGGCCGGCCACTCCTGGGAAGGTTCACCACTGTTCCAAGTTCCAAGCCATTTGTGGATAATGGCTCTCACTGTGGTTTTCTGGAGTCCCAAAGCTTTAGAAATGGCTGTATAACCCTTTCCAGACTGATAGATCTCAGTTACTTTCTTTCTCAATTTCTTTGGATATCGGCATGATGTGTAGTATTTAAGGATCTTTTGGCGTCCTTCACTTTGTCAGGCAGGTCCTATTTAAGTGATGTCCTGATTGAGAACAGGTGTGGCAATAATCAGGCCTGGTGTGGCTAGCGACAGTGAACTCAGGTGTGATAAACCATAGTTATGTTATGTTTTAACAAGGGGGGGGGGGATTATTTTTTTGCACAGGGTCATGTAGGTTTGGATTTTTTTTCTCCCTTAATGATAAACACCTTCATTTAAAAACTGCATTTTGTGTTTACTTGTGTTGTCTTTGACTAATATTTAAATTGTTTGATGTTCCAAAACACTTAAGTGTTACAAACATGCAAAAAAAAAAAAAGGAAATCAGGAAGGGGCAAACATTTTTTCACACCACTGCATATGTACACACGCACGCACGCACGCACACACACACACACACACACACACACACACACACACACACACACGTGTCGACGTGCATGAGGAAACTTTGCTCATGCCATTCTTCATTAAACACCCAACATAGCACAGCCACATTCCCAGATCTAATATTGTCTTTTTAGATGTCAGTACTTGATATGTGGGTACAATAGGGCTCCTGTGTGGGTAGCGTTCCCCTCTTTTTTCAGGAGTATCACTGATCCATTTATGTATCGGTTACACACTGTTTTCTTGTGAAAATACCCTTTATATTCACATTAGAGTAGCATAAAAAAACCATGTGACTATGCTAATGTCTGGTCAACGTCTATTTCGGTCAACCTCCTGTTTCTCAGAACATCATTGTCTTTAAATTGTGCATACCTCTATACAAAATGCTACTGTTAAAAAGTGAAAAAAGTTAAACTTGTGTGCTTTTATTAAATGTGCCGAAACTGCTAGAAACATACGTTTGCATTTTATCCACTGCTAAATGAGAAATGGCAGATTTGTATTTAATGATTACAGCAAAATGACTAAGGTACGTACATGCACAGTCATTTAAACAGCAGATGCTTTTGCCACCTTGACACATGAACAGCATAAAGAACTGTGCCAGTAAAAACAAAACTACTCTCTGTATCAAAGTACTCAAGCTGTCAAAATGACCAACACTTCCATACTTAATTTCAATCCTTCCAATATAGTGTATGAATTCTGTCCATGTCTCTTTTCTAAGGCCATTTGATCCATCTTCATACCATGTCTGTGTGGTCCCATGCACAATAAGGAAAGACACAGAAAAGCATCAAACGATTGCAGGGACACTGGCCATTCAGTCGGCTGATACATTATTGATCTTAGCACTTTTCCAAGTCATAAGTGAGGAAGGCAGTGAGTCAAACTAATCTGAAATTGGAACCGAGAAATCTGCTTCACTCCTCTTCTGCAATGATCTTGTCATGCCTTTATACCCAAAGCACAAGCTGAATGGACTAGTGAGGATAATATGTACTTTTTCTCAGAAGAGGGATTCAAATGCTATTCCCTTTCAGTATCTTTCTTACTTTCTTGTCACCCAAGTCCCATCGGTTTTTCCTCCTAACTCTCACGAGAGAAAATACGAAGCATTATTCTATCCTCCAGAGTCCAATACATGTACAGTCACTTTGATTTTGTGCGACCATTCACAGAACCTCATTGTTTCAACATTTTCTAACAACTCAACAACAGTGAAGTAGTTTTCCTGTGAAGTGCCATGAGGACACGTACTGAGAGTGAGCAAGCATTGAATTTATAAGAGTTAGAATTGAAAATTAAAGTGCTTAAACAGGGTATTAACATCCTCCTTGTGAATACACCATCAACCAAGTGTGTATGTATTAATTGTAGGGATAGAAGTAATATCAGACTCCATAGTGAATCCATAGTAATTAGTATGTAGTATTCCTTATAATAATTCTTGGTCGTGATAATACACTATATACTCTCACTGATCACTTTATTAGGTACACCTCCATGCTTCTACACTCACTGTCCATTTAATCCATTTAAGTTCCACTCACCACATAGATGCACTTTGTAGTTCTACAATTACAGACTGTAGTCCGTCTGTTTCTCTACATACTCTGTTCGTCCCCACTCTGTTCTCTAATGGTCAGGACCCCAAAGGACCACCACAGATCAGGTACTACTTGGGTTTTGGATCATTCTCAAAACTGCAGAGACACTGATGTGGTGGTGTTGTGTTAGTGTGTTTTTTCCCTGATATGATTGGATCAGAGACAGCAGTGCTGCTGGAGTTTTTAAACAGTATTCACTCACTGTGCACTCTATTAGACACTAATAATAATAATAATTATTATTATTTTTAAAATAGAACAATAACAATATCATTATTATCCTCCTCCTGAGACCCAGGAAAGCTAAAGTTTGATCATTTCAGTAATTTTCTATCAAATGTCCTTTATAATGGACAACGGGACATGTTATAGTGATTTTCTTTAAGTCCCAATGTCCACTACAGAGGACATAAAAAGTACACTTTTAAGTAGTTAAACATAAGTGCAAATGAGTGAAAACTGCTTTTAAAATGAGCTGAAACTGTTTTCTACATAAAACATGTAAATTACAGGATACAGGATTTGTAGGAGTTCAGATAAATAACCTGGTGCCAGGCCATGTAGAGTTAGCAGAAGGACTTTAAACTGAATATGGAGCAGCACAGGTAACCCATGTAGTTGATACAGGATAGGGGTTATATGAGCTGACAATATCTACCATATTGCTCCACCTTGTAGATGTAAAGTCAGAGACAGCAGCTCATCTGTTGCAACACAGTTTGTGTTAGTCATCCGCTAATCCTTCATCAGTGCTGACAGGATGCTGGACTATTTTCAGACAAGCATTGACACTGAGGTGTTTAAAAACTCCAGCAGCACTGCTGTATCTGATACACTCATACCAGCACAACACACACCAACACACCAGTGTCACTGCAGTGCTGAGAATGATCCACCACCCAAATAGTACCTGATCTGTGGTGGTCCTTTGGGCTCCATCAAAGTATGTAGAGAGACAAATGGACTACAGTCTGTAATTGTAGAAGTGCAAAGTGCTTCCATATGTTAAGTGGAACCGATAAAATGGACAATAACTGGAGAAACATGGAGGTGTACCAAATAAAGTGATTGGTGAGTCCACGTTTTAAGATATTTCAATATAAATGTTTGTTGCAGGTCGCTAGAAGTAAGTTTACTGATTATAATGACTACACTTGATGGCTTTTCCATGTGTGGCAGTTAAACACCTTAGTGTCATTATTGTCTCTTGTCCATAGGTAACATCTTCCATTATATTTACAGCATTTAGCAGACTTACAGTTGATACAATCTTACAATCCAAGCAATAGTGGATTAAGGGCCTTGCTCAGCTTGGCAGAGGTGGGATTTGAACCCTGGACCTTTTGGTCCATAGTCCAGTACCTTAACTGCTAGGCTGGTTAGTCTACCAGTAACATTGGTAACATTACCAGAACATTGTACATCCATCTTAGAAACATCACTAAACAAAAAAATATACTGTCATTACCTGATGCAGAAAAAATAGGTCATGCTTTTATTAACTCTTGGTTGGCTAATTGTAACGATTTGCTTTGTGCATGTTCCATTAGGTGCCAAATATGCTTCAGTTAGTCCAAAATGCAGCAGCTCAAGTGCTCACTAGAAGCAGAACGTTTGATCATGTCACCCCTGTTTTAATCTCACTTCAGTGGCTGCCAGTTGAATTTGCATTGATTATAAAATAAAGTTGGTAACCTAGAGCCCTAAATGGACTTGCCTCGCAGTGCCTGAGTGAACGCTTAGTCCATTATGATCCACCACGTTCACTTTGATCAAAGGATGCAGGATTATTATCAGCACTCAGAATAATGAAAACGATCACAGGAAACAGAGCTTTTTCTTACAGTGCCCCCAGCTAGAGAAACAGTCTTCCTATGTGTGTGTTTAGGAAACACAGTCTAGTACAGTGGTACCTCGGTTCTCGTTGCTAATTCATTCCAGAAGGTTCCTTATTTTGCATACAAGTTAAATGCATCACAAACTGAGGTGTTTAGCGACTGTTTGCTATAATAGCAGAGCCTATGACAAGTCATGATAAGTTTGTTAATATTTAAAACACATACATTAACCTACAGTTGGTCAACATCATTAACACAAAGTCCCAGCTCTCTGCAGGTCATTCATCAGGTTCCTCCATGTAGTTCTGGGATTTTTGCTCACCGTTCTCATGATCATTTTGACCCCAAGGGATGAGATCTTGCGTGGAGCCCCAGATCGAGGGAGATTATCAATGGTCTTGTATGTCTTCCATTTTCTTACAATTGCTCCCACAGTTGATTTATTCACACCAACCTGCTTGCCTATTGTAGATTCACTCTTCCCAGCCTGGTGCAGGTCTACAATTTTGTTCTTGGTGTCCTTCAACAGCTCTTTGGTCTTGGCCATGGTTGAGTTTGGAGTCTGACTGTTTGAGGCTGTGGACAGGTGTCTTTTATACACATAACGAGGTCAAACAGGAGGACAGAAGAGCTTCTTAAAGATGAAGTTACAGGTCTGTGAGAGCCTGAAATCTTGCTTGGTGTGGGTGACCAAATACTTATTTTCCACCATGATTTACAATTAAATTCTTTAAAAATCCTGCAATGTGATTTCCTGGATTTTTTTTTCTCATTTGGTCTCTCATAGTTGAAGTGTACCTGTGATGAAAATTTCAGACCTCTCTCATCTTTCTAAGTAAGGGAACTTGCACAACCAGTGGCTGACTAAATACTTTTTTGCCCCACTGTGTGTGTGTGTGTGTCCACTTATAAAAAAGTCTGTAGACATTTATAATTCAGAAAAACCCATATCCAGTGGTAATAATTCATAATCAAGATGAACCTGCCTTTTCAGTGTTAGATAAAGTGAACTAACCATGGTGAAATTTTGTTTATGTTATCACACATTTTTTAGAGGAAGTAATAATTTTGGAATTGAGTATAATTAGTACAAGTATAGTACATAAATATCCAGCTCTCCTGAACAACATGATCCATGTGTGTACGACAGCTAGGTGTTACTTAAATCCAGTCGTACTAATTCCAAAAGTTGGCTAAAATGGTGTACAGAGGCTGAGAGAGATAAATTAGGTGGGAGAAAGATGGATCATGTCTCATGCCTAGAATTAACAGGATTACACATTTTATGGAGCTTTGTAGATAATCCTGACTGTCTCTGCTTACTTGCACTGTCATTTAGTTACTTTGAAGAGTTCCATCTCTGACATCGGCTCACATATCTGTATATTCCCTGGTCCAATATTCAGTTCTTCATCATATTTTATAGCCAATATCCAGCTGCTGCTCAACATGTGTTCAGCTTCCTCAGCTATGTTGGACACAATACTGGTATGTAACATTTAATGAACATCTGATCAACACCTGTTCATTTTAATAATCAAGGTCTTAACAGTTCTAATAATCTGTAATAGGAAATCGGGCTGATTAATGCCATTTTGAAATAATAGTCATCGGCCAATATCTGCACTTATGATGTCGATATTCAAAAATATTGGGGAAAATGCGAAGAAACTTTGATTCCTGCATTAGAACTTACAGCTCATAAACTGGGACTACTGAGGGTCTAAAAACAAAGAGATGCTGAGTTTCAGTGAGAGTGGGGTTATTTATGAGAAGGTGACAACTTTGTTTCCAGCATTACCTACTGCTTTTAACCAGAACTGGGATCAAAAACAAAAAGATGCTGATACCATGTACGCTATCCTAACATTGTTTTTTTTTTTTTTGCTACCATTTACACATTTTCGTTTTTTTCGAGTGCAAACAAAAACAGTGCATTTCTAGATTTAATAAGCACTCTTTTGTTCAGCAATTTGCTGCCTAATTTTTGTTATTAGTTGTATCAGTTGCAAAAAAATAAAATAAAATCTGACATTGACATTATATATCGGCCATTGGTCACCCTGCTCTCTAAATATTGCATCGACCATTAAAAAAAACCCATAGTCGACCACTCTTTCAGAATCTCACCAAAAGTGCTTGGTAGTCATTTCACAGAAGCTGTGTTTAATTACAGGGTTGCCAGAACATGTGACAAAAACAAGCAACCAGGTCTATGGAAACGAACCTCAAAGAACCTCAGCTTCTGGTCTTTGTTTGTGTGCATGCGCAGACTGAGAAAACTGACTGAAAGTAAGGATATACCTGCACTGAGAATTCCAATTACTGAACTAAAATCCTTTTCTCTTTATCGAATTTCTTAATCTGATTTTTAGGCTGTAACCCAGTCTGAGAAACCAGAGTATGCTGTTTACATGAATACTTGAACAATAAGATAACTGCAGAAATCTGATTATGATCAGATTATTTAGCGCTTGCAAATGCACGCAATCGAGCCTTACGGGTTTTTTTTTTTAATTATCAAAGGCAAGATCATGTAGACATATCATTATGTAAAGGGCCTTTAACAACTATGAATATTGTCATATGTTTGAAGAAATACATTGGATGCCTTCAACCCATAATGTCTGCTGCCAGCTGTTGGTGGGGGATCCATAATGGTATAAACAGCCATTTCGTGGGAATAATTAGACCCAGTGCTTGCTTGGGAGCAACTATAGGGAATGAGTCACAAGGCTAATTAGCTGGGAACACCTGCATATCTCTGTCTCCATTTAACTTTTCTTTCTCCCTCTGTCTGTGTGTGGGTACGTCTCAGAGCACAAAAGAAACATATGAAAGCCAGAGCTGGAGAGCTGTATCTTGTACTTCACACCAAATGCCTGATAAGATGTGATATATATATATATATATATATATATATATATATATATATATATATATATTATATATTAAATATAAAATGTAATATATGTATATTATGTAATATATGTTAGTTTTATATATACACTACCTGGCCAAAAAAAAGGTCACAAACTCTAATATTTTGTTGGACCGTCTTTCGCTTTTATTACAGCACGCATTCGCTGTGGCATCGTTTCCACAAGCTTCTGCAATGTCACAACATTTATTTATGTCCAGAGTTGCATTATTGTTTCCCCAAGATCTTGTATTGATGATGGGAGATCTGGACCACTACACTGCAAGTCTTCTCCAGCACATCCCAAAGATTCTCAATGGGGTTCAGATCTGGACTCTGTGGTGGCCAATCCATGTGTGAAAATGATGCCTCATGGTCCCTGATCCACTCTTTCACAATTTGAGCCCAATGAATCCTGGCATTGTCATCTTGGAATATACCTGTGCCATCAGGGAAGAAAAAATCCATTGGTGGAATAACCTGGTGGTTCAGTATATTCAGGTAGTCAGGTGACCTCATTCTTTGGGCACATTACGTTGCTGAACCTGGACCTGACCAACTGCAGCAACCCCAGATCATAGCACTGCCCCCACAGGCTTGTATGGTAGGAACTAGGCATGATGGGTGCATCACTTCAGACGCCTCTCTTCTTACCCTGATGCGCCTATCACTCTGGAACAGGGTAAATCTGTACTCATCAGACCGCATGACCTTCTTCCATTGCTCCAGAGTCCAATCTTTATGCTTACCAAGTAATTTGAAGTCGTTTTTGCTGGTTAGCCTTACTGACAAGTGGTTTTCTTATGGCTACACAGCTATTAAGTCCCAGTTCTTTGAGTTCCCTTCACATTGTGCGGGTGGAAATGCTCTTCCTTTCACTATTAAACATATCCCTGAGTTCTACTGTTGTTTTTCTATGATTTGATTTCACCAAACATTTAAGTGATCGCCGATCACGATCATTCAAGATTTTTTTCTGACCACATCAATTCCTCAAAGATGATGTTTCCCCACTGTCCTTCCACTTTTTAATACTGCTTTGGACAGTTCTTAACCCGATTTTAGTAGTTTCAGCAATCTTCTTAGATGTTTTCTCTGCTCGATGCATGCCAATAATTTGACCCTTCTGAAACAGATGAACATCTTTTCCATGACCACAGGATGTGTTTAAGAAATAAGAAGCTACTCACTGCATCAGTTAGGGTTAAATAACTTGTTGCCAGCTGAAACATAATCACCAATGCAGTAATTATCCGATGGGAGGCTCTTAACTATTTGCTTAGTTAAATCCAGGTAGTGACCTTTTTTGGCCAGGTAGTGTATGTATATATATATATATATATATATATATATATATATATATATATATATATATATATATATATAGTTTTATTTTTCAGGTTTGGTATTTCATATCGTATTTTCTTTCTTATCATTTGCAGCAACATGAAAATATGAATACACTACCCATAAGTCAATGTTACACAGAAGTTGAGGTGTGACCAACAAGTGGTCTGAGAAATCAACAGGCATAATCACTTAAGCTCCTTGTAAAATAATGTAAAATTCCGCTTTCCTTTTGTGTTTAGTAACTGCCAGGGCAGCAGGATATAAGAGTGCAGTTTTGAGAAATGTGGTGCTCACAGAATCAGCATGAGTAGCCAGCACAATTAAGCCCGAAATGGGCAAACAGTAAGGAGGCTGCATAGTTCCACTTCTGACACAGTTTGAAACCAGCCATACGATATGCAGAACATCTACATCACTGGCATCCATCAAACAACTCTCTGCGGTGAGTGCAGATCTTGATTACACTGAGAAAAACACCTCAGTGCAACGTGACAAATTCTTGCTGGTTTTTGTCTTCCCTAAGAGGCAGGCACAAAAATATATCCAAGAGTGCTACAGTATATCAGTTAAAGCACTCGTTGGATTATATTGTTGAATCTCAGTTTGGAGTGAGTGTACCAGAATCTGGAAAACAGCCTCCGCCACTTTATCTTCGCTCTTCCTTTCTACTGGACTGCAGCACCACCTGCTTTGCCACATGCAAGTTCAGGGTCAACCTTTCTTGCCTTTAAAAGACACATTTTATTTATAGTGCTTAAACCCTGGAATGAACATCTGCCTGTGATTTACTGTGTGCAATAAACCATGCACAACCAATCCTAGCACTGAGAAAACTCCTATTAAAATTTCTCACTTAGGCAGAGGCCCTAGGTAGAGGCCTGCCTCGATTACAAATGCACAAGCCAAGCTGAGTGCAACTGGGCAACCGCATTTAATAAACATAGCTTATTACACTGAGCACTCCAGATGGGACTGCAATGACTGCTGTGCTTATTAGTCTTGCAAAGCAAGGCATATAAACGCGAAATAACAAACAAAGATATTCTGCTCTGGCAACTTGTTGTGTATTTACCTTATTCCTAACATGCGTCACGTAAACTTATCCAGGTTACTAAATATATAGTGGTTATTCCTCATTAAATCTCTGTGTCAGCTCAGCCACTGCCTGTGTGTTGAGTTTACATGCTGTTCTACTGCCTGTATGGGTTTAATCTGCCTTCCGGTGTCATCCCACAATCCAAAGAAATGCTTTAGTCCAATTAATGTTGCCTAAAGTGTGTGGTGTGTGAGTGCATGCTAGCATTGTAGTCAAGACCGCTAGAGCCGAGTCAAGACCAAGACCAGGACACATTGAGTCCAAGTGATAATATTCTTCATGTCCTCGAGCATATACCGCATTTCAGGGTCTCCCCAATAATGGTTGGTAGCCGTTTCACAGACGCTGCGTTTAATTACAGGGTTGCCAGATCCTGCAAGAAAAACAAGCAACCATGTCTATGGAAACAAGGCTCAAAGAAGGGAAGTCTCTTAGAAGAAGCAGACCTGGCAACCATGTTTGATTTTGCTAGCCACCTCCAGGCTTTGTTTGTAGTTGAGTCTGAGTCAAGACCAAGACCAAAAGTGAAATACAAGAATAAAAAGAAGAAAATGGAGAAAAAAAATTAGTTTGTAATTCACTTTACATTCATTATACATAATATAATTACAATTATTAATAAATAATATATTTAATCATAGATTTTGCAAAATGTAACATTAAATTATGTATAGCCTAAAATTATGATGAACTAAAACTAAGGCAGCGTAACTTTGGAAGCAAGTAATGAAGATGATTCTGTTTCCCTTCTTCTCTCAAACTTAATCAGAAGTCACAACATAAAGTCAACTGAATATAACCAACAACAACCATTCTATCCATTTTTATATTAAACATGTGAAAACTTCATAATAAAAATAGTAATACCAGATTTTGCGGATGTGGGAAAGTAAAGCAAGTGGGAAAAAACAAAAGCCCCCTTGCTATCTTAACGTCAGACTATTCAAAATAAAACGTGTTCAGTGATTGGATACTGAAGGAGAAGAGCAGTCACTTGTTTTCCCGGTTTGACAATCTGAGTGCAGATATTAGTTAGGCATGTAGAGATAGGACCTTATTTGTTTGAATGAATTGCTGATATTCAATAACGCTAGAAAAAATGTATAATTAATGTTAACTCAGACAGACGAACTGGACTAGGCTGGTCTTGTCAACAACTTCCTAAAAGAAAAGTTGCTAAAATATAGGGAAGTCATGATGTGCATCGTGTCAATGTCACGACGTAATCATGGAGAGATTGTGCATTTTCTGTATGCACATCTAATAACATCGTTGTGTTGTTTGAAAATCGGAGGGCGCAATCATATACGGCATTTCTTTCTCATTATGGGGGTAATGGGGTCATAGAAACTAAAGGGATTTGGGATTTTTAAAGATATTAGTATAAATATTTGTATAGCGCTAGGAAAATGAAGGGATTTGGGATGTTTAAAGATATTTGTACACACACAATTGATATAAAAAGGTGTTTGACAAACTGGGCATTTTAAGTTTTTAGTTAACAAAATTTCTTTAGTTTTTTTGTTTAAAAACTTACAATAAATGTGCATTGTTTTGCATTGTTTACACTTCAGAAATAAAAAAGGAATGCCTTTTAGTCAATGTCAATAATTGTGAGAACATTGCATTGTGAAAACTATTGTGAATCGAGTTGTGAGCAGAGAGCATCGTTACACCCCTACTAAAAGAAGTGGTTAGCGCAGTCTCTCTACCAAACACTCATTAAATGCATCGGTACATATAATGATGCATATAATGCCTTATACAGTGTGGATTTCCTGGGGGTCTGGAACAGATTCATTCAATTTATATTATTCCTTATGGGAAACATTTGCTCAGTACTCGTCGTTTTTGGTTCCCGACAAACCTTCTGGAACGAATTAACAACGAGAACCAAGTTCTAATTTGCAAAGTTTACATTGGCGTTGGAGGACTCTAGTTTGAGTGGAAATAAGAACAGAACAGAAATGAAAAGTAGGACAAGATTTTAAAACCGAACAAAAGAGCTTGTGAGGAAGTGATCAAAATGGAGGAATGATGCCTCAGTTAGGATGGGAAAAGAGCTTAAAACACTAGCAAAGAGGAAGCACACATCAGACACGCTGATATGAACAAACAAGCACTGTTCTAGTGCAAAATCAGAGAGAACTCACACACAGCATTCAAGTTCATATCAAGCATAAGCCAATAGCCTACAACCACCACACTTTGAAAAGGACATGGACCGCTCAGAGCGACAAAACCTGAATGGAGTTCAGTGAAAAATATGCGGGACCAGTTGCAAGGGCAAAAGGCATGTTGCGCAAAAAAAATGAGGTGGCACGCTGGCTTAAATGCCTGCTTCTGATGGGCAGAAATCGGATTAATCTGCTCAGATCTCTGTTGTACTTGAACACCCTTAGCGCTCCATAGTGCCAGATGGCTGGCTATAAACCTGATTACAGAATCAGGTTTATGATGTTCAGGGATAGTGACCTTTTAAATCTTGCAAATACCATAAAATAATAACTAATAGCATTTTTGGGACAAAATTACACTATTTCACATGTGTGATCCATCAATCCTACGCTTGCTACTGGACTGGATAGATTATTGTGTTTGATCCATTTGAACATACCAATGTAACATACCAATGTAATGGAGTACCTGTATTTGCCTGATTTTCAGAGAAGATGTTGGTCCCCATGACTAGTCATCATTATTTCTTTTGTCTTTCTAGTAAACAGTCATGCTTGAAAGTTTGTAAACTTTAGAATTTTCTGTATTTCTGCATAAGTATGACCTAAAACATCATCAGATTTTCACACAGATATCAAAAGTAGATACAGAAAACCCAGTTATAAAAATTAGACAAAATATTATACTTGGTCATTTATTTATTGAGGAGAATCATCCAATATTACATATTAGCCTCCTGAGACCTCCCGTCCCCACATGAGGACATGACATTTTGGGTTTGCTACACTTCATACTTCATTCTGCTTAACTCAGTCCTCATTTGTAGAAATTATTGAGCATATCACAAAAACAACAATGCCTTCTGTTCAAAGGCAGTGCTCAGTGTTTATACATAAAAAAAAAAACAGAGTAATGAGGTCTTAAGAGGTTAGTGAGTGGCAAAACTATGTGAAACTTTGCTTTCAGTATCTGGTGTGACCCCCCCTGTGCAGCAATAACTGCAACTAAACGTTTCCTGTAACTGTTGATCAGTCCTGCACACCGGCTTGGAGGAATTTTAGCCCATTCCTCCATACAGAACAGCTTCAACTCCTGGGATGTGGTGGGTTTCCTTCACATTACTGCTCACTTCAGGTCCTTCCACAACATTTCGATTGGATTATTAAGATCAGGACTTTGACTTGGCCATTCTAAAGCATTAACTATTCTTCTTTAACCATTCTTTGGTAGAAACGGCTTTGTGTGCTTAGGGTCGTTGTCTTGCTGCATGACCCACCTTCTCTTGAGATTCAGTTCATGGACAGATGTCCTGATATTTTTCCTTTAAAATTCTCTGATATAATTCAGAATTCAATTGTTCCATCAATGATGGCAAGCCGTCCTGGTCCAGATGCAAGAAAAACAGGCCCAAACCATGATACTACCAGCACCCACAGATGGGATAAGGTTCTTATGCTGGGAATGCAGTGTTTTTCCTTTCTCCAAAACACAACGCTTTTTCTTTTAAACCAAAAAACATGCTATTTTGGGTCTCATCCATCCACAAAACATTCTTCCAGTAGCCTTCTGGCTTGTCCATGTGATCTTTAGCAAACTGCAGATGAGCAGCAATGTTCTTTTTGGGAGAGCAGTGGCTTTCTCCTTGCAACACCATTGTTGTTCAGTGTTCTTCTGATGGTGGACTCGTGAACATTAACATTAGCCAATGTGAGAGAGGCCTTCAGTTGCCTAGAAGTTACCCTGGGGTCCTTTGTGACCTCGCCAACTATTACACGCCTTGCTTTTGGAGCGATCTTTGTTGGTCGACCACTCCTGGGGAGGGTAAAAATGGTCTTGAATTTCCTCCATTTGTACACAATCTATCTGACTGTAGATTGATGGAGTCCAAACTCTTTAGAGATGGTTTTGTAACCTTTTCCAGCCTGATGAGCATCAACAACTCTTTTCCTGAGGTCTTCAGAAATCTTCTTTGCTCGTGGCATGATACACTTCCACAAACGTGTTGTGAAGAGCAGACTTTGAATGATACCTGTTCTTTAAATAAAACAGGGTGCCCCCTCACAGCTGATTGTCATCCCATTGATTAAAAACACCTGACCTAGAGGTTCACATACTTTTCCATTTACTAATATGTAATATTGGATCATTTCCCTCAATAAATAAATGACCAAGTATAATATTTTGTCTCATTTTTTATAACTGGGTTTATCTACTTTTAGGACTTGTGTGAAAATCTGATGATGTTTTAGGTCATATTTATGCAGAAACATAGAAAATTCTAAAGGGTTCACAAACTTGCAAGCACCACTGTAGTGCTTTGAAAAAGCACATACAACTCCTGAATTGGAGTTGAGTTTTGAACGAAACTGCATTCTTTCCTGGTCATTTGGGAACTGGTGTAGAAGTGAGCTCAAAACTAAAGAGAAGGGTGAATGTGATATTCTGACAAAACAGGGTCTAAATGTAATGCAATTAAAAATAAAATAAAATAAATGCAGCGTAGCACTATAACCTCAATGCATTTTTATTATTTGAAAGGAAAATGCATCAACAGCGCAAAACAAGAGGGACTGCCTCTTGAGTCTTATTACTAAAACTTCTGCATGCCTGTTTAAGTAGAAACAGTTTAGTTTTAATGACAAAGGGGAGTTTATGACACAACGTTAGCAAATCAGTCTGTAAATTGGGCTTATTTTGTGGTTTAACAATATGTTTTATGAGTTTCCCCACGGGCCGTGTGAGTACTTGCTTTTCCTCTCAGTGCTATGGATTTGGTCTCTGAGCAGCCTGTTTGCTGGAGTGTAAATTTGTATTAAATCAAGCCCACTGGTTAGATAACCAGGCATAGTCTAAGCTCCCCAGACAAGCTTTATCCCCTGGTTTAATGTCTATCCAGTTGAGTATAATGCTGAGAGATGGATTGGCTAGACGTTTGCCTCACACCATGTTGGGCGCTGAGATTGCATGCCTGATACCATCCTCCATCTCGTTGGCTGTGACATTGCCCCAATCAATTCGGCTCCCAGACGTGCCGTCCGTCAAACTGGCAAGCCAAGCAATATCTCCAAAGACACAGGAGGCAGGATGCAATAGGAGCTGGGGAGTACTCGCTCGCAATCCACACCCCTCTATATAACTACTCCACGTGGATCACTCAATATATGCCATGATGGCTTACTGTAGGAAAAAGTTTCCCCTACCATCTCTCATCCTTCCCAAATCTACCATCTTTTCTTTCAGATTGACATTTCATGATCTACGGAGTGGATTTTGGAGTCCAAGCTGTGACCTGTACTCTGTGAGACCCCATCTTCATCATCTACTCTACATTTCAAGTCAGATTTATTTCTATAGTGCTTTTGACAATGGAGCATTGTCACAAAGCAGCTTTACAATTTTAGATTATCTTCTAATATCTAGGGCCAATCCCAAATTGAGCAAGCCTAGAGCGACAGTGGTAAGGAAAAACTCCCTAAACATTATAAGGAAGAAACCTTAGGAGACTCAAAAAAGGGGACTCATCCCCTTTTTGATGATAAATGTTAGATAAAACCTAATTTATCTAGTCAAATAAATCTATAGTAATAGTTAAAAAAAACAAACTAAGTACATATTAACAGATAAATAAAATACTGAATAAAATAATGTTAAAAATATGCATATCAACACTATTTAATCCAATAAACAGAGTCACTTTGGGACATTTCTAGTCTATCGAGGTGTAAAAATGGGCAGTGTCTATTGGCGGGTGGGATGATGCATCGTCTGGTTGGATTATGCGGTCTTGATTATGCCGCCATCAAATGCAATTCTATTTCTGAACACCACACTTCTCATGACTTCTTTTTATTGGTGAATACTGGAAGGAAAATGCTCCGTTTGTGATAAGTAACATTAAATAATAGATATATAGTAATTAATTACTACCTCTAGAAATAGTAGTAGTAGAAAAAGTTGAGAGTTTACCAATAAAAGGAATTAATTTAGATGCCCACTGATTAACTGTTATTATCTTATGTAAAGGGAGGTCCTAGCTCAGATTTTAGGTTTGGTATCTGTTTTATGTGGCACACATTTCATAGTTGTCCAGAGTTGCTGTAATACAATCAAACCTGCATCAGTGATAGATGAAGATACGTTTTGTTCTAGCAGCATTTCTTCTCTTTTTTGCCCACTTTTATTGAATTACACACTAATACAACTTTAGTGTAATCCATTAACCTAAAGCATATCTTTGGAATGTGGGAGGAAATCGGATTACCCAGAGTAAACCCACATGGACATGGGGAGGACAAGGACTCAACACAGAAAGGACCCAGGACCTTCTCGCTGTGAGGCGACAGTGCTACCTACCGAGCCCCCTTGTTCCCCTGGTCACAACTCAGAAAGAGAATATTCTCTCAAAATATTAGAGAAATATTATATCAGATAAAAATGTCCATCAGAAGGCTTACTTTCACCTCAGGTTCAAGGTGAGAATGCAGTCCAAAAAAGTTATATCAGTAAATTACCCACAAGGGGACAGTCTTACTTCTGCTTTACAGAGTCATCCCGATGACATCCCTGTTAAGTCCTGGCATAAAAGTGGAGCTTATCATGTTAACCTGAATACCTTGAAGATGTGAAATCACTGCAGTGGAGTTGCTGATGATGTTATCCATCTGCTTGGCCCTTAGGGCAAAACATTATGCACGTTCACAAGTGTTGGACTGGATTTACAGAACTGCAAATGACTCCTCATAGTACCATTTACTATGTGCTGATACTGGATTGATGCCATGCCTCAACTGTCTGCGTCATATGGGGTTATTCTCAGAGCATTTCAACAAGATGAATGTCACTGCTCATAAAATGCTTTTTACCCACAGATAATTTCATATGTTTTGGCTTTGTAATCAATGTTTTAAATTGTCTATGTAGTAAAAAAAAGCATGAACACTACAGAGGTATCCGCATGAAGTACACTTACAGTGGTGCTTGAAAGTTTGTGAACCCTTTAGAATTTTCTATATTTCTGAATAAATATGACCTAAAACATCATCAGATTTTCACACAAGTCCTAAAAGTAGATAAAGAGAACCCAGTTAAACAAATGAGACAAAATATTATACTTGGCCATTTATTTATTGAGGAAAATACTCAATATTACATATTAGTTAGTGGCAGAAGCATGTGAACCTTTGCTTTCAGTATCTGGTGTGACCCCCCTGTGCAGCAATAACTGCGATTAAACAATTCTTGTAACTGTTGATCAGTCCTGCACACCGGCTTGGAGGAATTTTAGCCCATTCCTCCGTACAGAACAGCTTCAGCTCTGGGATGTTGGTGGGTTTCCTCACATTAGCTGCTCACTTCAGGTCCTTCCACAACATTTCTATTGGCTTAAGGTCAGAACTTTGACTTGGCCATTCCAAAACATGAACTGTATTCTTCTTTAACCATTCTTTGGTGGAACGACTTGTGTGCTTAGGCTCTTTGTCTTGCTGCATGACCCACCTTCTCCTGAGATTCAGTTCATGGACAGATGTCCTGACATTTTCCTTTAGAATTCTCTGATATAATTCAGAATCCACTGTTCCATCAATGATGGCAAGCCGTCCTGGCCCAGATGCAGCAAAACAGGCCCAAACCATGATACTACCACCAAAAAGTTTTATTTTGGTCTCATCCGTTCACAAAACATTTTTCCAATAGCCTTCTGTCTCGTCCACGTGATCTTTAACAAACTGCAGATGAGCAGTAATGTTCTTTTTGGACAGCAGTGGCTTTCTCCTTGTAACCCTGCCATTGTTGTTCAGTGTTCTCCTGATAGTGGACTCATGAACATCAACATTAGCCAATGTGAGAGAAGCCTTAAGTTGCTCAAAAATTACCCTGGGGTCCTTTGTGACCTCACCAACTATTACAGGCCTTGCTCTTGGAGTGATCTTTGTTGGTCGACCACTCCTGGGGAGGGTAACAATGGTCTTGAATTTCCTCCATTTGTACACAATCTGTCTGACTGTGGATTGGTGGAGTCCGAACTCTTTAGAGATGGTTTTTTAACCTTTTCCAGCTTGATGAGCATCAACACCTCTTTCTGAGGTTCTCGACAATCTCCTTTGTTCGTGCTATGATACACTTCCACAAACATGTGTTGTGAAGAGCAGACTTTTATAGATCCTTGTTATTTAAATAAAACAGGGTGCCCACTCACACCTGATTGTCATCCCATTGACTGAAAACACCTGACTCTAATTTCACCTTCAAATTAACTGCTAATCCTAGAGGTTCACATACTTTTGCCACTCACTAATATGTAATATTGGATCATTTTTCTCAATAAATCAATAACAAGTATAATATTTTTGTCTCATTCGTTTAACTGGGTCCTCTTTATCTACTTTTAGGTCATATTTATGCAGAAATATAGACAATTCTAAAGGGTTCACAAACTTTCAAGCACCACTATACAGATTTAAGAGTTTTAAGATTTCATCGGGTAAAAGCTAAACACTAACGGCACTCAGTTGAGCGCACAGCTGGAAGCCCTCGGATTGCTGACTAAACTATTAACCATTTACAAGAAGACAAATATTACATGGATAAAGGTTTATGACTCATCATGTGATCTTTTTGCTAAAGTGTGACATGCTCACTGATGGATCTTTAAATGTTCTGTCACATATGGCTTCTCAAACGATATTTCATTATCCGTCTCTGGGTAAGCCAGGAGAAATGGATATAACATCGACTGCCGCGTGTGTCGCAAAGGAGATATTTACTGTAAATCTCCAGCAGATGGGAGGACCGATAAAAATCACAAACACAATCACAGGCGGCTTTATTACAGTCTACACATCTGCTTTTCTAGGTAGTTTGGCAGTAGGTCGTTTTTCATTTATTGCATTTTAGTGCCATGGGATGGGGATTATAGTCGTGTCTTGGGACTGTATTTGCAGCAAAACAAGTAGGCAACAAAGTGACAAAACCATAAATTATCCACAATGTACCTACACTACTGTACAGCAATGCATATAAGAGTTGTACAAAAAACATGAATCAGCCTATCAGTACAGGAAGACATTTGGATTCCATTACTGATTTGGACACTTGATTAAGTGTCATAGCTGGCTAACAGAAATTACCCTAACTTTATCTTTGTTTATTTATATTTCTATATATTTTAAGCAGGAAGGGCACCCAATGGAAATGTATTACTAACAACCACACATCGATAAACCAAAAGCAACCTAAATACATTTGGAAACAGGGCAAAGCAGAATCACTGTGGTGGGGGCTGAGATTTTCAAGGGGTTGGTGGTATTCCAATGACAGAGTGCACAGTTGTGTTGATGCTACAAGACAGTCCTAAAATCCAGTCACTAAAACCCACAACTGCTTCAAAACAAGCAAACAAACATTCACAAAAGTACGCCAAGCACGCAGCCAAACTCTCAAGCCAACACAGCAATTATCAAGAGAGCCATCACACAAGATAAGTGCAGATAAACTACAAACATTCTTTAAATACCCCAACAGAGTAACACACATCCTTACAAAAGAGTAATAATGATTCATTGTGTAATGAGTGTTTACTCTTTTTTTGTGTAAGCGAAAGTATCTTTTTAAGTAAGTTTATATACAGATTTTTAGCAGTGAGGATGTGATTTGAATTTTATTTGACATGTACAAATTGTATTTTGACGAACTCCAGGTACCTCTGGTGTGACGTTTGGCACCACCCTGTGGGTTGGGAACCATGGATTTAATTCACCTATATCAGCTGAGCTTTGTTTACATTCACATTTAGTTATTAGCAGACTCTCTTATCCAGAGTGACTCACAACTTACAACAACCCTAGACAGGACGCCAGTCCATCGTAGCGCACATACATACACACCAAAGGCGAAAAACCCACATGGACACGGGGAGGACATGCAGACATACAGAAAGGACCCAGGTGGCTCCACCTGGGATTACATCCAGGACTGTCTTGTTATGAGGTGGCAGTGCTACCAAGTAAATGAACATCCAAGTAAAATTTCGTAACTAAATAAATCCTATAAATATATAAATCGAGGGGATGGACCTTACTCTTCACCATGGTGATGGGACTGCCTGAAATACTAATACAGTACAGTACTGGTATTAAAAGGGACAGGCAACTTTGTTTCCCCTGGAGGCTGACGTTTTATGCTCTCCATTGTTAAATTAGGTTATCTGCTTATTTAAGGATTATTAGGCAGCATGTAGGCAGCCTCTGACAAGTAAATCATGCGTTCTTCAGGTACTACAATCCATAAAAATTTACCATTAGGTTTCACATGACACTCAGCACACGGTAGACAGGAGAGCACAGACTTGGCGTGGGCCAAGATGCACTTTTTTCAGTGAAATCAATACAAAGCAAGCAGCACTGCATTTTCTTCAGGTACTGTAAACAAAGTCATGATATGATCATAAACTTTTGGTACTATTACTGGTTATTGCACTAAAAGCAACATTTTTTACATGAACAGGAGGTGCGGTTTCATTGTGTTATTCCTTAGGAGCCGCAGTAACACAAGTGATTGAAGCAAGTTGTCTGAAATCCAATTAGTGTCACTTATTATGGCAATTCTGGAACAGCAGTGGCAGGCATCAGGGTAATGCCTGAGAAACAGAGGGAAACTGAAGGACACAGTAAGTGGAGGGGGCGTCAGGCCACAGCAGACAAATGGCACAGGGCTGCTGATGAAGGTGAGCTTCTAACCTCTGCAGTGCCCAGACAGGCTGACAACAATTTCTCACCCCACTGATGCATAGCTCATGTAACTCCCTCGCGTATTTACTCACTGTACCATCAAGTTCTTTTTTTTCTTACAGTCTGTGATGAGGTCACAAGGTCTGCCCCATTACCAGGACTGTCTTGAGAGATTCTGTAAAGACTGCAGGGATTTTATAACTAAGATAGAGCTAGAAGTAGTGGTAAAAGTCTGTTTATTTACTTACCATTTGAACTTGTTAATGGTCCTTTAGCAGTGGTGGGAAATCCAACTTCCTCCTTGAAAGCAGCCAGAAGAAGGCCCTCGGTTAATTAAAGGGGAAGGGGGAGAGCCGGATATTGAGGAACCTGTAAGAGAGAAAGAGAAACATGTTAAATATAAGCAATGGAGAATACACTTACTGGTAATGTGAATGAATAGCCAATATGACATGTCATTATACACTGCCTGGCCAAAAAAAAGGTCACCACCTGGATTTAACTAAGCAAATAGTTAAATAGTTCAAAAAAGAGCCTCCCATAAAAAAATACTGCACTGATGATTATGGTTCAGCTGGCAACACGTTCTTTAACCCTAACTGATGCAGTGAGTAGCTTTTCATTTGTTAAACAACCATATCGAAGACACATCCTGTGGTCGTGGAAAAGATGTTCATCTGTTTCAGCAGGGTCAAATTGTGAAAGAGTGGTTCAGGGAGCATGAGCCACCATTTTCACACATGGATTGACCACCACAGAGTCCAGACCTGAACCCCATTGACAATCTTTGGGATGTGCTGGAGAAGACTTTGCGCATTGGTCCAGATCTCCCATCATCAATACCAGATCCTCAGGAAAAATAAATGCAACTCTGGACAGAAATAAATGGTGTGAATGTGTGCCGTAATAAAAGCTGAAGGCGGTCAAACAAAATATTGGAGTGTGTGACCTTTTTTTGTCCAGGCAGTGTATATGTTGTTGACAATGAGGTAGAATGGGAAGAATGACCTTAGATTATTTCTGGTCAATTCCAACATTTTAGCAATGGTTTAGGCTGATTAGGAGCAGAACTATGAGCTTATTAGGACTGTTATTTCAACTAGAAAGACGTGTGTATGTATAAATACACTGCTCAAAAAAAAAAAAAAACCCCTCAAATAACACATCCTAGATCTGAATTAATGAAATATTCTCATTGAATACTTTGTTCTGTACAAAGTTGAATGTGCGGACAACAAAATCACACAAAAATCATCAATGGAAATCAAATTTATTAACCAATGGAGGCCTGGATTTGGAGTCACACACAAAATTAAAGTGTAAAACACACTACAGGCTGATCCAACTTTGATGTAATGTCCTTTAAACAAGTCGAAATGAGGCTCAGTATTGTGTGTGGCCTCCCCGTGCCTGTATGACCTCCCTACAACACCTGGGCATGCTCCTGATGAGGTGGCAGATGGTCTCCTGAGGGATCTCCTCCCAGACCTGGACTAAAGCATCCGCCAATTCCTGGACAGTCTGTGGTGCAATGTGACGTTGGTGGATGGAGCGAGACATGATGTCCCAGATGTGCTCAATCGGATTCAGGTCTGGGGAACGAGCCGGCCAGTCCATAGCTTCAATGCCTTCATCTTGCAGGAACTGCTGACACACTCCAGCCACATGAGGTCTAGCATTGTCCTGCATTAGGAGGAAACCAGGGCCAACTGCACCAGCATATGGTCTCACAAGGGGTCTGAGGATCTCATCTCGGTATCTAATGGCAGTCAGGCTACTTCTGGCGAGCACATGGAGGGCTGTGCGGCCCTCCAAAGAAATGCCACCCCACACCATTACTGCCTCACTGCTAAACCGGTCATGCTGAAGGACGCTGCAGGCAGCAGATCGCTCTCCATGGCGTCTCCAGACTCTGTCACGTCTGTCATGTGCTCAGTGTGAACCTGCTTTCATCTGTGAAGAGCACAGGGCGCCAGTGGCAAATTTTCCAATCCTGGTTTTTTCTGGCAAATGCCAAACGTCCTGCACGGTGTTGGGCTGTGAACACAACCCCCATCTGTGGACGTCGGGCCCTCATACCATCCTCATGGAGTCGGTTTCTAACCGTTTGTGCAGACACACTGCTGGAGGTCATTTTGCAGGCTCTGGCAGTGTTCCTCCTGTTCCTCCTTGTACAAAGGTGGAGGTAGTGGTCCTGCTGCTGGGTTGTTGCCCTCCTACGGCCTCCTCCACGTCTCCTGGTGTACTGGCCTGTCTCCTGGTAGCGCTTCCAGCCTCTGTTCGTTTGGCTGTCAATTTACTGTGCTTCCCAGTATTTTTAATTCATAACACATTCCCCACAGATTCAGTTTAATAACCAATTCTGATGTATATACTTTCCGTCTCATTACTTGTTACATACCTTTCCCTCAGACTATAGGCCTATCTCTCTCTCTATGCAAACTAGAGCGTCTTAGAATTCAGTGCCTTCAAAAAGTATTAATGCATTTATAATGTGTTTTGAAACTCATAAATGCAGATGTTGAGTTCACTGGTGAGCCACACATCTTTGCTCAGCACTGATGCAAATGATCATAATAGCTCTCTTAAGTACCTGCTGCTTTAGATGCAGCACGGTTTCTGTCCACACTTCAGAGCAATAAAGCTGAAAACTGGTGACTAGTTAAAGATTAGAAACGTCGTCCTATGAAGAAACAAAGCAAGGGGATCAGCATTTTGAACTGAATACTATACTATATGAATAAGAGCTAAAAGTAATAAAATCATTATGGCAAATCTCTGAACTCTGGCTGCGACTGTTATGTATTCAGTATCGGTCTCTGTACTTTGATGGTTGACAGGCAGGACTGGAGGTGGTTAAGGTGCAGCATAAATTATGCATGCTTTGCTATTCTTAAACCTTGTCTGCATTGACCCTGTCATTAATCATGTTTCCCATGACAAAGCCAATCTCAAAGGAGCCACAATTTCTTTATTGTTTCCACCTGCCAAATGACATCAGCGTAACATTGGTGCTTAGGCAGAAGTTTGTCTTTTTTGGTCACATTCCCCTTGTCCAATTCCATAATGCAGGGGTTCTCAAACTTTTTTTTGGCTAAAGTACACTCTTTTATTGATTTGTAAGGCTAAGTACCCCTTGACCAAAGTAGAACATTTTTTTTAAATACTATGAAGGTAGGTAGTCCAGAGGCTACAGAAGCAGTCTAGCACAGAGATGGCAGAAGTACACGACAGAAGTACAAAGTACTAATTAAGAATGCACCGATTCGACCTTTTCGGTTGGTGATGTAAGGCTCGGATGCAGCTGCTCGGCCATGGAACCTGATTTCATGAAGCTCTCTACGCACTGTTCTTAAGCTAATCTGAAGGCCACATGAAGTTTGGAGGTCTGTAGTCTGTGTCATATTACGTGGTCTACCACTTTGTGGCCAAGTGGCTGTCATTCCCAATTGCTTCCATTTTGTTATAATACCACTGACAGTCAACTGTGGAATATTTAGTAGTGAGGAAATTTCACAGCTGGGCTTGTTGCACAGGTGGCATCCTATCATGGTACCAAGCTGGAACTCAGTGAGCTCCAGAGAGTGACCCATTCTTTCACAAATGTTCATTAAAGTAGTCTGCATGTCTAGGTGCTTGATTTTACACACCTGTGGTCATGGAATTGATTGGAACACCTGAATTCAATGATTTGGATGGGTGACTGAATGCTTTTGGCAATAGTGTGTATGTGTGTGTGTGTACAGTGATGCTTGAAAGTTTGTGAACCCTTTAGAATTATCTATATTTTTTTTGCATAAAAATGACCTACAACATCATCAGATTTTCACACAAGTCCTAAAAGGAGACAAGGAGAACCCAGTTCAACAAATGAGACAAAAATATCATACTTGGTCATTTATTTATTGAGGAAAATGATCCAATATTACATATTAATGAGTGGCAAAAGTATGTGAACCTCTAGGATTAGCAGTTAATTTGAAGATGAAATTAGAGTCAGGTGTTTTCAATCAATGGGATGACAATCAGGTGTGAGTGGGCACCCTGTTTTATTTAAAGAACAGGGATCTATCAAAGTCTGCTCTTCACAACACATGTTTGTGGAAGTGTATCATGGCACGAACAAAGGAGATTTCTGAGGACTTCAGAAAAAAAATTGTGATGCTCATCAGGCTGGAAAAGGTTACGAAACCATTTCTAAAGAGTTTGGACTCCACCAAACCACAGTCAGAAAGATTGTGTACAAATGGAGGAAATTCAAGACCATTGTTACCCTCCCCAGGAGTGGTCGACCAACAAAGATCACTCCAAGAGCAAGGTGTGTAATAGTTGGCGAGATCACAAAGGACCACAGGGTAACTTCTAAGCAACTGAAGGCCTCTCTCACATTGGCTAATGTTAATGTTCATGAGTCCACCATCAGCAGAACACTGAAAAACAATGGTGTACATGGCAGGGTTGCAAGGAGAAAGCCACTGCTCTCCAAAAAGAACATTGCTGCTTGTCTGCAGTTTGCTAAAGATCATGTGGATGAGCCAGAAGGCTATTGGAAGAATGTTTTGTGGACAGATGAGACCAAAACAGAGATTTCTTGGTTTGAAAGAAAAGCTTTATGTTTGGAGAAAGGAAAACACTTCATTCCAGCATAAGAACCATATCCCATCTGTGAAACATGGTGGTGGTAGGATCATGGTTTGGGCCCGGTTTGCTGCATTCTGGGGCCCAGGACGGATGCCAATCACTATGAAACAATAAATTCTGAATTATATCAGAGAATTCTAAAGGAAAATGTCAGGACATCTGTCCATGAACTGAATCTCAAGAGAAGGTGGGTCATGCAGCAAGACAACGACCCTAAGCACACAAGTCGTTCTACCAAAGAATGGTTACAGAAGAATAAAGGTAATGCTTTGGAATGGCCAAGTCAAAGTCCTGACCTTAATCCAATCGAAATGCTGTGGAAGTACCTGAAGCGAGCAGTTAATGTGAGCTGAAGCTGTTCTGTATGGAGGAATGGGCTAAAATTCCTCCAAGCCGGTGTGCAGGACTGATCAACAGTTACAGGAAACGTTTAGTTGCAGTTATTGCAGCACAGGGGGGTCACACCAGATACTGAAAGCAAAGGTTCACTTACTTTTGCCACTTACTAATATGTAATATTGAATTATTTTCCTCAATACATAAATGACCAGTATAATATTTTTGTCCCATTTGTTTAACTGGGTTCTCTTTATCTACTTTTAGGACTTGTGTGAAAATGTGATGATGTTTTAGGTCACATTTATGCAGATTCAGATACACATACACATACATATACACACACACACACACACACACATACATATATATATATATACACACATATATGTATAAAGCACAATTGTACATGGATTGATTAATATCCTCAGTTTATTATTGGGCAACAACAACATCCCTTCTATAGAAGATTCATGGAAAGTATCGTCTTGTTAGCCTTATTTTTATGCAGCTGCTTATCCTAGCCTAGAGCTTGCCAGAGAAGCTTGAAGATGCTTTTCAAAAGTGTCCATTTCTTACCTTTTGAAATTCAAATCAGAGGAAAAAGACAGCAGATTACTATATTTCTTTTTTATATGAGAACAGTAAATGTGCAGGATAACTATATCTTCTCTGCTAGCATTTATGATCCATATAGGGGCTAGTCAATCAGATACGTTAACTTGTAGTTCACATGCATGCAGTCAGCAGGGGTGAGTAAAAATGCAAACAACTCAGTTGCATTGGTTCACATCCTGTTACATGACTGTTTCTGAAGCTGAATCTTAAATGGCTTTGCACTGGATTTGCATTATGTTTTTCCCTGGATGTTCCCTTGCACGTTTTGGTATGAATAGTATATATTTAATATCGAGCACATGTGCTGTGTGCATTTTGGACATAATCTGTATGTATGAATATATTCCTGTATGGAGCAGTGCAGAAGGTATAAGATTTTTGCGGGGACATAAAAAGCCTTCCTATAAGTTTCTTTGCCTTCGAAAGTATGAACAGGCTGCATGGAGTCTAAAAGAGTTAACAGAAATTGGACAGATACCAATTTACCAATACCAATTACAGGACTAATACCACATGTTGACAGTACCATGCCCCTATTTGTACCGGTAAACCTACCTGGCAATTATGGGTGATACTATACAAGCACACAGACACACACACGCAAAGAAGGAAAGCTACAGTAACATATATGTCTATCTCCTCCAAACAGTTGCTTTTACCTCTTTATAGGGGTCCCAAGTTCTACATTCAAGGGGCAAACCCCCACAATCCCACCCACCCCAGTAATTCAAACCATGGTACAATAGCATGAGCAGTGATCAGTTGTTAATGTAGATAATTGTACAGTTTAGTTGCTGCAGGGAGCGCAACTACATGCGCTTTATCCCACCTATGTTGTTGAATAATGGAGAGAAATTCGATGCTTGTCCTTGTCTTGAAACTTTTGATTGACAAAGGTGTAGTTTTATATGGATGGAGGGAATACGCAGAGTATTATGATGTGTCTCCCTCAAAGGTTGGAGGAGGCTAAAGTGCCCCCCCAGTAACAGTATCCTTGTACTTTTGCTTTTTATCAGTATGGTGTGTTTTGGCTGTTAGAATTGTATTCCGGACATTAAAAGGCGCAAACAGTTAGCAAAAAAGTATTTAGTCAGCCACTGATTGTGCAAGTTCTCCTACTTAGAAAGATGAGAGAGGTCTGTCATTTTCATCATAGGTACACTTCAACCATGAGAGACAAAATGAGAGAAAAAATCCAGGAAATAATATTGTAGGATTTTAAAAGAATTTAATTGTAAATTATGGTGGAAAATAAGTATTTGGTCAATAACAAAAGTTCATCTCAATACTCTGTAACATTACCTTTGTTGGCAATGACAGACAAATTCTTTAAAAATCCTACAATGTGATTTCCTGGATTTTTTTTCTCATTTTGTCTCTCATAGTTGAAGTGTACCTATGATGAATATTACAGACCTCTCTCATCTTTCTAAGTAGGAGAACTTGCACAATCAGTGGCTGACTAAACACTTTTTTGCCCCACTGTAAATAGTCATTCTGCCTTTATTTATAGCAATACCATGAATCTATCATACAATAATTTATGGGCATGTACGACAGTGAGTCTTGTGTGTTCCTGAGGACATGGCTAATCTGCTTTGCTGTGCTAATGCCAGCGTCACAGAGGACAGATGTAGCTGTGCTGCTGGAGCTCATTAGGCAGACTGTGACTAAATGAGTTTAAACAAGTTCAAGAGGACACCTCTGAACTAACATATCCTTCAGACAGTCTACACAGGAGACCAGAACTCCCAAGTCCCTTCAGCTAAACATACCTGTGAGTTAAATCTATTTATGCCACTGTTTTTAGCAACTAGGCTACCTTAGTTTAATGTTGCCTGTCCCCATTTGGGCAGCTGTACACTCTGGCAAATACATTGACATAATAACAGGCCTCCAGCTGCATCAACTGTCTCTCCAGATAATTAGCTTCATTCAGTCTGGTCAGCTGTGCAGCTGTGTAAATGCTGCAGGGTGGCTGCCTTCAAGCTGGGTGTGATTGCAGATCACAAATTGGAACACGGTGACAATAGTGGACTGGAGTTGTGGTATGAAGTGGTGGATTCTGTCCAAAGGTGTGTGGAGGGGCAAAACGAGTTCTCAAATAAAAGTACTGTTACTTTAAAAGAGTAAAGATGTGCCGACTTTGCGATATTTCGACTTTATGATGGGAATCTGATAATAAACAAATTCACATTCAGCAGTCTTCTGAATTTTTTCTTTGAGATTTTCCCAGGCACCCAACTGTAGATGAATGTACTGCAGTGTTTTAGGCATGTTTAAGGAATACAACTCTCTCCTGCATTCGACAGTGTGTGATGTAGGAAGTCACCTGGCAGGAGTTACTTAAGTAAATGCAGTGAAGTAAATGAAGCACGTTACTACCCCTCTGATTTTGTCCGTAAATGAACTGTAAGATGGTGCTTCTTGCACTTAATGAGATCCATGTGGTTGCAGCTTGTTAATTCCTAAGGTTCCACCAGCGGTGTGACAAGACATCCAAGATTCAGCCCATAGCCAATCGAAAATCCATGCTTAGACCGTTGACTGTTTATCGTTTGGCCCAGGATGGCCTGATGTCCTTTCGCTAAATCATTTAATTAACAAGGTAGTGACAAGAAACACTTTCCACAAAAGGCTGATGTAGCTGTAGGGTTACATTCACACCCTCATCTAGGTCTGTTGTTGTCACTGTTCAGATACAGTGGGGCAAAAAAGTATTTAGACAGCCACTGATTGTGCAAGTTCTCCTACTTAGAAAGATGAGAAAGGTCTGTAATATTCATCATAGGTACACTTCAACTATGAGAGACAAAATGAGAAAAAAAATCCAGGAAATCACATTCATTTCATTGTAAATCATGGCGGAAAATAAGTATTTGGTCAATAAATTTGGTTCAACTCAATACTTTGTAACATAACCTTTGTTGGCAATGACAGAGGTCAAATGTTTCCTGTAAGTCTTCACCAGGTTGGCACAAACTGTAGCTGGTATTTTGGCCCATTTCTCCATGCAGATCTCCTCTAGAGCAGTGATGTTTTGGGGACTTTCAACTCCCTCCACAAATGTTCAATGGGGCTGAGGTCTGGAGACTATCTAGGCCACTCCAGGACCTTGAAATGCTTTTTATCAAGTTTAGGATGCATTTGTGGATATGTTTGACCTACTCTTGTTATAAGGAGAAAATGATCTAAACAAGAACTAAAATCCAAGACCCTGATTTGAAGATTTCAAATAAATTGTATGTGCAATAGATTGCGCTTAGTGGAAGTATCATGAGTTACACAGCTAGACCTGAGATGGGGGATGAAATACAGCAAATGTCTGACAATAACAACTAAATACAACTCAAAAACACACAAACTATTATGTTATATTAGCGGAGAGCCCTATGGTGGCTTGAAACCAAGCTAATAGGTGGACCGAAGTTAAATTTCCATTTCCAATTGCTGATAGAGTGGTTCGTTCCAGTAAACCTTATAAACATTAGTCTGGAAGGAAGATGCATAACTAGTTTAAAACGTCTTTGAGCCTGATATATAAAACAATATAAAATGCATTAGCCATTAGTGTTAAGTTTTGACCCCTTTTAACATAAATCCTTACCGTCAACATGATGGATATGAAATATATTCTGTCATTAAACCTGAATTTATATATCTAGCAAATTTATTTAATTTCGGGGAGCTGAAAATATAACATCTGTTCAGCTCCACGCTCTGAACATAAGAAAATTTAACAGCACTTCAGGCAAAATCCTCCAGTCGGGATGTGCTGTTCTTTCCTGTCAGTCATGTTTGAATGATCAGTGCTACCATCAGGGAAATTTATAGGTCATTTATAGGAATAAACATTTCGGTGTACGTTAATTGCATTCCTTTTTATCGTAGAGTTAATTAGCCAAAATAAAATGTGTCTGGCTCAGTCAACTGTAGCCAACAGCTCACATTATATCAGCAGATTGCATTTATTGTTGGAGTTACTCAAGTGAACATGTTAGGGAAAACTAAAATAAATTATTGTTGAGGTGTGCGCATCCAGTCTCGTTATCTTTACACTGAAGATCTGACTATGTGCTGAGATTTAATATCGCAACTCAATTATGCTAACATATTTATGATTAACTTCATTCGGATTGATGGAAATCATTGAATGCAAACAGTCAGAAGTGTGCATTCCTCATCTGAAACACTACTGTAGCTTTTTACCTCATAATCATTGCCCAGAAGTGTAAGCAAACAGAAATGGCAAGTACGTGGCAGTGCTGCTGCTGGGATCCAAGCTGCCCCTGTAATTAACTTCAACACATGAACCACTGGCTGGGAGAACCATGGTTTGGATTGAGTGAATATAGAAAATCATCATGATTTGGTTGGTTATTTTGTCTAACATCCTGAAATTAAAAGTGACAGGGTTGCAAAAGTGACAAGTCCCCTTAATCTCTTGAGCAGAAATGTGTTCAGCAATGAATCAACTTCACCACCTGGAAGTCTGGTAGATGTATTTGATTTTGGTGAAGGCCAGGGTGACTACATGTTTAAATGCATACTACCAACTCCCGATGAAGGGAAATCTTAATGCAATCTTCTTAATCTCAAGTGTGGAGCACATGCCCATACAGAGTGCTAACCACAAACCTATCTTCATTTTAGCAATCGATCTTTCCTCGATGTGTATGTTTTATCACCTGACATCCTTAAATTTTGAAAATCACACCAGTCCAACCTAGTTTCAAACTGTTTTGCTCCTATTTGCATGAATGTGCTGCCAGACTTACGTTTGGCCATGTTAGTTGAAGCTTCTCAACTGCGGTACTATTCTCTGTCAGCAGGTTTCGCAAGGGTTCGCTTGCTTTAATTTTGATTCTCATGTGCATAACATTACAGCATGAGTCAGCTAAATTGGTACATATACCACCATCAGATGTGTTATAAACAATTATATAACAAAATAATAATATCATGAAATAATTAAACTGAATTAAACAAATGTGGTGAACAATAAAAATGGATTATTAGGTGTGTGAATCCAGAGGCGTTCAGGGTTGTCTAACATTTAAAATGCAATAGCAATAAATATTATTTTTTCCATTATAATTATCTAGGCTACAACTAAGCATATAGTCTACCAGGATGTAAACATCACTGTAAAACCAAATAAACTCAGAGTACTCAACTTGTTGTACCCAATTACCTAAGGAAATGTAATGGTCCATTTTTTCTATATATTTACCTATTGTTTTGCAAAGCAGACAACTTATTGCACGTACCTGGGTGAGGTTAACCCTAATGATCTAATGTTGTTAATCATTTGAATGATATGTTATATAATAACAGCATTTGAGGACAATTAGCAGGTGATAAGAGTAGATGATGGTATGGGCTGAGCTGTTATGATCACTGTATTCACAAAGGCATTTCTGAGACAATCAATAGCTATAAATTAGTCCACAAGTATCTGAAGCTCATCGTGTAGTTGGAATGGCTATGCAGTTTGGGTGATCTCACTGTGGCATTGCGTATTATTTACAACGATTCGGAGAGGGCGATGTACTCCACAGCAAGTACTGGACATCCTGTGGAATATTGATGAGATGGAATCGGAGGGCGAACAATGTGAGTTGAATTGAATCTCAATCTTGAATCTTTTTCAAATCTTTTTGGCCATGTAGTGTATCGATTTCTAGCGATACTTTGAAAATAGATCAGTATCAACGATTGGTCTGAAAGATGATCAGCAATTGGTATAGGCCTCAAAAAAACTGATTGGTCCATATTGGATGGATGGATGGAAGGATGGAAGGAAAGTAGGAAGGATGGATGGATGGATGGAAGGAAGAAAGGAAGGAAGGATGGATGGAAGGATGAATGGATGGATGGATGGAAGGAAGGAAGGAAGGAAGGATGGATGGAAGGATGGATGGATGGATGGAAGGATGGAAAGAAGGACGGAAGGATGGATGGATGGAAGGAAGGAAGGAAGGAAGGAAGGATGGATGGATGGATGGAAGGAAGGAAGGATGGATGGAAGGATGGAAGGAAGGAAGGATGGAAGGAAGGAAGGAAGGAAGGATGGATGGATGGAAGGATGAATGGATGGATGGATGGAAGGAAGGAAGGAAGGAAGGATGGATGGAAGGATGGATAGATGGATGGAAGGATGGATGGAAGGAAGGAAGGAAAGAAGGATGGATGGATGGATGAAAGGAAGGATGGATGGAAGGAAGGAAGGAAGGAAGGATGGATGGATGGATGGATGGAAGGAAGGAAGGAAGGAAGGATGGATGGAAGGAAGGAAGGATGGATGGATGGAAGGATGGATAAAATGAAGATGAATTTGATTTTTTTCAATGATAGGTATGGCACCATACATTGCACGAGAGAGAGAGAGAGAGAGAGAGAGAGAGAGAGAGAGAGACTCATTATTAATGCCCATGGTTTTGGATTTAGCACATATGGACGTGATGTTTGGGTTTCCAAATCTTTTTGGCCATGTACTGTATCGATTTCTAGCAATACTTTGAAAATAAACAACGATTTTTAATGTGACTGCATTTTCGCATACATTGTTTAGCTAATAGGACCAGTTATCAGATTTACTGTACACTTGTAATGGATCATGGTTGATAAACAGGACACAGATGCAAAAAGTACTACTAAAAGAGCCATCCAGTATTTAGGTCAGCAGTGCTTTTGAGCTGTTCTACAGATGGTAATTAAATCCTTAACTGTCAGGGGGCAGAACTGGCAAACAGATCTAATTATCAGCTTCAAAATTAAGCACACAAATTCCACCCCTACTCTATCTGATTTATTTCGCACCCTTAATACCCAGAACTTTAATTGTACTATTCAATTATGGAAAGCATCATTCAAGGCCAGGCTCAGGCAACCACTACATGGAGACTAAAGCAGACAGATATCCTGAGTGCGGTTATCATCTGGCACGAGGCAGTTAGTTTCTGACTCGCATATTTTATAAAACAGGTTGTGACAAGCTTTTGTGTTCTAATCAAAGCATAAATAGGTCAATGAGATTAACAAGCTACTACATAAACAGGAGAAATAGAAGTAGGTCAAAGTAGACAACAAAGTTGGCTTTTCACATTGCACAATGGGAAAAGTTGCAGGGGTTAGAGACACAAAAACAGGTTATAATAAGGAACTTTGGGAACATGTGCAAACACAGATATGAGAAGCACACACTACATGAACCTACACTGCATGGAGCGCTTTCTTCATTTCGCTTTCCTTGGGATGAGCATAATACCCGACATAGCTGAGCTTCACAAACAAACACAGTTCACCTGGAGGGACACAGCGAAGAGGAGCATACTCTAATATAAAGATAACTCACATAAATTACTTATTCATATTAGCCTGAAAGAGTAGCTTGCTGGTAAAATAATGTGTGCATTCATTTATGAAAAGGGACAACTATGAGAAGGAAATACACTATAGCGCTGGGGGGGATGCAGGCTCACGTTTGTTTTCAGCTACGCAACACCTCCTAAGAATTGAATCTTGTTGTCTGGTTTCATCTAGATAAGAACAGGTTCCTTATTTATGCCCAGCTCCTCTTAACGTTTTTTCCTTGAGCATCTCAGGGTGTTTATTGTTGCATCTGACTCAGCACTGGCTCATGATTTGTTAAAATGCTATTTTAATAAAAGTGTACTGAGTTAAAATTTTGGCTGATACTTTATTCTAATAAAGACCTAATTACAGTTTCTGCAATCATTCTGGAACAGGGCGTGTTTCTCCATTCCACTGGGAAAATCTGAAAATCTGAGATGAAACTGTTTTGTATGCACCTGGCTTTAGATTATGCTGCATAAACACACTGCAAATGATAAAATGGCTATTAATAGACGTACAAAAAACAGGACACAGGTGTGAGGGATGAATTCTAGTGCCAGTCAATGGTGGGTGGTCACAAGGTATTGTTAAAAGAATTACTGAACAGGGTATGACAGGTATGAAAAGCTTGCCTTTAATGCTGATTTTGATTTTTAAAAATCCTATAACTTATAATACCACCCACTATATAATTAAACAGATAACATTAGTCTTGGGCTACGATCACACAGAAGATACAAGAGGTCCAAATCTGATCTTTTTCGTCAGATGTCTTGTCTTTGGGGCAGTGTGGAAAGAAAAAACACACCAATTCTGACATTTTCAGTTCCCATTTGGACCACTTTAATATGTGATTTTGAAATCCAATACATATCTAATACACGGCAATGTAACTCAGTCTGAACAGCCAGATCTGAACTATTCTTCATAAATGCAAGCTGAGGAGAAGGAAAATGTATGTCAGCAGTGAGAGAGGTTTTCAGTGGTGGGACCTCATAAATATTTGGGGTGATGTCTCTGTGCAAACAAAATTAGAAGGCACATATCTCCGTGTTTGAGGAAATTTCTAAAGAAATGGCTGAACATGGCCATAGGAGGACATGGTTGCAGTGTCAAATGACAATAAAAAAGGCTAACAAATGAAGTTTAAAGAAACCAAGGACTCAAACCAAACAAATGGCCATGATCGAATAACACGTCCTTTTTAACATGACCATTAAAGAAGTGCTTGTTACTGATGACATCTTGATTGTTTACCTCTGGACGAGTGGACGTTTTACTTTTATCGCATTACAGTAAAATAACCTACACTTGAATTAAGAATATTTTACATTCAGTCCTGTAGCTGTTTTTCTGTGACGGTGAATTCGAAATAAATAACTTTTGATCAACTGGTCCTATTCCGTTTGGGAAATTGAGTTCAGAGAATTGAGTCAATTGAGAATTGATTATTTTGTGTGTCTAACATCTTCAAAAGTGGATTTATCACTGATGCAATTATTTTTTACATGTTGATAATGCTTTATGCTATGATAATGTTCTTTTTTTATTTTTTCTTACAATGGAGCATGGTCTCAAAGCAGCTTTACAAATATCTAAGCCCAAAGTTGATCTGAAAACAAAACAAAACAAAAAACTAGACTCAAAAACTAACCCAACCTCCTTGGGCAGCCTAGATGTTATTTGTAAGAATTAAAATAAGTAACCTAATATAGTAATGGCTTAAATACAAAGAAGCTAACTTAAAAGAGAGACAATATTTAAAGAAAATATAATACTTAAAATAAAATAATGTATAGACTCACAAATGAAAGAGAACACAATATCATGAAGCATATGTTAAAATGGAGAATTTAAAACTAAAGAATATAAGGAAATAGTACCAATTAGATTATAAATAAATAAGACACATTAGATTTAATTCTAATTTAATTCTTTACTGGGATTTCTTGGTTCTGAGGACATTCCCCCTCCTTTTTCCGAAGCAGCAGGGAGCCATTGGCATTTTTAAGTTACATATTGTTTTTTACATATGTCATTGTTAGTTCAGATCCAGGAACACTGACTGCAAAGTCTGAGTAAAAAAAAAAATAAATAAATAAATAAAAATAAAAATAAATAAATAAATAAAATAAAATAAAATAATAATAATAATAATAATAATAATAACAATAATAATAATAAGTATTAAAGTAATACAATAAAGCAACCAAAAGTGTTAAGATTAAGATTTAAAATTAAGGTTTTGGTGGAAGCGTGTGATGGAAATGAAAAATACCCTGGACAATCCATTGTTGATCCTGTAAATAACGCAGATGATTGATAAAGCCATGTGCTATTGATTTAAACAGGAGTAGGCTAAACATCAGTAATCTTGGTTTACAGAGGATTAGTGTGAGTGACAGGAACTGAGAGTCATAAAGGTTAAGAACTAATATGATTAATAAAAATGATGTGGTTGTTCCCCTCTGGGGGTTCTTGTTTGACAATTAGTCCCTGTCTCGGTCGAGATATCCACAAGGGTAGCCAGACCAAATATTCCTTTAATAAGGAAAGAGTGCATCACGTTTGATCTGTTAACAATTTTTGTACAATAGCTCATAACAGAAAACAATCCCAGAAAGCGTTTAAACCATGAATAAATCCATTTCTATGGCTTAGTTTTGAGAGTAGCTTTGTCTGTGATAAAACTATTGCGTTTGAATGCTGATGAATGAATGCATAAGGAATGAGTTTCCTGCTGGTTTCATTTCCTATGTGTTACATGTGGTGAAAATAGACTATCACACTTTTGTATTGTGAATATATTTGTTGGAACACAACAATTCTGGCATATGTGAATGTACAGAATAGGCTACAACATCCCAGCTATTAGCCTGTGGTCAGCCAACGGGCTTCCAGTGAAGACATTATGCTACACAGTGATACAACCCATAATTGTCTGGTAAATACTTCGAAATGATCCATTGTTCATGACTGTAGGAATGTTCTGAACAATCTTCTCATGTGTGTGCAAGATAAGCAGTTGGTTGAAAAGCCACACAGCAGAAAATGGCTCACGAGTGTTTACCTGAAGCTAGTTAATATAACCATATACACTCCTGATCAAAATCTTAAGTACAGTTAAAAAATTGCAAGAATTCGCATTTTGCACTATTGGATTTTAAGAAGGTTCTGAGTAGAGCTTCACAATGCTAAAAGAAGAAATTGTCGCAAGAGACAAAAATTTTTGAGCAGGGAATTTTTTGAAAACTGCATTTACACTCAAACATGATTTTTTCAGCTGATCAAAAGTTTAAGACCATAGCTCAAAACACCCGGAAAACCCCCTCAAAACAGCAATCAAAGTGTCAAAAAAAGGACTCAGTAATGAGTAGCTCCACCATTCTTGTTGATCACTTCAAACAATCGTTTAGGCATGCTCGATGCCAGTGTTTTCAGGAGGCTAGTGTTGAAGATGGCTTCACGAAGGGCATCCACTGTCTGGAACTGATGTCCATTTTTGTAAACTTCCCTTGCCATCCATCCCCAAATGTTCTCAATCGGATTTAGATCAGGGGAACACGCAGGATGGTCCAAAAGAGTGATGTTATTCTCCTGGAAGAAGTCCTTTGTCAGGCGGGCATTGTGAACTGCAGCATTGTTCTGTTGAAAAACCCAGTCATTACCACACAGACGAGGTCCCTCAGTCATGAGGGATGCCCGCTGCAACATCTTCACATAGCCAGCTGCTGTTTGACACCCCTGCAAAACCTGAAGCTCCATTGTTCCATTGAGGGAAAACGCACCCCAAATCATGATGGAGCCCCCCCACTGTGCCGTGTAGAAAACATCTCAGGTGGGATCTCCTTGTCATGCCACTAACGTTGGAAGCCATCAGGGCCATCAAGGTTAAATTTTTTCTCATCAGAGAAGACAACTTTCTTTCACCTTTCAATGTCCCATGTTTGGTGCACCCTTGCAAAGTCCAAACGGGCAATTTTGTGGCGTTGAAGAAGACGTGGCTTTTGAAGACGTTTTTTATTTCTGAAGCCCTTCCCTCATAGATGCCGTCTGACGGTTATTGGGCTGCAGTCAGCACCAGTAATGGCCTTAATTTGGGTAGAGGATCGTCCCATGTCTTGACGGACAGCCAATCGGATCCTGCGACTCAGCGCTGGTGAAATTTTTTTGGGTATACCACTTGACTTTTTTGTTCCATAACCCTCAGGGTCATTTAAAAAATGCAAAATGACTGTCTTACTGCGTCCAACCTCAGCAGCGATGGCACGTTGTGAGATGCCTTGCTTATGCAGCTCAACAATCCTACCACGTTCAAAGTCAGTGAGCTTTTTTGCTTTTGCCATCAGGAAGTCTTGACAGTGTAAATACTTGACAGAAAATGACATGGAATCTAAATTTTTGCGCAGCTTTGGCTTTTAAAAGCTATGGTCTTAAACTTTTGATCAGCTGAAAAAATCATGTTTGAGTGTAAATGCAGTTTTCAAAAAAATTTCCTGCTCAAAACTTTTTGTCTTTTGCGCCGATTTCTTCTTTTAGCATTGTGAAGCTCTACTTAGAACCTTCTTAAGATCCAATAGTGCAAAATGTGAATTCTTGCAATTTTTTAACTGGTCTTAAGATTTTGATCAGGAGTGTGTATATATATATATATATATATATATATATACACACACACACACATACATACATACATACACACAGTTTTCCTTGTCATCTCTTCTTAAATGTGCTAAATGTACTATATAAATAAATTCAGCTTGAACTTTGGAGAAAGAAAGTTAACTATATGAAAGACAAAGAAATATTTTAAACATATGGACATGACCATGAACTTTGGAAAGTTCTACATATTCTGCTGTGTTGCAATTACCCATGGGTTACTTTTTCTTCTTTAGCATTGGACAATTTACTTTACTAAATTTCACATGTATAAATCAACAGTAATGATGCTTAATGTCGCATTACTGACATTTACCTTTAATTATCTTGTTTACTTCAATCAGAAGGTTATCTATTCGCACGAGTATTCCTGACATTAAATTAGCAGTAGCTGTCTTACTGGGGTTGGAATTGGCACGTCCAACAAGGTGATACACAGGACAATAAATCTTATGGCTATGGTTAGCACAGACGTTTGTGCTCTCTACCGCTCTCTCTCTTTCCACATATACACACAATCACTTCATCCATTTGATCAGTTCCACTGGCCTTATTACCACATACAGTGGTGCTTGAAAGAAACCCTTTAGAATTTTCTATATTTCTGCATAAATATGACCTAAAACATCATCAGATTTTCATACAAGTCCTAAACGTAGATAAAGGGAACCCAATTAAACAAATGTACTAATATGTACTCACTAATATGTAATATTGGATCATTTTCCTCAATAAATAAATGACCAAGTATAATATTTTTGTCTCATTTGTTTATCTGGGTTCCCTTTATCTACTTTTAGGACTTGTGTGAAAATCTGATGATGTTTTAGGTCATATTTATGCAGAAATAAAGAAAATTCTAAAGTGTTCGCAAACTTTCAAGCACCACTGTACAGGCACTTTGTAGTTCTACAATTACAGACTGTAGTCCATCTGTTTCTCTACATACTCTGTTAGTCCCCTTTACTCTGTTCTCTAAGGGTCAGGTACTATTCGGGTGGAGTATCATTCTCAGCACTGCAGTGACACTGATGTGATGATGGTATGTTAGTTGTGCTGGTATGATTAGACATTGTGGTGTTCAGTGTCAGTTCTGAACTAACAACAGTCTACCAGTCAAAAATGTCCAGCCACCAGCATCCTGTGAGCACTGATGAAGGATTAGAGGATTACGCAAACTGCACAACAAAACATGAGCTACTGTCTCGGACTTTACATCTACAAGGTAGAGCAATACGGTAGATGTGTCTAATAGAGAACACAGTGAGTAAACACAGTGTTTAACACTCCAGCAGCACTGCTGTGTCTGATCCAATTGTATCAGCAAAACACTGACACACTACCACCACATCAGTGTCACAGCAGAGCTGAGAATCATCCACAACCCAAACAGTACCTGATCTGTGGGGGTCCTGTCCATTAGAGAACAGAGTAAATGGGACAAACAAAGTTTGTAGAGAACCAGATGGACTACAGTCTGCAATTGTAGAACTACAAAGTTTGTCCATATGGTAGGTAGAACTGATTAAATGGGCAATGAGTGAAGAAAGAACGAGGTGTTCCTAATAAAATGACCAGCAGTGTTTACAGGATTCCCTCAATGACTCGACACAGGCAAGAGATCTGGAAGCAGCACTGAGGGGCTAGGATATTGTGTCGAGAACCCAGTGTGACCTGATTTCTCTGGCCCTGGGCTAGACCTCTCATGCCTTATGTATATAGTTTGTACTTTGTATTCAGTTGTATTTGTGAAAGATCTGAAGATCATGTTAATATGTTATACTGGTAACTAAAATTCATTAAATACTTTATAACATTGGGAGTACTCAGGTTTTCAAGCTTATTAATTAAGTTTCTCAAGTGTATTTCATTTATTTAAGTATTCCATTAATACATAACAAACATGGATATAAACACACGAATAAAACCTCAAGTGCAATTAGAATGAGGGCATGGTTCAGCTTTTAGAGATCTTTTGTTGGAACAGCAATGTTGCACCATATGCATGGTCGGTTCTTAGACACTGGAAAATAACAAAAAAATATTGCCTTATAGAAATAACAAAGCTGTTGAAGGTAATTAGCACAGGTGGCTGAGGAATGATATTTGTTAAGACGATATCGTTGGTTTATGAAAGGTCAATGAGATTCCAAATGAACGGTTCTCGATACACATCAGAACTACAGTGGAGTAATTAAAACATTTTATTCAGACAAAATGATATTACTCTGGTAAAACCAAATTAACTCTTGCACTGTGAGCTTATGCTCATTATGGTTAACATTCAGGAAGAGCAACAGCTTGGCCAGCTGCATCTTGTCCTAAAGCCTGGCGTAAAATGAGCATGATACTGTCCGCATTGCACTATTAACTTTATAGTCAGACTTCTGTTTCTCAAAATTTCAATTCCTCTGAACAGCTAGAGAACCAGCACACATGCATTTTTTCTATGTAGTGAGTCAAGGGGGCATAGTGTCTCTATGACAACCTGCTGCACTGAGTGGGTACACTTTGTATATCTGCAGGGGAAAATGATGTACCTCGTACCAAAAGTCAGTAGAGTCGAGTTGAGCTGAGCTGTTACCATACCAAGTGCCATTAGGACACTTCAATCAGTCAACACGCTGTACCTTCTTTCTTCAAAGCTCCTATCTTCATACTACTTCCCAAGAAACAGACAATCTCCTATCTGAATGATTACAGATTGATTGCATCAAGCTCTGTAATCATGAAGCGTGTCCTGCATTCCCTCAAAGCTACAATCGATTTTCTCCAAGATCCCCTCCAATTTGTATACAGAGCTAAAAGATGCCTTTAATGTGGCTCTACATTACATCCTACAGCACCTGCATAGCTCTCACACTCATTCCCACAGGCTATTGGAGAAATGTTTGGTTGAAGGATGAAACCAAAATAGAACGTTTTGGTTTAAATGACATATGTTATTATGTCTGGAGAAAAAAACCCCACTACATTACAGCATAAGAAACTTATCCTATCTATGTAACATAGTGCTGGTAGTTTTTGCTAGATGGAGCTGTTTTTGCCATTTCAGCCCAGACAGATTGACATCACTGATGGAACAATGAATTCTGAGTTATACTAGAAACTCTACAGGAAAATATCAGGACATTTGTCCGTGAACTGAATCTCAAGGGAATGTGGGTCATGCAGCAAGACAACAATGCTAAGCACACAAGCTGTGATATCAAAGAATTTGGGATGCACCGAGGCTGATATGACAATCAATTATTAGCACATTTTTGTGGACAATACCAATACCGCTTGCCATCATTGATGGAACGATGAATTCTGAATGATATCAGAGAATTCTAAAGGAAAATGTCAGGACATCTGTCCATGAACTGAATCTCAAGAGAAGGTGGGTCATGCAGCAAGACAACGACCCTAAGCACACAAGTCGTTCTACCAAAGAATGGTTAAAGAAGAAAAGTTAATGTTTTGGAATGGCCAAGTCAAAGTCCTGACCTTAATCAAATCAAAATGTTGTGGAAGGACCTGAAGTGAGCAGCTAATGTGAGGAAACCCACCAACATCCCAGAGTTGAAGCTCTTCTGTATGAAGAAATGGGTTCAAATTCCTCTGAGCTGGTGTACAGGACTGACCTGTAGTTACCGGATACATCTAGTTTCTTGCACAAGGGGGTCACACCAGATACAGAAAGCAAAGGTTCAGATAATTTTGCCAGTAAAGTGGGTCTGATGATGCCTGTGCTCAACCATCATGTTGATAGGTGAGTGGATTACATAAGTAAGAGTATTATGTTATATTTAGAAAGATGGCTAAAATGAAAAACCTAAAAGAAAAACCTTGGAGGGGGGAAGAAGAAAATCAATATAACAACAAACAAAGTTTGGCCAGAGCAGTCATGAGAGCAGCTGACCTCAGCAGCACCATCTTGGGGGAAAAAAAATGTTATTACATCATCCATTTCTGTCTAGTTCAGCTCTGCAGCCTCTCAATCCAAGTGCATAGTACAGCTCATTGTACAAAGTGCAGAGAAAACCACTGCATGCAGGTCTCCCCTCTAAGACATGAATTTCACCCAGAAACAGAGCAGGTAAAATCCTTGAACATCCAACACAACCCAGTTATTTATTAAATATCTAACTGCAAATAAAGGCCATAAAATGCTTCACCGCTCGACACCTGTATATATTCTTTCCCCAGGCCACAATCCTCCTACATCTCTTGCACAACTAATAGGACAAAGTGTACTGCACATGTACACTTCAAAACTTCATCTGTATTGCACAAAATACACCAAACACTTTGCAAAAAGCCTTAGGCCACCATTAGATGTGTTGTTTTAGCAATGGTATAATGACCATATATAACGTTGTTGATTGGATCCAAAAATTTCAAACTTGGATTCACCACTGCATAAAACTCTTTTCCACTGATCTTCATTCCAGCCTTTGTGAGCTTTAGCATATGTTAGCCTTTTCACACTGTTTTCCATCTGAAAAAGTGATTTCTTGGCTGCTACCATTCCAAAAATACCATTCCTGATCAAGCGTCTTCAGACTCCCAACTTGGCATCCTGACGAAGCTGCCAGATGGGGCAACTCAAACCAAATACTTGCCATTGTAGCATACAGAAGCTTGTTTTTTTAAATGCTGCATACAATTGTCCTGTATTTTCTGGTTGTATTCTGACAAAGACACTGAGAAAGAAGTATATGGTCATTATTCCATTGCTCAAACAATGGTATATATAATCTAGTGGTGGCCTAAGAGTTTTGCACACTACTGTAACTGCAAATAAGAGCCATAAATGCACCATTTGACATCTAAATATATTTTTTCTAAAAGCCACACTCCTCCTACACCAGAACTCCTCCCACATACAGTGGTGCTTGAAAGTTTGTGAACCCTTTAGAATGTTCTATATTTCTGCATAAGTATGACCTAAAACATCATCATATTTTCACACAAGTCCTAAAAGTAGATAAAGAGAACCCAGTTAAACAAATGAAACAAATAAAAAAATATTATACTTGATCTTTTATTTATTGAGGTAAATGACCCAATATTACATATTAGTGAGTGGCAAAAGTAAGTGAACCTCTAGGATCAGGAGTTAATTTGAAGGTGAAACTAGAGTCAGGTGTTTCCAAACTATGGGATGACAATCAGGTGTGAGTGGGCCCCCTGTTTTATTTAAAGAACAGGGATCTATCAAAGCCTGCTCTTCATAACACGTTTGTTAAAGTGCATCGTGGCACAAACAAAGAAGATTTCTGAGAACTTCAGAAAAAGAGTTGATGCTCATGAGGATGGAAAAGGTTACAAAACCATCTCTAAAGAGTTTGGACTCCACCAATTAGTTTGGTCTAATTCTAAAGGGTTCACAAACTTTCAAGCACCACTGTAAGACGCAGACTATTTGATCTAACCCCGGGAAGCCCGTACAACTATCCTCTGTACTGATTCTCAGGAAACCAACTCAGAAATGCCAACACCTATTAGCAATGCATGCATGTACGTTTTATTACGTAGCGTTCACATTTCATATTTTGGTCAACTGAATCTACTGTAGATTTTAGTCAACTGTAATCTTATTATAACTAGTCGACTAAAACTAAAACCAATTCAGATGACTAAATTATGACTAAAGCTAAATTACTTTTTAGTCAAAAGACTATGACTAAAACTAAATCAAAGTTTGCTGCCAAATTAACACTGCATTTAACGGAATTGCCTTAAAGGTCATCATTCAATTACAGTTGCAGGGAAAAAAATGTATTTTGGCACAAGTATGAAGGCTTTGAACGATCTTGTGGACTGAAAAGGCCTGAAGTATAAAAGGGAAACTAAAAGGAAAGTCTAAGCAGTACACAAAATCTGCTCACTGTTTGGAAAAGCTATTAGTTTAACAATTATTACTAATTACCATATATTTCATATCTTTTAGTCAAACGGAGAAACGCTAGATGGCTCACGTGGATCGTAGAAACAGATGTAGGGAAGAATTAATTTGCTCATTCCCATCTGCTGCAACTGACAAGTGAGTGTCTAGTGCCAAACACATAGAAACAATAAAATAACAAAGGTATGATAAATATATAAATAAGAATGCTTCAACAATTTCTTACTCAGCTTTTCAGCAAAACGTTTAAAAAAGAACCATCAAATCTGTAGGAAGAAACTCTCACTCATCCACACCACGGCTATTTCTCTCATAATGGACCCAATAATGAGTCTTTCAGGTTCGTCTGCAGACACAATCTGACATTTTCTGTTAAGGCTCACTACACACTTAGTCCTCATTAAGAGGTCTCTGCATTCGCTATCATGCCATTTCAACCCACTCCAGGGCAGTTAGATACCCTAAAGGTCTGTGTTCATTCATTTGACAAGTAGGAATGTGAGAATAAAAGTCTTCCATTGTACATTTTCCCCATGCCACTGTCTCTGCTGTAAGAGTGGAAGGTTAAACTGAAGTCATACTGATATTGGTTGGCTGATAATATCTAATCAATGTTACTAATGATTGACCAGTACAGTGATACTTTGGTTCTCGTTGTTAATTCGTTCCAGAAGACTTGTCGAGAACCGAAAATTGACAAGTACTGAGCAAATTTTCCCTTAAGGAATAATGTAAATTGAATTAATCCGTTCCAGACACCCAGACAATTCACACTGTATAAGGCATTATATGCACTAATGGAGTTGTAGTGTGCAGGGGCTCCCTGATTTATGATGGGAATATATTCTGACAAACCCATCATAAGTTAGATGTATCATGAAAGAGTGTTTGGTGCATCATAGCGGAGACGAGGCTGAAGTTGGATTTGTTATTCGCATTTACATTTACAGCATTTAGCAGATTCCCTTATCCAGAGCGACTTACAATTGATACAATCTTACAATCCAAGCAATTGTGGGTTAAGGGTCTTGCTCAAGGACCCAACAGTGGTGGCTTGGCAGAGGTGGGATTTGAACACTGGACCTTCTGATCCATAGTCCAGTACCTTAACCGCTAGGCTACCACAGTCCCATTTTACATTATGGCCCCTGTAGGTGGAGCTGAGTGAGTTAGTTCATGTTTAAAACACTTATATTAACCTACAGTTAGCCAAAACGCTTATTTTATAATACAGTGTTGAAAAATCCCATGTAATTTAGTGAGTAATGGATTGAAAGTGCAAAACATTTACTTAGTTATCGGTTAACTAACTACAGCTATAGTCTGGACTATTAAATTCATGGTTTGTTTCCCTTGGCTAGTATAAACTAACCTATTTAGGACCCATGGAAACTTATTTGCAATAAGAATACAGAACTGTAGATGTATAAATAATGAAAAACACGAGATCTTCTCTGAGCAAGAGCTACTGTAAAATCTGAATCACTGGGTACCAAATCGTGAATTGAGTTTCGGTTCGACTCATACAAGTTTAAGCAATCACACTGAGTACCGAGCAAACGATGAGGACCGAGACAAATTGTTCTAGTCAAAATGCGTAGAGAACCGAATTCAACGGGTTCCAAGATGGTCAAGAACCGAGGTTCCACTGTACTTGGGTTTTATGATCATATCGGATACTGGTGGAGAACAGCCACTAGGGTCTGCTCAGAAAGTTGCTGTGTTTGTCACTGCTCAGTAATCACCAGTCACTAGGATGGACAAACTGTACAAACCCACTATATTCAAGGACTGCCTTTTTGATTAACTTCATTCCACTTATGCACTTCATTAAAATTAAATGATCATATATTACTATTCGTTTTTTTATATTATTTTAAGTTGTTACACTGTGCCATGTGCCCTGTCATGGAATAGCACCTTCTCTAGAGTTGGTTCCTGCCCTGTGCTACAGTTTAGGCACTGGCCACTTCAAAATGAATGAACAAAACTGTTTATTGTGAGTTGAATTTTATCTACAGATCCCAGTTGTTTTCTTCTTAAAGTGTTCAAGCTCTTAATTAAGTAAAAACAGTTGGATATAGCAAGTAATGTCAAAAGCAGTAATAACTCATAAGTTCTGGTTACACCACCAGAATGAGTCATTCAGTTTAATGAGATGCAGTAGAAGAAAGTTTCCTCTTGTTAAATCAGAATAACATGACTTCTGCTAGAAAATTACAATGATTTCAGAGTAGGTCGAATCAGTATTCTAGATCTTTCTATCAAAAAAGATCTGAATTACTGATTTGTCTGACCACAATACACATTTCCACTGTGTGATGATCCATCCCAGATGCCTCCAAGCCCTGAGAAGTCGACGTTGCTTCTGGACATGGTTCACATAAGGCTTCTTTTTTTGTAAATAACATTTTAAGTGGCATTTGTGAATGTAACTGTATTGTAGTGCTTGACAAAGGTTTGCCAAAGAAATCCTTTGCCCATGTGGCTACATTAGCTGTTGATGAATGACGATTCTTGATGAAGTGCCGCCTGATGGATCAGAAATCACGGGTGTTCAGTTATGAAATATCTTTTCATTTTAATATTTTATTTTATGAACTAAAAATCAAGAGTAACATGTAAGAACACCATGTTTTTTGTAGTTAAGATTTGCAAAAGATAGTATAATATTGGGGTCACCATCATATGCATCACCAATCATCTACATCAACCATCAGTCTACTTCAATATCACATTCCAATTTGGAAAAAAGTAAAGAAACACATGGCTTTTATCTAACCACAAGCTAAACATAGCCTTCTGGACACCACTGACAACAATGGGACTGGTCCTGTGATCAGACGAGTTAAAAGAATCTCTTTGGCAATAAACACTTAAGATGAATTTTGCATAAGGAGGACACTAAAGATGATTAAGCCAATCCTCACTATTAAGTATGGTGCTGTGGGACTGTGGTAGCCTAGTGGTTAAGGTACTGAACTATGGACCAAAAGGTCCAGGGTTAAAATCCCACCTCTGCCAAGCTGCCACTGTTGGATCCCTGAGCAAGACCCTTAACCCACAATTGCTTGGATTGTAAGACTGTATCAATTGTAAGTCGCTCTGGATAAGGGTGTCTGCTAAATGCTGTAAATGTAAATGTAAAAGGGCTGGAACTAGGAAGTTGTGCACTGTTAGGATGCATGACAACATGGACTTCATTCAGTACCAGGAGATTGAATATAGAAATCTGCCTGAATTTGTCAAGAAGCTACAACAGGGCTTTGATTGTAATATGATTTAAGGGAGCAGTAAGCATTTTGTTTCCTAGAGTAATGAAGGAAATGAGCAAGTCTGTGCATTACAGGTGACTATAAGTACATTCAGTGATAAGTCTTTCTTGTAAAAAAGATGACCTTGCATTTAAGGCAAAAGTGTGCACTCGGTATTAGACGTGTGACCTGCTTAATGTTAAAGGTTCCATTAACGACGGAAATCAAATTAATGCGCAGTAGCCGTGGCTTAAACCCAAATTCTCTATGGATTGTTGGCATTTCTCCAATTCCTTAATCTTAAATGCCATCACTCATTTAACAGCACCTATATAGATGCTTTGTAATGCTGCTGCCTGAATGAACCTATACAAAGGGGGCTAACATTTCTGTTCTCCACATGACAGGCATGATGTAATGAAATACCATCCAGAATTCCTGCACAAACAACCACATCATGTCATCAAAGACAGCAGCCCTTCATCATACAACAGTTATGGCAAGTAACCTGTGATCGCACAGTAATGACCAGAATAATAATCCTGGTTTATTGGATTCAGTGTTGGAGGCCAAAGCACCAGACTCAATAAAACTGATTTCCAACATTAGACGGTTATCTGTAGCTAAGATCACAAGAACTGGCATCAACTAGTGTTCCCTCAATGTTCCCTCTGAAAGAGAAAGACCTTTTTATCTAATATGAAGGGCTTGTGTGCTCCATGGACTCATTGCCTACTATCAGCAACACATTCTGCTTTGCTATCTGCTCTGTATTGGTGTCCTCAATAATAGTAATACATTAGAACCTCGGAATTCGAACACCTCTTCACTCAAACCATTCAGACATTGAACAATTCCCACTTCGAACATGGGCAACCTAAATAAAGCACTCAATGGTGTGATCTTCCAATGACGATGCACATAACACAGTCCAGTAGGTGGCGATAATGCATCAATACGGTATGCCAATCGCCAGAAAACCCAAAAGCAGAACAACAACTATGGCGCGATCATAGACGTATTATGTATATCACGTTATTTTATTATCATATTATGTATATTATATCAGTCTATGGGTGTGATTTCAGATGTCAGTATCGGCAACGCTGTCCCAGTGACAAGACGTGCCGAAACTGCGTTTGCCCCAATGGCTATAAAGTTTCACTTTATTTTCACTTATTCATGTCTTTATTGATTATTATTATTGCACTACGTTCCTTTGCTGTAATTAATTACAAATATAGGCATAAGAAACAATCCATTTGGAGGTTGGGAACGGATTAATCCTATTTACATTACTTCTTATGGGGAAATTTGATTCTGACTACGAACAAATCAAATTTTGAATGGCCTTCTGGAACTAATCATTTCAGCAGTAGAAATAACTTATAACTTATGACTTATGAGTTTTTCCTTGCCACTGTCGCCCTAGGCTTGCTCAATTTGAGACTGGACGTAGTTATTAGGAGATAATCTAAACCTGTAAAGTTGCTTTGAGACAATGCTCCATTGTAAAAAGCGCTATATAAATAAATCTGACTTGACTTGACTTGACTTGACCAGTAGTAATGTCTGATGTTTCTAGGGCACTGCTTTAGTACATTAAGCCAGATTTTTTTTTTTTTTTTTAAACGTATAATGGGCTTAAATGGGAAGAAAACATAAATGATAAAATTTTGAAGTTGAAATATAATAAAAATATTCTTTATACCTAAACATTTGGCACATTTTCACCATTCTGGATTCGAAACTTGGAATCGGTATTAGAATCAATAATATGAAAATGATACCAAACTCTACTCAGACCACATCTGAGGGCAATAACTCCTTCTCCCTTCCTCCAACTGACTGATGATGTCATGCCCACAAAATGTGCCAGCTGAGGACACGACAACCTACAATGACTCCGTTTACTGGACTAAATAATACAAGTACACATACTCCCTACGTTATTATGGTCAATATTTTATTTATATATACTATTGTCTTACATTATTTAGTCTTATATCTATATGTGTATACAAGGTTATATATATATATATATATATATATATATATACAACCTTGTTAATTAGGTAACTAATTTAATTCTTACATACACTGCCTGCAAAAAAAAAGTTCATACACTCTAATATGGACTGCCTTTAGCTTTGATTACAGCACGCATTTGCTGTGGCATCGTTTCCACAAGCTTCTGCAATGTCACAACATTTACTTCTGTCCAAGTTTCAATAATGTTTCCCCAAGATCTTTTGACTTTGTATTGATGATGGGAGATTTGCACCACTGCTCAAAGCCTTCTCCAGCACATCCCAAAGATTCTCAATGTGGTTCAAGTCTGGACTCTGTGGTGGCCAATCCATGTGTGATAATGATGCCTCATGCTCCCTGAACCACTCTTTCACAATTTGAGAAGCATCTCTTCTTACCCTGATGCGCTCATCGCTCTGGAACAGGGTAAATCTGGACTCATCAGACCACATGACCTTCTTCCATTGCTCCAGAGTAGAATCTTTTTGCTCCCTAGCAGATTGAAGCCCGTTTTTGCGGGTTAGCCTCACCGACAAGTGGTTTTCTTAAGGCTACACAGTTATTACGTCCCAATCTCTTGAGTTCCCTTCACATTGTGCGAGTGGAAGTGCCCTTACTTTTACTATTAAACATATCCCTGAGTTCTGCTGTTGTTTTTCTATGATTTGATTTCACCAAACGTGTAAGTGATCACCGATCACGATCATTCCTGATTTTTTTTTTCCCAAACACATTCCTTCCTCAAAGATGATGTTTCCCCACTGTCTTTCCAGTTTTTAATAATGCGTTGGACAGTTATTAACCTGATTTTAATAGTTCCAGCAATCTCCTTAGATGTTTTCTCTGCTTGATGCATGCCAATAATCTGACCTTTCTGAAACTGACGAACATCTTTTCCACGACCACAGGATGTGTCTTTCGACATAGTTGTTTAACAAATAAGAAGCTACTCACTGCATCAGTTAGGGTTAAATAACTTGTTACCAGCTGAAACATAATCACCAATGCAATAGTTAACCGATGGGAGGCTCTTTTTAACTATTTAACTATTTTCTTATTTAAATCCAGGTGGTGACCTTTTTTTTGGCCAGGCACTGTATATCATCTAGGCTGCCAAAAGACATTGGGTTCCTTTTTGACTCTTGCTTCTCCCAAGGTTTCTTCCTTTCAAAATATAGGGAGTTTTACCTTTCCACTGTTGCTCCAGACTTGCTCAGTTAGGGCGCAGATTTTTGTTATAAGCACTATAGAAGTACATTTTACTTTGGCTTTGATTTATTAATTGATCCATTTTTATGATGCGTTTTATTTTGGTACGTCCATACATAGACATGTCCGTGTATATAAATTGTGTGTGGATCATCTTGTCACAGGTGTTCATCATGCCTGTACTGTTTCTGTTCCTTCTCGCCTTTACACATTGATGCTTGGCTGAACTTTCTTCCTGAAGGTAAACTCAATATCCCACGTCTTTGATGCTGCAGGAGAGATTACCTCTTCTTTGATGACAGGCTAATGTGCTACTCTCTTTTGTACGTCGTTCTAAATCGTATATTAGAAACGAATGTTTCTACTCAGGTTATTATTCCCTTTCATGCACAACTCGGTGTCTTGAGGAACCTCTATTTACATAAGCTGTGAAGTCCTCTTCAAGAGCTTTTAAGAGAGGTACACAGTTACAGTGAAACCTGTGTCTCTTGCCCCCTTCTATGAACCCTAGATAAGGGTGTTTTCCCATCTCCCACACCTTGGACAACTGGTAATATATTCAACATGGCATCCTCATATAGTTTTTTTCAGTATCAAAGTATAACTTGCATCAGAGTCACGAAAAGAGAAATTCTGACTGCATCTACAAAAACGTTACTTGTTTTCAAGCAATGATCGTGGTTCTGTTTTTAATGCCGTCATATAATATGAATGTTTTACCACCATCAAATACAGAGCACTGCATTTACTCGTGGGTGGTAATGATGTACCCATTGTCTCTTTGGAAGATTGGAAAGGATTTTCATTTCTCCCCCTCTACAGTGCATAATATCATTAAACAATTCAAGGAATCTGTAGGAATTTCAGCTCGTAAAGGACAATTGCTCAAGCCTAAACTGAAGACTCATGATCTCTGATCCCTCAGACAGCACTGCATCAAGAATCGTCATTCATCAATAACTGCATGGGCAAGGGATTACTTTCTCAAACCTTTGTCAAGCACTACAATACAGAGTTACATTCACATATGCCACTTAAAACTTTACAATGCAAACAAAAAGCCTTATGTTAACCATGTCCAGAAGTGGCATAGATTTCTCTGGGCTTGGATTCATCTGGAATGGACCATCACACAATGGAAACATGTACTGTGCTCAAACAAATCAATATTCCAGATCTTCCTTTTAGAAAATATGGACACCATGTGCTCTGGACCAAAGATGAAAAAGACCATCTAGAAACAAGTCCAAAACCCAGGGTTTGACAAGGTATGGGATTATGTCAGTGCCCTTGGCAAAAGTTATTTAGACTTGTAATGTACTAAATCACTGGCAGCCTTCATGAAGAACAGTACACTGACATTTTTTATGTCAAATGCTGCCTTCAAGACGAAATCTTTCCCAGGGACGTCCATGTATTTTTCAGCAAGTCCAAAGATCAATGCAAAACTAATTCCTGCAAACATTACAAAGGCATGGCCATGGAAGAAGAGGGTACTGGACTGGCCTGCCTGCAGTCCTGATCTGTCCACAATAGAGAATGTGTGGAGAATTTTAAAACGAAAAATGTGTCAACAACCCGTACTGTTGCACACAGACGTTTGCAGGCACAAAAAACACCTAACATTTCATTGCTTTGTATCCTCAGTGCCAAAACATCTTTTAAGTGTTGTGAGAAGGACTTTCAACGTTACAAAGTGGTAAATGTTTTATCGTTTTATTTATTTATCGGCACAAAATAACACCTAAAACACTTCATCGCTTTTTACACTCGGTGCCAAAACATCTTTTAAATGTGAGAAAGAATTTCAACATTACAAAGTGGTAAATGTTTTATCGTCCCAACTTTTTCCGTAATGTGTTGCAGGCCTGAAATGTAGGAATAGATCTATATTAACAAATGAAATAAAGTTGACCAGACAAAACATCTTGGGTTCATACTGTCTGTAATGAAATAAAAGTCAAAGTAAGTGCAAGAAATACTGTGGTTTTTCCCAATTTCCAATTTAATGCAGATAAGAATAAAGAGCTTATAGAAACAAAAAAATTAAATTGACATCAGATACATGGTAAGTTATTTAGTTTGAATATAGAAATGTATATTCAGAACAGATTTATCATTAGCTCTTCAAGTAAAAATAAATATTTAAGCATCGGGCATGTAATAACCCCAGATTTAGCAACCCTGCACTTGCATATAAACAATTGACTAGCATAATGTTTTATAGAGCTTCGTCAACGTTTAGATCTTATAAATGCTTATAGATTCCTACATTAATTCCAGTAATAAAAGTACTACAAACAATAACCTTCCATCTGGCTATCCATTTCTCATTCGACACTGTGCTGCCAGCTGACTTTAAGCTATAAGCGCATTCTTATTTACAGCGACTTCAGACAACCACCATTAACTCTGCATCCCTACATTATCACTAAGCATCTGAAATTAATTCTCCTTCTTACGTGACCATTATGAAGAACCTAGATAGACACCAAAAAAAAAATACTTAGAATTAGAATTGCTGTCAGAAGATTGTATTTTGACTCAATATTTCTATATTAATTGAACGTTTGAGATGGTCTATATACTTGTTAAAAAAAAATATTGATAAAAAAGAGTAACCATGTTGTAAGACGATGTTTGATTCAAACTGAGGCTTGGATATTTGGGAAAATACATTTCCAGAATAAGCTCTTACATCTTGGCCTCAAACTGCCACTGAAAACAGAGCAGTAATTGTGCTAATGATACCCAAAAACCTTTATCCAGTATATCTGGACTGAGAGGTGGAATAATATCCAAATGATCCTGTAAAAAAGCTAATTATATACCAGCAGATTTTATAATCCCCCTAGTTTAATCCCCCGATGGAAGCTGAGGAGGTGGAATAAATCTCACCACATTCGAAAACCAATCCATCACTGCTATGCCCCTGGGACTCAGGTAGGTCAGTGACAAAGTCCTGAACTATGTGGGATCAGGGGCGATTGGGGCTGGTCAGCAGATAGAGCTTGTGAGCTGGTGTTCAGGGACTCTAGTGGTGGGCACAAACCAAGCAGGAGACAACTAGAGTGTGAATATCATGGGACATGGAGCTCCACCAGTAACGGCAGGTGAGTTGCTGCTGAGCTTGCATCTCTTCCAGATGTCCAGTGGGAAGACTTGCCAGACAAGCATTACAGTAGTTCTGACACTGTAGTGTGCAAAGGTCTTAAACCAAACAACTTCTATGGGCTATATGGGGCAATATTTAGTGTGACCTCCCCTTACACTCGAGCAATAACAGAATCTGACAGCTTCATCAGGATTCCAAGTTGATCCTTTTACAGTCTGAAGAAGCTTGATCAGGTCTGATTTATTGGAACGGTAGCAGCCAAGAAGACACTTTTTGGGAAGGGGAACAGGTTGAAAAAGCTAAAACTTTCATATTAAAATAATCAGTGGTGTTATGGAGTGACAATGTTATATATTGTCATTATACCATTGCTAAATCAACAAATCAAATGGTGGCCTTAGACTTTTGCACAGTACAACAAGAGACTAGATAAGTACTGAGTGGCTTCAGTGGAAAGGAAGGTTCAAACTGAATATCAAAAAAAAGTTTATTTCAAGGTGTCACGCTTGAGGGAAAAGAACAGCTCCTCTGCCCATGTCGGGTGCATCCACCTCTACCACAAACGGGAGACTAGGACATGCATTGAAACCTTCGTAGTGACCACCAGAAGCAGGGCGGGGGATCAGGCTGGGGATCTGCGAGGAAAATTCAGCAGCAGAGGTGCTAAGAGAGGCAAGCTGCTGATTCTGGGAACAGCTTGTCCCAGCAAAGTGAGCTGTTGCCGCCACTGATTGAGCAACTGCCTGTGTATGGAGAGAATTTCCAAAGCAGAAGCAGGCAGAGGTCAGGAGAGTGCAGGTAATCAGAACAGGTGTTACATTCAAGTCAGCAGGCAATTGGAGAGTCAGAATGCAGGCAAGTAGTTTGAATCAGAGATTAGAGCCACACGTACAGAATGAACTGCTCAAACTGATCATGCCTCACACAGAGAACATGGAACAGAGCATTTCAATAAAGGGGAGAGTGACAAGGAAACTATGAAGAGGTAGAGCTGATGAGAAAGCTGGTGAATTGGAGCGAGGAAGGCTAAAAGCTGGACTGGAAGTGTGGGCATGCAGGGAGAGCTGGGCGGTCAGTGTGACACACATGAACGTGCAACAAGACTTTGCCTAGGGCGACGGGAAAAACACACATTCTGACCATAGGAAACAAGACACAGGTCAGCACAATTATGGAAATGAGCTAATGACAGACAGAAGTGGATAGATGAACAAAGAAAGACAATTATACATACAGCCATGGGAGTCGTGATGCAATGCAGTGGGCATGTTTATTACAAAAGTCCATTGTTTTTCAGGATATATTTATAATTACTCATTTAGCAGATGCCCTTTATCCAGAGCGACTTACAGCTGATACAATTCAAGCATTTGTAGATTAAAGGACTGGTTTAAGGCCCAAACAGTGTGAGCTTGGCAGAGATGGGATTTGAACCCTGGACCTTCTGGTCCATAGTCCAGTATCATAGCCAATAGGGAAAAGAATTATTACAAATAATTTGCATTTGGAGAAACATAAGAGTATACATTATACAGACATTTTATGACAGTTTAATGACTGCGTTATGTTCTGCGAAACAGGTCATTGGATGAAATTGTAATTGACCAGACATTACCATAGTCACATAGTCTTAGTCTTATTATGCTACTATATTTTTAAGAAAACTGTGTGCAAACGATACGTAAATGTGTCAGAGATACCTCTGACAAGACGACTGAAACGCTACCATTTACACAACATCCAAAGCCAAAACTTAGACATATCACTCCCTCTAGGAAATACGCAATGCCGTGGTTCATCAGTTACAAGCACACAATGATCACACACTGTAGAACCAAAATATAAACACACATGATGGAATATAAACACAAATAAACATACCTAGCTGGGTGCACCCAACCAAGGGGTAATGAGTCCCCTTGAAAGAAGCACTAATCTCCAGAACAGACAATGCAATATCACCTTTTAAATCTGTAAACCTTTAAGACAGTAAATCCAGTGCGGTGCTACTAGTAGGAGTAGAGCGGTCAAATGACTGGCGGTCAGCACTTCTAGTTATATCTAGGTCAAGCCAGCATGCTGCTTGTAGTGTTAAGCAGAGTAAAAACTTTTCCTTTTCATGTGTTCCTGGAGGAGAAAACTGCGACAACTAAAAAAGTGTCCATGAGCAACACAGACCGTCCAAGTACTTAATGCAAAGTCAATCAATATTCATGAAAATAAATTACATATGAAAACATAAGCAAAACATCAACATATGACACAAATAATATTTATGCCAGTCAAAATATAGATGCTGAACGTTTTTTTCCAATTCACCATAGGTTTGTTCGGAGGCAAAAGACCTGTTATCCTGTTATAATTGTTAAGACCTCAATCGTTAAAGTGAATGGACGTTGACTGTTTCTATTAAGCAGAGGTTAGCGTCTCTGTGCAGTGGTTAAATGTAAACGTTCCCCTAGAGGTCACTGTGTCTTTTAATGGTAACTCAAAATGTTTTCTACCAAAGAGTTATACAGAACGTTAAAAGGTTAAGGTACTAGACTACTGACCAATAAGTAAACAAGTAAGAATTTAAGTCCCAGCATCACCAGGCTGCCACTGTTGTTCCCTTGCGCATGGTCCATAACCCCTGACTGCTTGGACAATATGTTGTAAATTGTATCAGATGTCTGTGAAAGGGCATTTTTACTAAATGTTATTAATATATCACTCTCCATGCACATGGGTTCCCTCCAGGGAATAGCTAATGGTCGTAGGCTTCAGGTCGACTGTGACCTGGACCAAAATAAAGTGGATACTAAATGTAATTTTAAAAATGTAAAATAATCAGCATGCTTACAAAAACACACACGTGAATGGCACTTACAGTGGGGCAAAAAAGTATTTAGTCAGCAATTTATCGTGTAAGTTCTCCTACATAAAAAGATGAGAGAGGTCTGTAAATTTCATCATAGGTACACTGAAAGTCATGAGAGAAATGAGAAAAAATCCAGGTAATCACAATGTAAGATTTTTAAAGAATTTAATTGTAAATTATGGTGGATAATAAGTATTTGGTCAATAACAAAATTTCAACTCAATACTATTTAACATAACCTTTGACAAAAGTCAAACGTTTCCTGTAAGTCTTCACCAGGTTTGCACAAACTGTCGTTGGGTTTTTGCCCATTCCTCCATGTAGATCTCCTCTAGAGCAGTGATGTTTTGGGGCTGTCGCTGGGCAACACAGACTTTCAACTCCCTCCATAAATCTTCTATGGGGTTGAGGTCTGGAGACTGGCTAGGCCACTCCAGGACCTTGAAATGATTTTTACGGAGCCACTCCTTCGTTGCCTGATCAGTGTTTTTGGGATCATTGTCATGCTGGAAGACCCAGCCATGTTCCATCTTCAATGCTCTCACTGATGGAAAGAGGTTTTGGCTTAAAATCTCATGATACATGGCCCCCGTTCATTTAACACGGATCAGTCGTCCTGTCTCCTTTGCAGAAAAACAGCCCCAAAACATGATGTTTCCACCCCCATGCTTCACAGTAGGTATGATGTTCTTGGGATGCAACTCAGCATTCTTCCTCCTCCAAACATGACGAGTTGAGTTTTTACCAAAAAGTTCTGTTTTGGTTTCATCTGACCACATGGTATTCTCCCAATCCTCTTCTGGATCATCCATATGCTCTCTGGCAAACTTCAGACGGGCCTGGACATGTACTGGCTTAAGCAGGGGGGCACGCCTGCTACTGCAGGATCCAAGTCCCTCTCGGCATAGTATGTTACTGATGATAGCCTTTGTTACTTTGGTCCCAGCTCTCTGCAGTCATTCATCAAGTCCCTCCGTGTAGTTCTGGGATTTTTGCTCACCGTTCTCATGATCATTTTGACCCCACGGGATAAGATCTTGCGTGGGGTCCCAGATCGAGGGAGATTATCAATGTTCTTGTATGTCTTCCATTTTCTTACAATTGCTCCCACAGTTGATTTATTCACACCAAACCTGCTTGCCTATTGTAGATTCACTCTTCTCAGCCTGGTGCAAGTCTACAATTTTCTTCCTGGTGTCCTTTCAACAGCTCTTTGGTCTTGGCCATGGTTGAGGTTTGGAGTCTGACTGTTTGAGGCTGTGGACAGGTGTCTTTTATACAGATAATGAGGTCAAACAGGTGCCATTAATACAGGTAACGAACGATGGAGGACAGAAGAGCTTCTTAAAGAAGTTACAGGTCTGTGAGAGCCAGAAATCTTGCTTGTTTGTGGGTAACCAAATACTTATTTTCCACCATGATTTACAATTAAATTCTTTAAAAATCCTATAATGTGATTTTCTGGATTTTTGTTTCTCATTTTGTCTCTCATAGTTGGTGTACCTATGATGGAAATTACAGACCTCTCTCATCTTTCTAAGTAGGAGAACTTGCACAGTCAGTGGCTGACTAAATACATTTTTGCCCCACTGTATAAATACAACGTTAAAGGTTTCAATGTTACATCGTTAAAGAATAATTGCTTAATACAAGTTCAGGAGAATAGCTTTCTCTAATGATCCTGTGAAAGTACTGGCCTATTAGCAGCCTCCTCCACAACTGTTTCTTTCATTTCATCCAACTCATTCCACGTCCAAATATGCATTTATTGGAATGGAGAGCTCAAAAACGTGCCGATAACTCTAAGTGGTGCAGAGACTCTTCAATCTCGTGTCTTCTGCTATCACTTTCTTTTACACTCCCTTATCTCTTTCCTGTCAGATTCCACATCTCACCACTTCTAACTCATATGCTATGAGATCAAACACTTATGAATCCTTATTGACAAAGTATACTGCTTTACTCTGTGTGGCTCACAGTCTGGGAAATGGCCACATAGGAAGCACATCAGCATGGACAGTAAGAGCTGAGTGTGCCTTTACCACCTTATCACCAAAAATTTCAGTAATGCCAGGGCACCTTATGTGCACATGTATTTGTACAAGAAAAGACAAGGGTTCCAAAGGAAAGCTATGAGATAAGTGGACCACTCAGGGTACTCAGTCTAACAAGCTCTTGATTAGGTTCCCTCAATGTGCCAAGCACATCCTTAACTCAGTGCTAATTTATTCATATTTAACTATATTGTTGAAGGGTCTAATAACAGAGACAAGAGTTCATCGTGTGTCACTGAAGCATAGTAATCAGGACTGTATTCTTTCCCTAGACTCATGGCAAGGTACCAAATTTCTATTGCAGATTCTCAAAAGACAAATATTTTCACACTTTAGCAAGTTTTAACAACAGTATGCAGCAAATAAGAGTACAGACTAGAGATGCACCGATCGATCGGCCGATCGTAGAGCCAGGTACAAGCCAGCAGCACCTGGTGTCTTTCCATGTGCTCTCCAGAGCCTAAGATAATAATACTCAGATATTTAAAATTCAGCTGCAAGAAACCTTTAAGTCAAGTACACCATTTCTTTAGGAATTTCCTCCAAGTAAGAGTAATTCCAAATTAAACTAGTCTAAGAAGTAATTTTTATCCTCAGACAGTTACTGAAGTGACTCTAACAGAGTAGATGCTACTACCCACTCTGTGTACAAGTAACTTTTGCTCAGAGTAACAGCCCCACACGATTACCCACTCACCTCCACCCCATTTGTCCTTAATATAGGCAGTGTGGCTTGATAAATGGACAGTCAGCACAGTTTATTATGATGAATGGGAATTCAGCAACAAGGACAGAAACTGTGAAAAGTGTTACTGGTGGCAAATTGAAAACTGATGCCTACAAGACCTACTTAAATTCTAAGCAGCTTTATCCATGTAAAGCTTCTAACTAGAATCAATAGAGCTTCCCCCTATAGATTGAACATGTGCTTGCTATTGCATTTTGTAGTTCACATTTTTGGGGGTTTGTTTTTAGGGAAGTTGTACCTATTACACATAAATAATGTGTACATACAACGCTATCTACACTGTGTAGGTACACTTCTCACATTTGTGTTTGCTACAGATTTGTGTGGCTTTTAAAATAGTCATGTTATATACACTCACCGATCACTTTATTAGGTACATCTCCTTGTTTCTTCATACACCATCCAGTTTATCAGTTTGTTTCCAAGTTTACAAGCAATTTGTAGTTCTACAGTTACTGACTGTAGTCCATATGTTTCTCTACATACTTTCTTAGTCCCCTGTACAATGTTCTGTAATGGATCAGGTACTACCCACAGATCAGGTACTATTTAGGTGGTGGATCATTCTCAGTACTGCAGTGACACTGATGTGGTGGTGGTGTGTTAGTGTGTGTCATGCTGGTATGATTCGATCAGACACAGCAGTGTGGCTGATGTTTTTACACACCGAAAAAAATAGTTCACCAACCAAATATGTCCAACCACCAACATCCTGTAGGTAGCATCCTGTCAGTACTGACGAAGGATTAGAGGATCACTAATACAAACCGTGCAACCACAGATGAGCTACTCAATCTACAACGTGGAGCAGTAGGGTAGATGTGTCTAATAGAGCACACAGAGAGTGAACATGGCGTTTAAAAAGTCCAGCAGCACTGCTGTGTCTGATCCACTCATACCAGCTCAACACCACCACCACCACCACCACATCGGTGTCACTGCAGCTCTGAGAATGATCCACCACCCAAATAGCACCTGACCCATGGTGGTCCTGACCATTAGAGAACAGAGTAAATGGGACTAACAAAGTATGGAGAGAAACAGATGTAGATCTACAAAGTGCTTCTATATGGTAAGTGGAACCGATAAAATGGACAGTGCATGTACCTAATAAAATGACTGAAAGTAATGAGTAACATCATTAAATAAGTTAACCTATTAATTAATTAATGACGTATTCAGTTGTTGATGACTAGTAGTAACTTGCCCAACACTGGCAATGAAGTGTAGGCTATGAGGGGTAAAGTAGTAATGTTTCACAGAGCAGTGGAATTATTACATTAGCTTTCAAAGAGTGTTGAGCATTATAATTAGGCTCAGTGAATAATTCATTATGGTTTCAAAGGTAACATATTTGAAAAAAAAAATTCTATAAAAAATGAACACTACATTAAGGGTGCAGTACAAGGCATGAGGAACCACTCTTGGACAGGGCACCAATACATCACGGACACTACTGGGTTTCAAGAACACAAAAGAGACAGGGTCTTTGGGTTGCGGGTGGAAGCTGGAGTTCCTGAAGGATCCCATACAGACACAGGGAGAACATGCAAACTACACAGTCCTCTAAAGCTGTGAGCCAGCAGTGCTAATCACTGCATGATAGTACATCAAGCAAAGCTTCCATATGGTCAAAAATGTGTTTTCCATCTGTCTATACACACACACGCACACACACACACACACACACACACACACACACACACAAATATATAAGTCTCTTTTGTGTTCATGTGTCCCAGTGGTGTACGTGACGTATTGGTGCCCTGTCCATATATTACAATTAAATTCTTTAAAAATCATACAATGTGATTTCCAGGATTTTTTTTTCTAATTTTCTCTCCCATAGTTGAAGTGTACCTATGATGAAAATTACAGACCTCTCTCATCTTTCTAAGTAGGAGAACTTGCACAATCAGTGTCTGACTAAATACTTTTCTGCCCCACTGTGTGTGTGTGTATATATAGACAAAGTTCATATGAAGGCCGTATCATCATTTTAGGTATTAAAACTCCTTGACAGTCCATGATTCTCTGGTTCAAGCATTATTTTGCATTCTTAAACACACATCCTCCATCATCTCAAACCCTTCAGTACCACAATTTGAGTCCTACCTACAAGTCTTGCATTTCCTTTACACTATTCCCAACACCATCCTCCTGTCCTTTTAAAGGAACCTCAAACACCACTTTTCTCTTCCACAAATCAATACGTTCCCATAAAAAAAGCCTCACATAATACCACTTCCACTTTAAGCTCTGCTCTTTCAGCACGTCTTGACTCACTCTGTGCTCTTGTTTCAAAACGTCAATCCCTGAATGCCAGTTCTTGGCTCACAAATCAGAGTGAACATCACTGCAAGGACCTAAGGTGCTGGGCAAAAGTCCAGCTCTCAGACACAGCTGGCTCAGTAACAGTCATATCATGCCTCTCCTCTGCTGCCATCACTACAGCTAACATCTACACTACCTGGTCAAATGTATGCGGGCATGCCATATAAGTGACATGAAAGGGTAAATGAATCAAACAGCGAATCCTGAAACAAACTGCAAACCTTAATTAGCCGGTCATTTTGAATAACCCAAACATTACATGGCCTATACATTTATTTTAACGAGCATGGACTTCTTGTTCTATCCTTAAAGCTTCAACGATTTCACACCCACTCTCAACCAGCAAATCATATTTCATTTACACAGAAATTGGAGTTAAGTGGTATAATAACTGTTGACAAACCAGTCATTAGGAAGCCAAGAAGAGCTTAGCTGTTAAGTGTGGTGTGATTATACCTGATCTAACTGGCAAGAAAACATTAAATATGCCCAGTTCCCAGTGGATGCGGTCTTCACCTGCCCCAAATTTGTAATTCCAATAGTGCCTTATATCTCCAACTTTCCTCCCGTTCATGCTGACTGCGAACGAAATCTAATTTGAGTTTGGGAAAGTTGTCATGCATTTGAACCAATACTCAGCCTTCAGCACACAAGGATTTATATTCCTAAAGTCCTAAGTGAAAACAAAGGAGGGCATAAGTTATAAGAAAAAGCTAATATCAAAAAGGCAAAAGACTAACTACACCAGCACAGCCACACCAACAACTGTTAAAAAGAAATCATAAATTCGATATCAGCTCTACAAAGCCTACATTGCCTCACTGCTCATGACTGAGCACTGGTTTTAGCTAACAGTAGAGATTATGACATTTTAAATTTATAATTAAATGCCAAGCCAACACTGGAAATGAAAGGGCAGAAGATCAGCTAATGTTAGTCAGCTAAGGCAAAAGTTAGAAACTAGTTGATGTTAGCATTCATCCATGTGAAGGTGATACACAGAACCTGGAAAGGCAATAAGGTAAAGTGTATTAAACAAGCTTGATAGCCTGCTTCTTACATTAACATACAGGGCATTCCCTGGCTTGAGCAACTGCAACCCTAATGAAGACACAACCTATGGTGGGAATGAGGCAAACAGCTGAGACAGAAATGGTACGGTCCACATTAGGGGTGTCTGCATGAGGCATGAATATAGCAAATACTATATAGTGGTGCTTGAAAGTTTTTGAACCCTTTAGAATTGTCTATATTTCTGCAAAAATATGACCTAAAACATCAACAGAATTTCACACAAGTTCTGAAAATAGATAAAGAGAACCCAGTTAAACAAATGAGACAAAAATATGATACTGGAGTGTATCATGGCACAAACAAAGGAGATTTCTGAGGACCTCAGAAAGAGTTGTTGATGGTCATCATGCTGGAAAAGGTTACAAAACCATCTCTAAAGAGTCTGGACTCCACCAATAAACAGTCAGACAAATTGTGTACAAATGGAGGAAATTCAAGACCATTGTTACCCTCTCCAGGAGTGCTCGACCAACAAAGATCACTCCAAGAGCAAGGCGTGTAATAGTTGGCGAGGTCACAAAGGACCTCAGAGTAACTTCTAAGCAACTGAAGGCCTCTCTCACATTGGCTCATGTTAATGTTCATGAATCCACCATGAGAAGAACACTGAACAACAATGGTGTGCATTTTAGGGTTGCAAGGAGAAAGCCACTGCTCTCCAAAAAGAACATTGCTGCTCGTCTGCAGTTTGCTAAAGATCACGTGGACAAGCCAGAAGGCTATTGGAAGAATGTTTTGTGGACGGATGAGACCAAAATAGACCTTTTTGGTTTGTAAGAAAAGTGTTATGTTTGGAGAAAGGAAAAACACTGCATTCCAGCATAAGAACCCTATTCCCATCTGTGAAACATGTTAGTGGTAGTATCATGGTTTCGGCCTGTTTTGCTGCATCTGGGCCAGGACGGCTTACCATTGTTGATGGAACAATGGATTCTGAATTATATCAGATAATTCCAAAGGAAAATGTCAGGACATCTATCCATGAACTGAATCTCAAAAGAAGGTGGGTCATGCAGCAAGACAACGACCCTAAGCACACAAGCTGTTCTACCAAAGAATGGTTATAGAAGAATAAACTTCATGTTTTGGAATGGCCAAGTCAAAGTCCTGACCTTAATCCAATCGAAATGTTGTGGAAGGACCTGAAGTGAGCAGTTAATGTGAGGAAACCCACCAACATCCCAGAGCTGAAGCTGTTCTGTACGAAGGAATGGGCTAAAATTCCTCCAAGCCGGTGTGCAGGACTGATCAACAGTTACAGGAAACGTTTAGTTGCAGTTATTGCTGGACAGGGGGGTCACACCAGATACTGAAAGCAGAGGTTCACATACTTTTGCCACTCAATAATATGTAATATTAGATCATTTTCCTCAATAAATAAATGACCAAGTATAATACTTTTGTCTCATCTGTTTAACTGGATTTTCTTTATCTACATTTAGGACTTGTGTGAAAATCTGATGATGTTTTAGGTCATATATATATGCAGAAAAATAGAAAATTCTAAAGGGTTCACAAACTTTCAAGCACTACTGTATATTTTAGTATTTATATTTAATATTTATATTGTAATATGAACATATTGTAATATATATTTCGTTTGTTTGTCTTTTTTTTTTGTTTTTCCCATATATATTCACATATATTTATTTCCCCATGTTCTGCCTCATTCAGACACCCCCCAATGTGGATTGTACAAGTACCAATTCTCCTCTCTGTCATTATATATATACATACATATATAGAAACACCACCTCTGCAGCAACTTCAAATAAAAATTTAACAAGAGAGGTCTAAAGTAGCTCGAAAACTTTACAAAGAATCCAAGTTATGTTGCATTTGTTCCTCATATATATTTAATGCACTAAAATGTACCCTGGCTAATAATGTGAATATCACACATACTTGGTTCAGATGCAGTGCAACGGTTAACTATCACACATAAACTAAAAGTTCATGCTGCTGAGTTCAGTTCAGGATTTTGTGGTTCCAGTGGGAGTGAAAAAGAGCAGTATGGGCAATAAATGCTGAACTGCTTAAGCTTAATTGCTTGTGGGGACAGTTGAAGTCAATAACCTGGTCAATGGGCCATGGATCCCAGAGGTTCATTTAATTTAATTGCACTACAAGCGCCTGGCCAGTGAATACTCATGCCATCATTAAAATAATAATCCAAGGGGTGTGTGTTGGGGGGATGGGAAAATGCACAGAATATGGTAAGAGTGCTAAAAAATAAATACAGTAATTAATTAATTAAACTAAAAAAAGGATTACATTTATTACTGTAAATGATACTCAGTAGGTCCTACAATGACTACAATACACACTATATCTCCAGCTGTCTATACTGTACTTAGTTAGTTTTAATTTAACTGTGCAAGTCCATTGGCTTTACTTTATGCAGCTTATGTGCCTGACTGTATTATCACCTTGTTAAAGTTACCTGGCTGTATACTAACAGCAAAAAAAAACGATATAAAAGTCATTTCAGCATGTATCTTTAAGTTAATTACTGTTTGGGTGGGTTCGTAAGTAAACAAGACCAGCTGGACTGGTAAATGTTAGTCAGTCTTTCATTTTGAGGCATATATATTCTGATTGGTGCTAGTGGGTTTTATTACAGTAACTGTTTTTCCAGTCAATGTTTACGTTGGCATAAATCTTTAAAAGCTTTTTATTGCTGCATTACCATCAGGTAATTGGTGTTTTAGCAGTCTGAGTCACATGACATTTGTGATCTAGTGGACTGGCTAAAACTGTGTGTGTTCGATACAGCAGACTATTTCTAATTACTGTGGCAAAACACAATAAAAACTCTTCTGAAGCTGTAGAACGTGCCCTAGCTCGAAATAATAATGAGATATATCAGATTGGTACTCATGCCCTATATGCTCACTGGTCACTTTATTAGGTACAACTTGTAAGTACCAGGTCGGACCCATTCTTCCTCTAGAACTGCCTTAAATCTTCATGGCATAGATTCAACAAGGTGCTTGAAACATTTTTCAGCGATTGTGGTCCATTTTGACATCATAGCATCATGCAGTTGGTGCAGATTTTTCAGCTGCGCATCCATGATTCAAATCTGCCGTTCCACCAAATCCCAAAGGCACTCTATTGGATTACGATCTGGCGACTGTGCCACATAGGCATGCCTAGCACCTTTTTAGGGGCGCTCAGGCAACTCTAAACTGAATCCCAGCACCTCTAAAAATAGTCAAAAGTCAGGTTTTTTTGTTGTTATTCTTTTGAAATGGAGGGTTGTCACAGATTATACGGTTTAAACATGACATTTTAACATCGAAAGTACTGGTCACCTTTTTCTCGCAAATGGTATGATCCGAGTGATCGCTTTGCGCGTTGGACGTTTTCTCAGATTTGTTGTCGTCTTTCCAGCGACAGTGAGACACTACCCCAAAAGTCAGGTGTTCTATTTTCACAAAGTGTGGTAATGACAGCCCAAAATTATGTATTGTACCATTTTTAATTAAATGTAACTCAATCTCATTGGGTGCTCAGCACCCCTAAAGCTCTGATCCAAGGATCACCCATGCTGTGGAGGCCATTTGAAAATAATGAACTCATTGTCATGTTCAGTTTGAGATGATTGAGCTTTGTGACTTGCTGTGTAGAAGATTTGTACACTGTGGTCATAATGGAATGGACATGGTCAGCAACAATGCTCAAGTAGGTTGTGGTGATCAACCGATGCTCAATTTGTGCTCTACTAGTCATGATGCAGACCTTGGCTCTTTTGCCATTTACCCCTAGTTACCCAGGAAACAATGTACTGTGAATTTTCATAGTAAAACTGTGAATTACTTGACAGTTTTAATGTGAACTTTCACAGTTTGACCATGAAGTTCACAGTTCTACTATGAATTTCGGTGGTAATTTGGTCACTTCATGGTTCTACTCTGAAATCTTATAGTACAACTGTAAACTTGGTGGACTATGAACGGAAAATAAATTATTTCACAGTTGTACTATGAATTTCGGTGGTAATTCGGCCACTTCATGGTTCTACTGTCAAATTTCACAGTACATTTTTTCCTTGGTAAACTCCCAACAAAATCTTCTGCTTAACCAAATAACAAAAATGAACAATACTAATGATTATACCACAGTTAGTGAACCCCACAATCTGATTAGCTGAGACACGTTTTCCCCATGACATCATTGCCAATAATGGCACTCTGACTGACGCTCTTTAAGTATTACTCCATGGCATACACAAGTAACCTAGCAACGATGCCCACCCTAAAAAACAGCCAAGTTATAATGACACAAGTAAAACACTGCGAAAATAGAAGCTATAATTACTTTGTAAAATATATTGGTTTTGAAAACGATTTAAATCTGGAAGATGAAGCTATTAATGACCAACCTGAGGCAAAGGTTTATCTCCTGTAGGATTTGGAAGCTGGAAAAGCGAAACGAAGTCAGTCCTTTAAATTAAACGTCCCGGCCTCATAATGGATTCACAGCTTGACTGAAGAGCAACGAGACTGAAGATCAGTTTTAGTCCTATCAAAATGACCTGAATCAGCTTCATCACTCTCAAAGACGTCGTTTGCTGGAGTTAAACACGGCGTCTTTCATTAAACACCATCCATGGTAACGATAGAATGGAACTATAAACCTGATACCTAGTCGACGATGCATGGCGCAAGGCAGGAACAACCACAGACAGGGTATAGTTCATTGTAGGGCGCATACACGCCCACATTCATACACACACTCACACGCTAAGGGCAATTTTAATAAACTCCAATTAACCTAACACGTATGTCTTTGGGCTGTGGAGTACCGGAGTAAACCCACACAGACACGGGTAGGACATGCAGACTCCACACAGAAAGGATCCAGACCACTCCACCTGGGATTGAACTCAGGACCTTCTTGCTGTGTCGCGACCGTACTACCCACCGTGCCACCCCTAACTGATTCAAATTGTCCCAAATACAGCTACATACCATCAAAGTCCAAAACGTAACCCAAAAGAGTGACACTTGGACTAAAAAAGATAGTCAATAAAACGCTTTTGAAGACAAACAGCTTGAGTAATGCTTCAGTCAATCTCCTTCAACTAACAAGGTCACTGCTGACTGATGAAAGGTTGCATAGGACTGTTTTGTTTTTCTTTCCAAAAGCATAATGGATTTGTTTTGTGCCGCCACTGATTGATATTTTTTTCCACTCTAAAAGCCAGGCTTATATTTTTGTTTTAGTTAGCTCATCGCTTTCATTTGGAATACTGCAAAGGCTGGAATAGCTGTGACTTCGGGGCCGAGCAATTTAATGTTATGTCTAAAAAAAGAAAAGGAAACACTTTGAAGAACTCCAGTTTAATGATTTCATTACTTATGTTTTATTACTTATGCTCGCTATGTCGAAGCTTTCAAGATGCAGCAGAAATGAAATGGCGGTGCTGTTTTACACTTCAGAGGGACTGTCAGTGATTTAAGACAACATCTACTTTGTAGCTGTGTTTAATCTTTGTTTCGCTGCTCGGATAACACTTAGTACCCCAAGATCCCCCTCGGTTGCTTGATCTGTTGTGTTCGTGGTATATATATATATATATATATATATCCTCTTCTCTGCGTTTCAGTCATCCTGACAGTCAGCTTCCCCTTAGCGTGAGGGAAGAGTTAAGCCAGGGTTATTTGTTCATTTTTCTAAGAATTAACCAGATGCTATCTGGCAGGTAATAACGCACATCCCTAGCACATAAACAGACCGTTTTACACTTCACACACTGAAATTAAATGTCACTTAAAAGTTGTCTTTCAAATCCTGTAATTTCCTTCCCCCTCACCCTCTCTTCTGCCACTCACACACCAATGCATCAGGAATGCTACAGGCTATGGCCTGGTCTGCATTGTTAATAATGTTATGAATCCCTGACCTAAATTAGATCATGATTGGATATGATTGTATAGATTAAATATGCATTAAGACCCATAGGCAAGCTGAAACGAAGCACCATTAACAACCGCACTACGTTCTGTGAAATGGGACGTCAACCGAACATTACACAGTCTTTTAAAGTTACTGTATTGTAAATATCAATGGTATTTTCATAAGATTTCATAACTGTAAATGCATATGAGATTCCGACCATCTACACAGCGTCCCTAATGCCAATGCATTTTTAAATTATGGGAATTCGCAATAATTTTAGAAAATACTTGAAAGTACAGCCATACTGTTATGACCCTGTGTAGGGGAAAGCCGTACCACTTAAGATGATGGTACGATGGACCTGACACTTGTGTTTGACGGAGGCCAAAAATGCATCGATAGAGAGTATTACGAACAACACGGAAGATCAGCCACATGAAACAGAGACTCAACAAGTGAATGTGAACCAGCTTATATATACAATCCAAGCAATTGTGGGTTAAGGGTCTTGCTCAAGGACCCAACAGTGGCAGCTTGGCAGAGGTGGGATTTGAATCCTGGACCTTTTTTTGACCCAGAGTCCAGTACCTTAACCGCTAGGCTACCACAGCGGTTAACACACAAACACACAAGACTATGAGCTATGTAAGATCAAAAGAACAAACTCACATAAAACAAGCCACATAGACACACACATATACCCAAAATAAAGAGACCATTGAGCCGTCCATTTGCATGCTGGGACCAGGAACGCCCACAGAGGAGTCAACGACACTACAATATGAAGCACACCATTGTTTTTCTGGTCTCTACCAATTTGATGTGTCACACTCCTACCTTTCCATTTGAAATTGGATCACCATCTGACAAACATGGTGGTGGATGGTGATTTAAAATTTTCATTTTTTCCATTTCCTTATATTAAAGACACCCTGTATATGAGCCAAACATTTGATCTAAGTATTTATCGTTGAGTCTTTTGTTTTAGAATTGCCATCATGTATTGAGTCTAAAAATGAGAAACACATAATAGGTAGGTTTAAAGGTGAAAACAAGTGCATTCATTCATGTTAATTGTATTCAGCAACACTGAATACAATTCACCAAGACTGTGGTAAACTCTTGTAGACTGTGGTAGCCTAGCGGTTAAGGCATATTGTCAACTATGGATCAGAAGGTCCAGGGTTCAAATCCCACCTCTACCAAGCTGCCACTGTTGGATCCTTGAGCAAGGCACTTAACCTACAATTACTATCAATTGGAAGTCGCTCTGGAGAAGGGTGTCTACTAATTTATCATTTCTTTACACATGACATCTGTTAACTATGAAACCTAAAACCGTATACTTGCTGTTATAAAAGGCTTCATGCAACGTGTACTTTTTGTTACTAATTGGGTGCACGTCTGTGCAAGAGAATTTGGGTTGAGCAAAATATGTTCTAGCTGCAACTATACAGAGATATGATCTTATTTTCACGATCCTTTCTATCCAACTGCCAATTCAGATTATTAGCTTTAACATCCTAGTAGCTCAAGTTCATGTTTTGCCAGCAGTCTAAGGGTGAATATTGTTTCTTACTGAGGTTGCCAACTCATTCCTTTACCAAGACCCACCAGACACCCCTGGGTATTAGGCAGTCTAATAAATAGGGTTTTTGCAGTCTGGAGTCAGTGCATGATGACTGCTGGAAAATCATGTAACACCCTGTTAGCTGTCTACAATGCTGTGAAAACTCTTGTGGTATGACCGCTCTCTAATAGGGCCAGGCAGTAATAAACAAGTTTGTGAGAGGAAGAAAAATCCTCGCAGGTAGCCAGAGGGGGAAAGATATAGGAATAAATAAAAACTGAATTCTCAGTATTTGGAATTTAAACAGCGCTACATAGAAGTACGTCAATAAAGAAGGCGTGTTATTGTTAAACTTACTGTGAATGAGTCCTTGCATATTATATACCATTTTCCTCTGTGTGAATTTTGCAGGATTAATGTTCAGCATTGATCTTGGTGCTTAGACATGTTTATTGCAATGTCTGTTTAGCCAGAAGCAGAAACAGAAACCGAGGTAGGTGAGATAATGAAGTTAGACTATATTCAGTGGTGCCAGGAAACCATTTTGTTTACATATATATCTTCTTATAAATAAGTCATATATAAGTATATATACACACATTTTTTATGACTTATTTATATATTTAATTCATGTTAATAGTGTCATTTCATCTGTACATCACCTACAATATGCCCACCTTGGGCATCATAAGACCCATCTTCCTGAGGAATGTGCCCTGGAAAACTGGATTGCTGAGCAGAACTACAGGAAATGCTACACAAATTCACTATAGGGCACTACACTTCCCATAATGCCCTAGCACCTTTCCTAAAGTCTAAGAAGATTTCAGTCAGAGCCAGTTTCTTCCAGTTTTTAGGTGGATTAATGGACATCGGCAGATATTTCATAGAAAGTGAACCACACCGCAGACAAAGAAGTGATAGCTCATAGCTAAATGTGTAGTTAATGCATTAAAAAATATTTAGTATTCATTTGTTCTTCACTTCTCATCCATGGCAGAGGAACACTCCACTTTTGAGTTAACACACTTTAATGTTTAACAGTCTTATTTTTTTTCACCTTTAATGACTGGTTGGCAAACAGAGGAGTACAACTGTACCCCTCTAAATTGTGGGTGCCCCAGTACAACAAGTACCGGTAGTCTAGACCCGCCCCTGAGGCCCACTACATATATATCTAGCCTTTCCAAGTGAACATGCAAATTATAAATGGTTACTTAGTAAATTCGATACTTACACTTGGCGCTAGCAGCATTTTGTTACGTCTTGTCCCTTCTCATGGTAATAACCCTGTACTCTATAATCAGTATAGTGCGCTCCATGTCTGATCCAATAATGTTCCCATGATGGCCCAGACATTTTTCGGCGCATGTTGTCCCAAGTTGAGCTCTTATACCTGAGCTCCATCTCAATGCTGCATTCATTAAATGCTCTCTGTGTACACCACTCCAATTACATTGATTAACGCTACCATCTCTCATAGTATTGTCTCTTAATTTATGACTGGGTTGACCTAAGTCACTGCCGTGCACAATGAGTTGCATATACTGCAGAAATTGTACATAATGGCAACGCAATAGATCTAGATTTTCATGCGGAGCTATAAATTTGGATAATGGCTAAGTGTTTGCTCAGCATTTACAATAGCCAAGGTGAAGGGAGGTAAAATGCTTCAAGACATTTCTAGCCATAATATAATGTCACAAACATTTCTTGGTATGGTTCGATTGTTTGTTAGTGAATCATCTGTAATGACAGAGAAAGCAAAGAAAAGACAGATGTCTCATCTTATTAGTCATATGTCTCATCGTGTTTAATGTGAATGATGAAAATAGAGCTTTCCCAGTAAAGGTGACTTGATCATATTTTGATTAGGAATCAGTCATATAATGAATGAATAACTGAGTGAGAAAAGTGTCATCACAGACAAAAGTATATATAATGGTTCCATAATGACTTTCTATGAGATATCTGGTGATTATGTGATGACAGCGACAAGGGGTGCATTATATGAGGAAACAATATAGTTTCTTATAGGTTTTCCATCCATCCATCCTCTCCAGCCACGTCATTAGGTACACCTTCCCAGTACTGTCTTGGACCTCCTTTTGGGTCCATATCGACATGAGAGCATCACGCAGTTGGTGCAGATTTGTTGGCTGCACATCCATGATGTGAATCTCCCATTCCACCACATCCCAAAGGTGCTCTGTTGGATTAAGATCTGGTGACTGTGGAGTCCATTTGAGTACAGTGAACTCATCGTCATGTTCAAGAATCCAGTTTGAGATCATTTGAGCTTTGTGACATAACACATTATCCTGCTGGAAGCAATCAAAATCTGGTACACTGTGGGCATTAAAGGGATATACATGGTCAGCGTTGTGTTTGGGATCATTGTCATGCTGGAAGACCCAGCCACGTTCCATCTTCAATGCTCTCACTGATGGAAGGAGGTTTTGGCTTAAAATCTCACGATACATGGCCCCGTTCATTCTTCACTTAACACGAATCAGTCGTCCTGTCCCCTTTGCAGAAAAACAGCCCCAAAGCATGATGTTTCCACCCTCATGCTTCACAGTAGGTATGGTGCAATTCAGCATTCTTCTTCCTCCAAACACGGCGAGTTGAGCTGGCAAACTTCAGATGGGCCTGGACATGTACCGGCTTAAGCAGGGGGACACGCCTGGCACTGCAGGATCTGAGTCCCTCTCGGCGTAGTGTGTTACTGATGGTAGCCTTTGTTACTTTGGTCCCAGCTCTCTGCAGGTCATTCATCAGGTCCCTCTGTGTAGTTCTGGGATTTTTGCTCACCATTCTCATGATCATGGGATGAGATCTTGCGTGGGGTCCCAGATCAAGGGAGATTATCAATGGTCTTATATGTCTTCCATTTTCTTACAATTGCTCCCACAGTTGATTTATTCACACCAACCTGCTTGCCTATTGTAGATTCACTCTTCCCAGCCTGGTGCAGGTCTACAATTTTCTTCCTGGTGTCCTTCGACAGCTCTCTGGTCTTGGCCATGGTTGAGTTAGGAGTCTGACTGTTTGAGGCTGTGGACAGGTGTCATTTATACAGATAATGAGGTCTAACAGGTGCCATTAATACAGGTAACAAGTGGAGGACAGAAGAGCTTCTTAAAGAAGTTACAGGTCTGTGAGAGCCAGAAATCTTGCTTGTTTGTGGGTGACCAAATACTTATTTTCCACCGTGATTTACAATTAAATTCTTTAAAAATCCTGCAATGTGATTTCCTGGATTTGTTTTCCTCATTTTGTCTCTCATAGTTGAAGTGTACCTACTCAGACCTCTCTCATCTTTCTAAGTAGGAGAACTTGCACAATCAGTGGTTGACTAAATACTTTTTTGCCCCTTCATATACACACACTCAGGTCGGGCTAATTTAGCATAAGGGATGAATTTTCCCCCTTTCTCTGTCAAAGCCACTTCAGCTTTCCTGCAGTCTGGTGAATAGGTCAGACATAAGCTGACAAGATAAAACAGTCCGGACACATTTGATGTCGGAGAGACAGTCTGATGTCAAACAGGACAGTGCTAAAACTCTGGCCTGGGGGTGTAAATGTCAATACCAAAATGAATCAGACGGCAAACTCATTAGCTAAAACGTATAATACATGAACCTGTCGCTTCACACATCTTGAGAAAAACATGCTGTCTCTGCACGGCTGTAACTAGCTCACTCCAGTACGGGCTGTTGCTAGGCAACAATCACTGTGTTAATGACTAACGAAAAAGTTTGATTTGTGAAGTGTCAGTGAGGACGGTGGAACACTGAGGAGGTATGTGGGTGTGTTTTGTGCTTTGTATTGTGCAAGGCGAGATCATCGCTGCATCATCATGACCGAGGGGGCACAGTAATTAAAGTTCTGGATAACTAATCAGAAAGTTATGGGTTCAAATCGCCACACTGGGCCATGGAGCAAATCGTTTGTCAGATACAGATACTATATGGTACATAAAATCAGTATTTACTTGCATTACTGTAAAGACACACAGGTTTCTGACAATATTCATAAAACAGGGGACAGACTGAAGATGTGTACGAGATTCTGTTTTTCAGACTGACCTGCAGACAAAGATACGATGAAGACAGATGTCAGTCTCCAAATCGGATTTTAGCTGAGAAATATTTATATGTGCATCCATATTATACGGATGTGGCTTGATGTACTGTGCATGGCTTCCCCTTCAGACAAACAATATAACACTATCACTCTGTTACCTGTCAGATTTATAATATGGGCGTTATTGGAAAGTTCCAAATTATATTGGGTCTGTCCGTTCTACTGGGTAACAGGGGCTGGAGGCACATGAGGACAACGCAGAGGGAGATGTCAGGGGCTTATTCTGGGAGACTAGACAAAATTGCCAACCTGAGTGTGTAAGTGCATATGATATTGTACACCCCACCGACTGTCACCAAATCAATGGCACTACTACAAACAGTACTGATGGTCTCACAGCTCAGACTGTGAAAGGCCAATAAAGGGAAAGCATTCTTCACCTTCACAATAAATTGCCGTGAGGTTTGACTGAAACAAGCCGGACTTGTGGGAAAACACTTGAACCCTTGAACACTTTTCAGCAGCTATGCTCCTTCGTACAGAATTCAGCTCTAGGCCCCATGAAATACTCTACACAAAATGCCAGATTGGCTTCGTTTGCTTTATTTGTGATACCATTATGTGCCGATTAAAGTCCATTCTATCAACGTCCGTTCGCTTAAGGTCTTAAGAATTATAATAGGTCAAATGATAAGCCAAAATCTGTCTTATATACATCTTTTTCATGTCTGAATGACAGAAAAGAGAATCACAATCTTGAAAGGCATTTAAAAATGGTATAGTTGTGCTTCCTTTTACGTTTTCTGTAAGCGTTAAGTTCTATAAAGGATACAAAGATAAGAATTACTGCACTGTACAGTTCGAAATGGTTTCATATTGTCGATTAATTTATATTATTATTTAAAATAAAACACTATTTAGAAAGTCTCAACTACTATGCGACTGTGTTAATGTCTGGTCATAGAGTCATAGAACATAATGTGGACGTTAAACCTGTACCACTAAAATCTGTGAGAAGGATTAGAGCTTGCAATTATTTTCCAAGAAGAACCAAAGCAAGTAATGATACACACTAAACCCTGACAGACCTTTTAGGCCAACACTATTACATTCTCTTACATGCTACCATGCTCTCACACATACTATTAAACCTCTCAAACACACTACCAAAACTGTACTGAAATGTACCATGCTAATAATACATTGTGGCACTGGGGTCATTTTGGATGGCCTTCCTATCGTAGTGGGACGTACCACTATGATATCACTTCTCTAACTTTATCGACCATTATCATGTCTACTACGTGTATTTTATGGCGAGTGAACACAATGAGTGCTTTTACATGCACTTGTGTATTATTGCACAATGCGATTATAGTCAATTTCTGCAGTTATCTGATTATTCAAGCGGTCATGTATACAGCATACATGGAAACCAGATTAAGATGTCTTTTATACAGATGAGGTCAAACAGGTGGCATTAATAGAGGTAACAAGAAGAGCTTCTTAAAGAAGAAGTTACAGGTCTGTGAGAGCCAAAAATCTTGCTTGTTTGTGGGTGACCAAATACTTATTTTCCACCATGATTTACAATTACATTCTTTAAAAATCCTACAATGTGATTTTTTGGATTTTGTCTCTCATAGTTGAAGTGTACCTATGATGAAAATTGCAGACCTCTCTCATCTTTCTAAGTAGGAGAACTTGCACAATCAGTGGCTGACTAAATACTTTTTTACCCCACTGTATGTAGAGAAACAGATTGATTACAGTTTGTAATTGTTGAACTACAAAGTGCATCTATATGGTTAGTGGAACTGATAAACTGGACAATGAGTGTACCGAATAAAGTGATCTGTAAGTATATTGAAATGTTCCCCTTAAGTGTTCCCCTTATTTAATATATACATGTGTCTGTTTGTCTTTGCTTTAATGACATACTGGAAGCAGTCAGCTCCAAACACTACAGCGCTATCACTAGGAACCGACACTTCAACGGGGCTCAGTTTAGCAATACTGAACAGATGAGCCCTGTTACCATCCATCACAAGAGCCTGTTGTAAAGTGATTGAAAAAAATATATCATTCATACATTATTAATATGGTGTATTTAAATATCCCAGGTGCTTCATTTATTATGACCGGATTTCGTCCTTCCGTTCCCTACATGAGTATGTGTGTGTTGGAGATGTATTCCAGTACACTGACTGAATGAAACCTGATATTACAAACGTCCATTACTGAGAGGATCTATGACCTCACAAAGTGCATTTCAAAATAACTTCCGTTCAACGATAGCGTCTTACAGCAGGTTATATTTGAAAGAGATCGACTTCATGTTAGCATTCTGACCATGTCGACATTACAACATGAATGAAATATGCCATGCCAAACAGTTATGTGAAATTCATCTCGTATCATGTCATGCGGAACAGGTTGCCAAGAGATTGCGTCTTAGTTGCATGGGCCTCGGGAAATATTCAATTTGACAAGCAAGCGAAGCAAATAAGTGGCCGTGTCAGTTTATCAATTTCCTTTCCGAAAGAATAGTGCTTAGGTCTGGGCCCAGTCAACGCGGCCCAGCTCAGATGAGCGCTCTCCAGATATTAATTTGGAGAAAAGAAAATTAAAAGACCGTTCCTAGGAACAGCTATATAAAGGACAAAAGTCACAAGTTTAATGGTACTGATAGAAATGTAGGACTTTATATGCAAGGGAAGTTCAAGCTATTTTACACATGGTACCCTGTAAAAATAATGAGGCCACAGAAGGCAGACAACCATGAAACCTTTTTCACATGGTTTGGGAGATAGTGTGCCTAATATCGTTAACAAATTTTTATTTGAAATCAGGTCACATTTTGTGGACGACGAAGGGTACATTTAGTTTCTTTAGGTGGTTCCTGCAGGATGCCAGTAGCAACTAGCACACTAATTAATTACCAAACAGTTTTTTTTAGATCTTTAGTGATGTTTTGCTATACAGACTTTGAATCCTCATTACAGACAGCATGGACCCAATACATTTCATGTTTGACCTGGCCAAATTCATTTCATTTGCTAATATACATCCATTCCTGCATTTCAGGCCTGCAACACATTCCAAAAACAGGTAGGACGGTAAAGCACTTACCACACTGTAATGCTGCAGTTCCTTCTCCCAACACTTAAGACGTTTTGGCCCTGAGGATACCAAGCGATTTAGTGTTTCAGGTGTTATTCTTCTTGCAAACACGTCTTAAGGTGTGCAACAGTACAGGATCATCATCGCTGCATTTTTGTGTTTCAAAATTTTCCACACTTTCTCTACTGGGTCAGGTCAGGAGTGTACCCTCTTCCTATGCAGCCATGCCTTTGTAATGTGTGCAGCATGTGGTTTTGCATTGTCTTGTTCAAAAAATGCATGGACGTCCCTGGAAAAAATGTCGTCTTGAAGGTGACATGTTGCTCTAAATCTCAATGTACTTTTCTGCATTAATGCTGCCATCACAGAACTGTAAATGACCTTTGCAGAGGCACTGACACAACCCCACACCATGACAGACCCTGGCTATTGGACTTGTAGCTGAGAACAGTCTGGATGTTCCTTGTCGCCTTTGGTCCAGAGCAGACGGGATATATTTCTTCCAAAAAAGTTCTGGAATACTGATAGGTCTGACCACAATACACATTTCCACTGTGTGATGGTCCATCCCAGATGCCTCCGAGCCCAGAGGAGTTGACACCATTTCTGGACATGGTTGTCATAAGGCTTCTTTTGTACAGTAATGTTTTAAGTGGCATTTGTGAATGTAACTATTGTAGTGCTGATCACCTGCTGACATCACCTGTTTCAAATCACATCATTATTTAGTTTTTTTTTATTTATTTGAACTCATTACCAACTCAAAATTGGATCATAGATTCATTACACTTTTTTTTTTGCAAAATATAGAAGTGAGCAGAAAACGTGTTTTTTATTTTTTTATTCCAAAACCTTCAAAATATGTGTCAAGTTCAAGAAAGTAGAATAAGCTTAAACACAATGCAAAGCATCATATACAGACGGATAAAATACATTTTATATACTGCAGACAAGCCATGTTTGGTATTACATATGTACAATATGTAAACTCGTATATACATTATTTACATTTACAAAAAAAGCTTTGTTTCTATTTTCTCTTTGTATATAGATATTTTTATATTTCCCACTAGCATTTGTACTACAATAATGAAAAACATTTACAGATATGTCAATCCATTTTCTCTTTTATATTACAAATGTATTTCCATAAAAATATATCTCTGTACAAAAAAAAACATTTTTAGTTCCTTTTTTGTATATATTTTTGTTTGTTCTCCTTTCTTGTGTAAGCCACAGAAGGCCAGTCCATTCAGGTCCTGTCACGGTTTTTTTTACACTTGCTTTTCCACACAAGCCTTTTGGTCAAGGAGCATCAATCTGCAGTCTGACTTTGTTCCTTGAGGCTTTAGCCAGACATCGCAGGTCTGTAAGTCACTCAAGGTCAGACGCTTCCCTCTTGCTGAGCGGAGAGGAATGCATCATTTGTGTGGGATTTCAAAATGAGCACTTTAAAAACAAGAGGATCATGGAAGGTGCAAGTTGTAAGTTTTTTTGATTACTGAGTTCTATTACTTTTGGGAGGAAATATGACAACGCATACTCCGGGGATAAAAACTAGAACAATTGCTGTATCTTATGTGCAGTTGAAAATATAATATAAATATAATATAAATACATATCTGATCTAAGCATATTTGAAAGTTTTTTTCTTTTTTATCCAAGTGGTTATTACAACCGTTTCCCTTTACGAGAGTGTGAAATGTTTTGGGTAATATGTAAAAAAGACATGAAAAGAATCTAACTACAGTATGGGCAATATAAATATATTACATTCAGTAGAACATGGACATTCCCACTAAATGATTACATGTGATGTCTGTCTACCCAAATCATATCAATGAGATACAAATTCAGGGATTAGAACGCCACCTCAATCATATTCATTCCACATTAATACTCATGCCAAACCAATAAAGTAACTCCACAAAGACAGTTTGTAAAATGCTTTCGAAACACATTCAAGTAAAAGTATCTTATCCTAAAAGTAGTGACACCTATACTGCAAGTCTATCAGGACAGAAACTTAAACCTACTCCATTGTGATAAACATGAGCCCAGAGTCAAACTCGTTGGCCTCGGCAGAGGATAATCAGTAATGACATCATGGAAACATTAAGCTAAATAGACTAAAGTTGTTTGCTGAAATAGTGCTTTGAAAAAGTTTGTTTTTAAATGTTAGGTGTATTTAATATGCAAAATCAATACAGTACTTCTCAATTTAATAAAGGAGCACCTTATACTTTTGTATAATTCCCAAGAAAAGGTTGCCACTATTAATCAGTGAATAATATAAGATGAATTAAAGCCAGGATTGATGATAGTTGTGTTTGGCAACAGCACCAGTTTCTAATCAACCTGTGATGTCTGACAGCAAAGTTGGACTAATAAATGCAGCACTTACAAAGCCTATTCCACCAAATAGTAGGACCTCCTAATGCATGACTAATACTTCTACTGCAAGTTCATTTGTTATTATTATTTATTCTGTTTTTTATTTTTTTATTTCACCTTTTAAAAACTGAAAGCAGCACTCAGCTGGATGGCACTGCCAAGACTCAAAAACAGGTTTACCATGGTAAATGGGCTTGTTATTTTGAGCATGCCACTTCGGTATTATTTCTTTTAATTAAAAAAAATTCACCAATGTGCTCTGCTGCGCTTACGATAGTTTAAACTTACAGTACTGTGCAAAAGTCTTAGGCCACCATTAGATAAGGTATAGCAATGTTTTTGAAATGGTATTATGACCATATATAATTTAATATATTTCTCAGTCTCTTTATCAGAATACAACCAGAAAATAAAAGAAATGTGTATGCCAATTGACTCTTCTACAGTTGGAAGAAGCTTGATCAGGACTGGTCTTTTCAGAAGGGTAACGACCAATAAACCACTTTTTCAGGCGCGGAACAAGGTGAAAAGGTTAAGATATACTAAAGCTCACAAAGACTGGAATGAAGATCCGTGGAAAAGAGTATTATGGAGTGACAAATCCAAGTTTTTGGGTCCAATCCTCGACAATATGCTATACATGTTCATTATTCCATTGCTAAACCAACAAGTCTAATGGTGGCCTAAGACTTCTGTACAGTACTGTATATGGGTTGTGGGTCTGATCTTGAATATACAAAAGGCTAATATTGTGCTACTAATATAAATTAATTATAGTAACAAATTGTGAATTGTTTAGGGAGGGTTGGTTTCCTTGCTTTTCACTTCAGTCTAAAAGTCAGCTCAGTATAAACATGAGAGACTCCACAAACTGCTGCAATGAAGTAGAAAGTGTAAAATGGGGTTAAAAGGCCAATCTGACTTTAAACTGCTCCCGGCTATGCCTAGCCTGCAGCTTACAGCCAGTTGATGCAGTGGTCTTAAATTTATGCCCCAGACATTATGCCAAGGTTATCTTACAGCTAAGCATAAGCCTTGTTGGTGCAACTGGCCCCTGAGGAGCAAAGTGGGTTCATTTTGTCCAAATTCCTCTGGATGTAGTTACTATAGTATATGCATTTAAAGGTTTCAAAGCTTTCTTTTCTCTGTTGACATGTGTTTTCTCTTGGGTTAAGAGCAACAAAAGACTTAACTAGCAGCCGAGTGCAGCTGAGAGAAGTTACCATTGGCTTTGAAATACTCCCCTGGCAGTTATATATTTTTTAGAATGCACCCATGTACAGAAACACAATGATAAACTGGAGCTGTAGAAAGACTGAACCAAACAAACAAACATCTCAGGGAGATTCTGGTGATACTAAATGAACATGAGGTTGTCTGAATTGTTCTAAACTTCTTTAGCAGCTACGATAAGAAGTATCATAATAAACCAACTGGGATTCTCTTGTGAAAAGAATAAACAATAGACTGGAAGTGTTTTCATAGGAGCAAGTAACATCTCTTTTCCTTTGTAAACCAGTACAATGCAATAGGAAAACACTTCTAACTTAATCTGGAAAAACTGAAATGGATAAAGAACAGGAACTGATAGGATGTGTGAGAAAGAGCTTTACAACAGCAGTCCGGAGTTAAAACCGCATAAGACAAAAGGAAGAAACATAAAACGCCATATGCCAGTAGTTCTAAGAAAATGTGCCTGCCAACCATTTTGTCTGGAAATCATTAGGGAAATACAATCTTTGTTTTTCCCCATCAACGTACAATCGCAACAGGCACTGGGTGATATTATATGCATGTAGCTGAGATAAGTTACACATTTAAAAAAGTAATAAAAGTGTGAATGCAATTACCAAATAGACGGCTCGAAAAGAGTGAAGGAGCAAATCCATTCAGAAATGGTTTTCCATGGCAAACAATGGCAGGGATTTAAAAACCTCGAAAATGGACGCCTAAGATATTAGGCACTAGATGATTGAGGGAGGTATGCCAAAGAATAAGTAACACAAGACAACCTTCTTTGTGACTTTTCTCATCATCTGTATGCAAATGTACTCTATATGAGTGCCAGGGTTATAGACTGGATGAGCCTAGTAAAAGCATGACAATAAACTAAAGGCAACTGTCTGGGGGCGTGGTTTATTCTCATGGGTTTCAAGTAAAACCTTGCCAACAGCATTACTTGCTTGGCATTACAAGCAAGTGTTCCCTCTGTAGTGCCCTTCTTGGGGAAATAGAACTTAGTTTTGCATTATGAGACCATCATGATCTCACTACAGGTATGCGCCATTTAATGTTCATCGGTTGATGTTTTAAAAATTGACTCACAACAGCAAAAACACTACAGTGCTGCATGATGTTAGAGTATACAGTACTGTACTGAACTCTAATTACCATATTTTACATAATAACTACAAGTTATTCGTATGTTAACTGCTTATTTATGTACTGTTACGTCACCCGATATGGCAGAATATTATATGTTTGTTTTGTTGCACTCTAGTGCAGTGTGTTATGCTTTTTCTTGCCTCCTCCTATCAATCTCTGCAGTGGGGTTCATGTCCAATATAATAAACGTGGAGAGGCAGGAGTTAAGGAACAGTTCACTCGTGCTCGTTAGCTTGTTTGGACTAGAGACAATTCTAACTCGGTTGATCTGTTTAGAGACTTTTTGTGTCAGTTACCGCAGTTTGTGTGGATGACTTTCCGCGACTTATTCGTAACAAGCTGTAACTGATGTTCGTAGGTGTATGTGCCTGTTCTATTGTAAGTAGTACTCCTTTGTTTGTCTCCTCACTACCTGTATATTGTCTCTAACCTATAACTCTATAAACTGGTTCACATTCACTCATTAAGTCTCTGTTTCATCTGGCTGATCTTCTTAAGGCCTTGTCACACCAAGTCCGGTTGTTATGGACCAAAAAACCCCAACAACAAAAAAAAACTATGCATGTCAAGTTTTGAAAAGAATACACGCATGTTAATGCCGTCCTTCATACCGAGTCCGAAACTGATGGAAGGTTCTAATTTCTGTGTTGCTTGGATGCTCTAAAATCAGGCTGACCAATCAGAGCTCGGTTGTCAGGCAGAATAGCTCATCCTGCTAGTAGCAGAGCACAAGAGCTTAAACAACAAGCAACACGCTGACTATAAAAACATGGATATTAATGAAAATATCTGGCAGACTATAGCGGAAAGGCTGGAGAATGATAGTGAAAACCTCACAGTGACTGTATGGAACTGTTTTTTTCATTTATTTAAGTGCATTCTAGTCTGATCACGTCCACAAAAACATAAACTAGAGCTTCCTGCACTAATCTTCGCTCGTGTCTTTGTATTTTGAAGTTGACGATGTGACATGGCGAAACCTCCATGACACATTAAGAGTAGGAAAATTAAAGAAAGCAAAAGTGGACAGGGAGTGTTTAGACAAAAAATGTAGCACACTTGGTGTGAAGGTCCCACTACGGAAAAAAATCGCATCCAATTTTTGTCCGAAATATAGGGCTTTATTCGCAAAACTGTCCATCTGTCCAATAATGTCCATCACTGTCCACATTTTCCATCAATCAAAAGTTTCTGGTCCATCATACTATCTTCTTAAGTGTTACAGTTTTCCGCTAGACAGGGTCGTGACAGTACATTACTATATTTTCTGTAATTACTGTGAATTTTCATAAACTACAAAAGGTTTAGCATGTGTATAAAAGTCTGGTTTTCATTTGTTCAATTAAGCAAGTTTGCTCACAGTTTTCTTCTGAAAAATACCCTTTACATTGACATTCCAGTTGCCTAAAAAGACTATGTGACTGTGTCTGACCAACGTCGTAATGCGTCATAATGCCGAAGCTAAACGGCGCATACCTGTAAGCGCATATTTCTGAAATTCTGCAACTTCTATTACTATCTGTCATGGTCAGTCGATAAAGCAGATGATTTTTCAGTGTTTCCTTACTGTGTGAGTAAACGTACCCAATGACTGCACCATGAACACATAGGGGGGAAAAACTACTCCATTTCCTGATCCAATTGTTCTGTTGCTTTGATCTCGACTTCTAACCTAACGCAAGGGAGGGAATTCTCTTCACTGTGATCAAAGTTTGCTTTGATTCTGAAATGCTTGCATGTCTGAACGCAAGGCATGGAGATTTGAAAAGAAGTCTCAGCGTACTTAACGTGTTTGTTGTTTCTATGCGTATGTCCTGGAGATTTTGCTTTCATCTCCCTATCGACTTGTTTTTAACCCCAATGATTCCTTCGCTATCTGGATTTAAGTGTCCAAGAACATTTGGTCCTACTTTCTGGGTCGAGAGGGACGGCATTCAGTTCAGTCAATGAATGCAGCCGATAGCTGGTGTCTGCGAGCTTACAGGTACAGAATGGGCATGTTCAGCTGCCCTTTGGCATTGCATAAGCAGCAGTTCGATAATACGCGAAGGCTGGCTTAACATGTCTCGGAGAAAGCACACGTAAGCCTTGGTCTTCCTACGGTAGAGGTCAAGTTAGAAAAATAGCAACAAGAACATTGGGAGAAACTATGGGAGAACCCAAAGAAAGAAACATTTCCAGAAAATAGACGCATTTGCAACATTAAAACGATATTTTGAACGATTAAAACGCTTAGAAATAGTGCTTTTGCCGCCCAATTCCTTCGTCCCCAGTCCTGATCAACCAAAGCACTTCTTCATTGTACATTTCAGTGAATGAAACTCACTTCACTGCACAGTAATGAGGCATGAAAAGGGTGGCAATGCAGAGGAAATGCAAATGCCATTCAAGCCCTAAACTGCACATTCCATTTCCTCCGATAGATGCTTGACTAACAAAAACAAGATGAATCGCCTAAAGCCACTGCTGCCATCAGCCCCGTATCCTTTCCCTTCATTTCTCCTAATGCTCTCCTCATGAGCATTTGTGACCTAGCCTCTCTTGAGTCCGATTGGTAAGATGCTGCCGAGAGAACGCTCCATGCTCTGAGGGTGCTAATGACAGAATCCTCGTCTCCTAATCTCATTCTGCCTCGGCTCAGGCTCTGTGGTGAACATTTCACAGGAATCAATAGTGAAAGTGTCAGCCAGAGATGCCCAGTGCTGTGAACAAAGTCTGCACTTATCCGTAATCTTGCAGCTTCAATATGCAAGTAAAAAAAAACAAAAAAAAACAGGCAAAATGCACTCCTTGAAAAAAAATCAGAACGGAAAATGAAGCTCTGACAGTCCATGGTGTTCTTCTCAATAGTCCCATTCAGAGCATGACTCTCTGCAAATCCCCTTTGAACCAGAAAGCCTGGCCACGGCTGGAAATATTCCACTTCATGTCTTTCTCTCTTTTTCGGCAAATGACAAATGATCGTCCTTTCTGTCATGCCAAAGTTTCTCGGGAAGCTCTCACCAAAAGTCAAAAGAGAAACAGCAGAACAGGTCGAGTCTCGGATATCAGACACTGCTGTCGTCAACGCCAAGGAACGTGTCGCGCTGTTATGTTTTATTTTGTTTCGCTCCTTGGTTGTGATCTCTTTTGACTGTAATTGTTAAAATCTTTTTTTGAAAGAAGAAAAAGAAAGTAAGCTTCCATTCTTGCCTTCCGGCCCACCCACACAGCCTGTTCCTGCTTTTGAGGGCACTTGTGTGGGCAGGGGAGAAAATTCACCATCGACCTGTGAATATGACGAATATGTGTATGGAAAAAGAAGAGAGAAGGACAAGAGAACGATGGTAAGACAAAATGGTGGAGAACAAAGAAGCAGGATGTGGTTAAGGGAGGAGGCACACAGAGAAAAAAGTATTTATTAAGCAGAAAAATATAAGCTATAGCTTGCAATCCATGTCAGGCTCAGATAATGCTTTGTCTGATTTTTGGATAATAAACCCTACATTTAAAAAGGCTTTTAATTTAAACAAAAGTCTGTTGACAGGATTGCTACATATAGTCTGTGCAGCATCCAAGGAGACAGTTATAGGCTGAGACACATTAGAAATTTATAAATTGCATTGTGTATGGAGAAAACTAATTATTTCATTTCAAGTGTATGAAGTCATTCATTCTGGAAAGCATTTTTTTTTTTCATAATTTTGCAACTAATCATATTATGATCATTATTGATTTTGATAGCGATTTTTGGGTTCTCACACTGGTCTGTTTTTATACTTGTACTTTTAACACACACTTTAAACCTGGTACCAACTTGTTACAATATCTTTAGAGAAGCTGATCAATGGACAAGAGATGCACCGACTGCAATTTTCTTGGCCGATTCCGATTTTTTAAATATATGACTGGCCGATTCCGATTTTCTTTCTGTCTAAGCATTATAAATGACAGAATACAGAAACAGGTGCTAAAGAAAGACCGCAGGAGCTGTTGGCTTGTATCTGGCTCTATTCTGTCACTAACTTTAGCTGTGTGCCGTTGGCCACACAAATATCAATAAAAACTTGCTCAAATTATATTTTATTATAGCCTTGATAAGAGCCTTTTAGCAGTTAGTGCAAGAGTACAAGTACAAGCAAAGACGCTGCACTGCAACTCACCCAACAGGCAGCAGCGTACACCAACCAAGACATTAAATCATACGTACACCGAGTGCTCAAATACACTCAAGATTTCTACTTTGCAACCAGCCAATAATCTCATAGAGATATGTAACAAACTTTGAGCTTTAATATTAAATCATCAAATTATTAATTTTCACGTGTATATACATTTCAGAGTCTCCCCAGTGTTACACTGCCTTAATTCCAGGGTTGCCAGATCCAACGAGAAAAAAACGTGGTGGGAAACCATGGGGGAACGCTTAAAAACATGCACTGTGAGCTTTATCAGCTAATAAAAACAAACCGTGCGCTAAACATTGGGACCGAGAAACAAATACAGAGTGGCTAAGCATTAACTGTTTAAGTTTAAAGCTCCTTACACACAATAACTGAATTCTGAATTAACATTAGTTAAAGCACTGTGCTGTTCATGTGCATGGCTGTGTCGTCACAAGGTAAATGTGATTGGCACAGAATCAATTATATGAGACTGACTGGCCGATTACCGGTCACAGCCAATCACGCTGAAAACCGGTTGATTCTGGTCACCGGTCCAACGATCGGTGCATCTCTACTAAAGACAAGTTTAGAAATAATAATAAAAAACATAGTGAAATAATAATAACAAAAAAGGTTAACAGACACACTTTATATTTGGTACGACTTTGTTACAATGCCTTAGAGACACTGATCTAAGAAAAAGGTTTTATGTTGCAAATAGTAAAAAACTTGCACGGCATTTTAGGGACGAACTTAAGCTTGCATAGATTTTGTCAGTTGGGCGTCTTACCTGTTGAGAAAGCAGTGGCTATACAGCTGTGCAGACTGTGCTGACCGTGAATTCAGACTCATTGGTCATTATGTCTGTGGGCTGTATATTCCGGTCATACATGGGGTTTTCGAAAGTTGCTCTTCCGTTGGTGTTTTCATGGCCGGCATAGCCATTGAAGGGTACTTTGGGTCTTTTCCTGAAAGAGAGACATGACATACTGTGTGTTGAGTCCTAAAACTGAGTTGTATCTGAAGAGTTGTAGTTAATGAAACAGATTGTGTAGCACTGACTGAAATAGTACATTAAGTCCTTGAAATTATTAAACTGGTTTACCTGTGTTTGTAGAGATACAGAGCAAATCCTGCTATAATCATGGCTATAAAAGGCACTAAGATAGCAGCTGCCACTGAACTGCTGTTAGAGGCAAAGTTGTAACCAGGATTCTCCCCATTAGGGTCCAGCCCCTCTGCAGAAAGGACACATGAAGAGCAGAAAATTGAAACATAATGCCTTGGTTATAACAGAATAAAACTAGTTTCCTGGCAAGATTTCAAGCTACATCGTATTTCAGTTTTCCGATTGAACTATTTATGCAGATATGAAGTTATATAAACGGTTCACAAATTTTCAAGCACCACTGTACCATTCAAGCACCATTCTCAGCAGTCTATCTAACTTGAGACAGACTGTCATAGGGAGATGACTTCATTATCTGAGCAAGGCTTATAAAGATGTTGACAAGTGATTTGCAATTTATATTCTCAATTTAGACCAATGTGCCTCCCCAAACAACAACAGAGCAACAGTGCATTTGTTCATTAGCCAGTGTCAAACTCCTACAATTAAAGTTAAACAAGAAATTCTTGAAATTGAAATTCAATTAACATACTCAGTTATGATGCAAAAAAAAAAACCAATGAGCCAGTTTCCTAAATACATACAGATAGATAGACAGATATACTGTATGTATACATATGTACATACACACACTCATTTTCTCTAATTTTTCACTCACACATTTTCTATGGGGTTGAGGTCTGGAGACTGGCTAGGCTACTCCAGGACCTTGAAATGCTTTTTACAGAGCCACTCCTTTGTTGTCCGAGAAGTGTGTTTGGGATCATTGTCATGCTGGAAGACCCAGCCACGTTCCATCTTCAATGCTCTCACTGATGGAAGGAGGTTTTGGCTTAAAATCTGGCTCCGTTCATTCTTCCCTTAACACGGATCAGTCGTCCTGTCCCGTCTGCAGAAAAACAGCCCCAAAGCATGATGTTTCCACCCCCATGCTTCACAGTAGGTATGGTGTTCTTGGGATGCAACTCAGCATTCTTCTTCCTCCAGTTGAGTTTTTACCAAAAAGTTCTATTTCGGTTTCATCTGACCACAGATATTCTCCCCAATCCTCTTCTGGAGCATCCATATGCTCTCTGGCAAACTTCAGATGGGCCTGGACATGTACTGGCTTAAGCAGGGGGACACGCCTGGTACTGCAGGATCTGAGTCCCTCTCAGCGTAGTGTGTTTACTACTGATGGTAGCCTTTTCCCTTTGGTCCCAGCTCGCTGCAGGTCATTCATCAGGTCCCTCCGTGTACTTCTGGGATTTTTGCTCACCGTTCTCATGATCATTTTGACCCCACGGGATGAGATCTTGAGTGGAGCCCCAGATCGAGGGAGATTATCAATGGTATTGTATGTCTTACAATTGCTCCCACAGTTGATTTATTCACACCAACCTGCTTGCCTATTGCAGATTCACTCTTCCCAGCCTGATGCAGGTCTACAATTTTCTTCCTGGTGTCCTTCGACAGCTGTTTGGTCTTGGCCATGGTTGAGTTTGGATTCTGACTGTTTGAGGCTGTGGTCAGGTGTCTTTTATACAGATAATGAGGTCAAACAGGTGTCATTAATACAGGTAACGAGTGGCGGACAGAAGAGCTTCTTAAAGAAGAAGTTACAAGAAGTCTTGCTTGTTTGTGGGTGACCAAATACTTATTTTCCGCCATGATTTACAATTAAATTCTTTAAAAATCCTACAATGTGATTTCCTGGATTTTTTTCCTCATTTTGTCTCTCATAGTTGAAGTGTAGCTATGATGAAAATTACAGACCTCTCTCATCTTTCTAAGTTGGAGAACTTGCACAATCAGTGACTGACTAAATACTTTTTTGCCCCACATATATGTATGTATATTCATATATATATAAATCTCTCTCTCTCTAAATATATATTACATTGTAATCCCCAAGTTGTTTTCATTTTACCACACATTTAATATACAGATGTGCCAATGGTACACACCCAAATTAAAGTGTTTCTACGTTACAGCAGCCACGAGTGTGATGACACACTGTCTACAGTTTTTTCCCCACGGTACGATTTCCCCACAGCCTGAAGGTTCAATTGCTTCTATTCCTCTTTTTTGCTCAGTATTACAACTATTGTCTCTGTAAACACAACACCCCATTCTCCAGAGTCGCTCACATCTACAGACTAGTGACTCTTGATGTCAACGTAATCATCATTTGTTTGTCACATACTATATTCTTTTATTTTTCTTTAATTTAACTTTATGTCAGGACTGTGGTGGCTTAGTGGTTATGGTACTCAGCCAACCTGACACTGAGGGGTCCTTCAGCAAGGCCCTTAACCAACAATTACTTGGGTTATAATATTGCATCAGTTGTAAGTGGCTCTGGATAAAGGCATCTGCTAAGTAAATGACTGCCAAGCACATATCAAGTTCTAGAAGAAAGAAATATTGGTCTGTACCCAGAGCAACAAACAAAACAAGTTAGAAGATACAAAGTGGTGCAGCTGCTGGCATAAGTTCCTTGGCCGATTTATGCGAGTTGGACAGTCGTTGTTGCCTTCTTGCTTCAAAGCCAGCACTACCTCAGCTTCTCTTATTAGCTTCATGAACATTCTTGGCATAAGTAAGCTGCTGTGAGTCAGAGCACCTTCTCCAACAGATACAAATTCACAGTTATAAAAAGTGACACTGTGCAACCTTTTAGACGAGATATGACTTTTTACTGGTGGTTGTCCACCATTAATCAACATCAATTCACTCCAGTAGCCCCCCCCCCCCCCACTGACAAGACATTATTTTTCTTTACAGCACAACAGTTACCGGAGGTGGAAGTTTGTGTTCTGCTGGTATATTAGTGGCATCCATGTTGGATGGAAATAATGTCTGTTTGCTGAAATAGACGACTGATAGAGAAGGATTGCCACAATTGAGCACAGAAAATGACAAGTTTCATCTTTACGTAAACAGTTACGATGTTTGTTTTATCTAATACTAATAAGTGTGCACATTTTTACTAAATTAAGTAAAAATGCACTGATTAATGTCTGCATTACGTTCCGTTAAACAGGACGTTGACTGAAATGGACCATAGTTGCACATTCTTTTTATGCTACTGTAGCGTAAATATAAAGGGTCTTTTCACAAGAAAACTGTGTGCAAACAATACGTAAATGTAAGCACGAGTGGAACGCTACCATGTACACAGCATCTCTAAAGCCAACACATTTAAAATTTTTGGAAATTCACAATAATGACAGAAAACATACAGGATAGGGGAAAGCCGTAAAAAACAATATAGTATTACGTAGTATACAGTATTACGAACAACACGGAAGATCAGCCAGCTGAAACAGAGACTCAACGAGTGAATGCTAACCAGTTTAAACAGAATATACAGGTAGTGGGGGATAAACAAAGGAGTACTACTTACAATAGGACAGACACATACACTAATGAACAGCATTAATAGCGTGTTACAAATAAATGGCGAAAAGTTGCACAAAAAGTCTCTAAACACATCAACCGAGTCAGAACAGTTTCTAGTCTAAACACACTGCTCTTTAACTCCCGCCTCTGCTTGTGGATCTGCAGCGTTTAACGGCTGTTGATGTGACCAGCTGTCAACGTCCGGAGTTAAAAGAGATAAAACAGATTTTTATTTCCAATTATAATTTAATATCATTTTTAAAACCTCATTGTTAAGAGAACGGACGCTGGGCAGATGGTTATAAATCGCCCCCCTGTAACATGAAAAGAAAAGTTCGCTCCTGCCAAATACATACCCAGTCTCTGAAGACCAAACTGTCCAAATCCTTTTCCGCGAACAAACCCTTGGTACACAAAGGAGTTAGACGAAGGCAGATACGACACCTGTGAGTAAGAGAGAGCAAACAATTAAAGCCCTCATATCATAAAGTCAATACATTTTCAAAATGTCAGGAGTGAATTACTGAAAGGTAAAACGTGTCAGCCATACAGTGTACCTTTTACAGTTGACATTTAGGTTTAAGCTTGTTCCTCGTTCTAGTGAAAATCCGCTCGTATGGCCAAGCACCCACATGCAAAGCATTCATCCCCCCCGCACAAGTCCTCGTGACCTGCACTTTTAATTACATTTTCACAGCTGCTCGTCTCCGGTGCATATGCAGGAGGGGCGTATGGCCCTGATTACTCTGCAATGATTTAACTGACATTTTAATTAAAAGAAAAACTTTCTCAGCGCCCCTATCCCCAGACGTGATGTGTGTGTGTGGCTACAGTTATTAGCACCTGCTGCACTGTGCACAAGACTACATTTCTATGCAGACTTCTATGTATTCGCTATTCTCATATTATTTAATAGTGGTTAATACATTTTGTTAGGTAAGACTGTGCAACAGACATTTATAGAACCAAAACAGATAAAAGCCTGTAGTTTTGCATCAAATCAGGTACTGTTCGTCAGCTTAAAGAAAGAATTAATACTTACCCTCAATGATAACTAAAAAAACCCCCAAATTTTATTATTTATTTCTTATTTACAATTCATCCAGAGGAGGATGGGTTGCCCATTTGAGCCTGGATCCTTTCAAAGTTTCTTTCTTATTTGTGACATAGTTTTCTTCCACCTCTGGCTCGAACATTTAGGGTCAATATGCTACTTTGCGACAATGTCTAACTTAAAAAGTGCTATAAAAACAGTCAGCGATCACTTTATTAGTTACATCTCCTTGTTTCTACACTCACTGTCCATTTACCATATAGAAGCAGTCTGTAGTTCTACAATTACAGACTGTAGTCCACCTGTTTCTCTACACAATTTACTAGTACCCTTTACTATGTTCCTTAATGGTCAGGACCACCACAGATCAGGTACTATTTGGGGGGGTGGATCATTTTCAGCACTGAAGTGACACTGTTGTAGTGGTGGTGTGTTAGTGTGTGTTGTGTTGGAATGAGTGGATCAGACACAGCAGTGCTGCTGGAGTTTTTGAAACCTTATGATGGGAATCCGATACCGAACATACAGCAAAAACCGCATTCTGAGTTTTGAGTTTTCCACAGGCAAACGGTATGAGGTACGACAATCCCCAACAGATGCTGGGAGCCAATGGATTTTGTTATTGTTTTTCACTTTTAATACATTATACATTAAATTACATGAGATATTCAACAGTTTCTTATAAAATAAGCTTCATGTTAACGATTTTGCCCAACCATATGTTAATGTAAGTGTTTGAAGAATGTTTAAGGTAGGCTATGCTGTGATATATACAGTATATAACTTGCTAATAAACTTCTGAGTTTACAATACATATGATGGATTTGTCAGAACGTAACCCCATCGTAAATCGGGAAGCACCTGTACAAACGATGTGAACATGGTAGAGATAACTTTCAAATAAATATATATACAGTGATGTGAAAAGTGTTTGCCCCCTTCCTGATTTTTTTTTTTTGGCATGCTTGTCACACTTAAGTGTTTCAGAACATCAAAACACAAAATGCAGTTTTTAAAGGAAGGTGTTTATTATTAAGGGAGAAAGAAATTCAAACCTACATGGCCCTGTGTGAAAAAGTGATTGCCCCTAAACCTAATAACTGGTTGGGCCACCCTTAGCAGCAACAACTGCAACCAAGCATTTGCGATAACTTGCAAGGAGTCTTTTACAGCATTGTGGAGGAATTTTGGCCACTCATCTTTGCAGAATTGTTGTAAATCAGCCACATTGGAGGTTTTTTGAGCATGATCGGCCTTTTTAAGGTCATGCCACAGCATCTCAATAGGATTCAAGTCAGGACTTTGACTAGGCCACTCCGAAGTCTTCATTTTGTTTTTCTTCAGCCATTCAGACGTGGACTTGCTGGTGTGTTTTGGATCATTGTCCTGCTGCAGAACCCAAGTTTGTTTCAGCTTGAGGTAACCAACAGATGGCCGGACATTCTCCTTCAGGATTTTTTGGTAGACAGCAGAATTCATAGTTCCAATTATCACAGCAAGTCTTCCAGGTCCTGCAGCAGCAGAACAGCCCCAGACCATCACACTACCACCACCATATTTTACTGTTGCTATAATGTTCTTTTTCTGAAATGCTGTGTTACTTTTACACCAGATGTAATGGGACACACACCTTCCAAAAAGTTCAACTTTCGTCTCGTCAGTCCACAGAATGTTTTCCCAAAAGTCTTTGGGATCATCAAGATGAGTTCTGGAAAAACTGAGACAAGCTTTAATGTTCTTTTTGCTCAGCAGGGGTTTTCCTCTTGGAACTCTGCCACGCAGGCCATTTTTGCCCAGTCTCTTTCTTATGGTGGAGGCATGAACACTGACCTTACCTTAGGCAAATGAGGCCTGCGGTTCTTTGGATGTTGTTGTGGGGTCTTTTGTGACCTCTTGGATGAGTCATCGCTGCGCTTTTGGGGTAATTTTGGTCGGCCGGCCACTCCTGGGAAGGTTCACCACTGTTCCATGTCTTCACCATTTGTGGATAATAGCTCTCACTGTGGTTCGCTGGAGTCCCAAAGCTTTAGAAATGGCTTTATAACCCTTTCCAGACTGATAGATCTCTTTCTTTCTCAATTGTCCCTGAATTTCTCTGGATCTCGGCATGATGTGTAGCTTTTAAGGATCTTTTGGTGTAATTCACTTTTTCAGGCAGAGACATTGAACTCAGGTGTGATAAACCATAGTTGTTTCAACAAGGGGGGCAATCACTTTTTTACACAGGGCCATGTAGGTTTGGATTTTTATACACACACACACATTATAATACAACCTATAATATATATATTTTAAATCTTCAATTAAAGTTTCAAATTTGAATGTATTTTCCATGTGGGATTAATTGCAAAGACCCAACCCCTTCATCACCCCCCAATAACCTTTTACTCACTTATACCCAGCGTCATTTCTAAAGTGACTCTCCAGTCATAATTTGATGAAACTTCAATAAAAATATTAAACTGAGACTGTAATTCTTATATTTCTTTCCCAGTTCCAGAAGTGTGTATCCTGGGAAAAGTGTTTCTATGCCCTGCTGTCACTCTGGGCGTAATCTTCCCTCAAGGCCACCCTGTGACAAAAACGAGCTACTCACATGTCCATCCAGAGCCCAGTTGTCGATTTTGAATTTGTTGACAAAGATCTCCACTGGCCCGCGAATCTGATAAACCTGCAGCAGCAGATGGGCCTCCTCTCTCTTGTAGATACCTGTATGAGGAAAGATAACCTGTTTAAGGGCACTATATTGCTTCAGATCCATAACTTGGAAGTCAGTGGAAGGTGAGTAGGCATTATCTGCAAAGTGGGCAGCAGATAATAGTGCATATTTTTAAGGACTGATGTTTGAAAGGAGAAAATACCCACCGGCCAGATTAAGCTGCACTCCACTATGGTCCATGAGAGTGCCATTGACCCGGTTGCTGAATGGTTCAAAAGCAGTTATGCTTAACATGGCCGGCTGCTTCTTTCCCAGATACTCATATGAGCCCCTCCACAGGGAGTTCCTAGCAAAGACTCCACTGGGAACTGGAAAGAGAAATGGGTCTTAAACTTGGATATTTATTTGCAATCTATTCTTAGTGCAATTAAAGCAGGGATCAATCAGAAAAGTCTTTTTTCCACATGCCCGGTGAGCTATGTTTTTGTGAAGTCAAAAATTAAATAAAAAACAATTAACAAAGGATGGCCAGATCCTTAATAAATGAACATGCATTTTGTTTGCTGCTTTCTAGTTAAGATAGGTATTAAAGTATTAGTGACATGTGACTAATGACGTGTGTCTGGTGAGTATATATGCTACTTTGAATCTTGAGACAGAACCTCTCTGCCATGTATTTCAATACCAAAAGTTGGCTGATAGCCCTCACAAGGAGCAAAGCAGTTAACTCCCTTTAAGACGTACCTTGAAGTTTTGTGTTGGGTGGCTCCTGCACAGTTCCCACTGTTTTTCCACTTGGTCTGTTGTCAGCTATAAGAAAGAGAAAAAAGACAGGAGAAAGATATTAAGATTATTACTATAAGAACATGACATGCGACCTACCCACCATACATCATCCCATGTATTGAAAACACCTGACTTCACCTTTAAATGAACTGCTGATCCCAGAATTTCTCACTCACAGATATGTACTATTGGATCTTTTTACTTGAGAAATAAAGGGCCATGTATAATATTTTTTGTCTTGTGTGTTTAACTGGATTGTCCTCATCTACTTTGAGGACTTGTGTGAACATCTGATGATGTTTTAGATCGAATTACGCAGAATATAGAGAACTTGTATGAGTATTGGTGAGAACCATGAGCTGACCAGAAACTAAGGCTACTCAGAGACTGACAAGCATGTACTCAATTTGACACTAATAACTAAGAGCCTGAGGATAAAGGTGACAAAAAATATTTACAAAGAGCAGGTACAACAAAAGAGCAGAAGATAAAGGGCATTATCCAAGGTATTGTTTGAAGAGGTGAATCATGAAATGTCTGCAGAAGGGAGAGAGTAGGCTGTTCTGTCCGATGTGGGAAGCTCATTCCACTAATGAAGAGCCAGGACATTGAAACATCATGATATGGCCTTACGGACATGGTTCGATCTCAGAGAAGGGTTACACCTGATGCCCTGAAGGTAAAGACTTGAGTTGGAATGTAGTAAGACTGTAAATGAATGTAATTAAGAATGCAAGCAACATGGGCCACAAATACCATTTGAACCTGACCACCAAAAAGCCAGTAATTTTAGTAAAGGAGTTAAATGAAATGTTTTGAACCAGACAGGCCAGGCAACTAAATCGCTAGAATCCTGAGAAAAACAATACTAACAAACAAAACCAACTATAACATCAGTTAGACGACCAAACAGCTTAAAATCAAACCAAACGGGAAATAAATACCAGAGTCCTTTGTACTGTATAGTGACTTCCACTAAGACTAAAACGCACTCTTTATTAGCTGTCAGAAGCCTGAATTTACTCGCTGTCAGTTTTCCCTCAGGTGCTGTTAATATTGCTCAGCAGTGAAAAGCCAGGAGCGCAGTCCTCTCCTCCTCTTCTTTATAGCTTAGCTTTAAAAATTAGCAAGACCATATTTCATCCACTTTCCGTTCAAGATCCGTCACAGCCATTATTTAAAAGAACTGCTCCCACATTCAAGGCGGAAGGAAAACTCAACAGCTTGGCAGGTAGTTTTGCTTCGTTTGTCCTCTTGAGCTGCTTTATATGCTGATGTTGTATAGGGGATAGTGTTGTCATGATACCAAAATTATGACTTCGGTACGATACCTGGCTTAAGTATCTCTGTAGCGATACTGAAATGATACTATGGCAGAAATCTAAAACATCAGGGAAAGTAATGGATTAATAGATAATAGAACATGGAACTTAAAATTCGTTGTTTCTTTATTAGCAATAACAAAGCCCAGAAAGGAATTTTAATTTATATCATTAATAACTATTGAAGGCTTTTATATTGTTATTAAAGCTTTTACACAGTCAGCAGTAATCTGACGTCCCTCTGTATCCCTTAGTTAACGGGATGTCTTTGACAGTTTAGTTAACTTTGTATTTGAATCCAGATCTCACTGGTTAAATACTTTCTACTGAGTACATTTTCTAGCAATAGAAATGAGTCTCCCGAGTTGAATAAATATTCATGGTCATATTTATAATTGGTATGGATGATCTGCTTGTGACTGTGAACGCCCAATTTTTAGCAGTTTTGAAGTTATAGTAAACTTAACGTTGCCAGTGTGAACATATATAGAGATTTTTACCACACTGGTGAGTAAATAAAAAGATAAAGCCAGTTAAACAGTTATTATTATCCCTAAACTTCCTTGTAAAAGTCAGACGGTTAAAAAGATCGACTGCCACGTAAGGGATCTCAATTGTCTGATTTATGAGGACATGAGCATGATGTAATAATGTCATCTTTCGTATTCACTAATCTGCCACTCTGTGAGCAATTAGTACAAGTAAATACAAAGGAGTGTCGTCTCCCTTGGTCTTTGTAGGTTGAAAAACATTTTGCCGACTGGTTTTGTCGTGTTCAATGGGCTTAAAATCATTCCATACTTCATTTCTTGTGTGTACTTTCTCTACAAGAACACTGAACAACAATGGTGTGCATGGCAGAGCTGCAAGGAGAAAGCCACTGCTCTCCAAAAAGAACATTACTGCTTGTCTACAGTTTGCTAAAGATCACATGAACAAGCCAGAAGGTTATTGGAAGAATGTTTTCTGGATGGAAAAATAGAGCTTTTGGTTTAAAAGAAAAGCGTTATGTTTGGAGAAAGAAAAACACTGCATTCCAGCCTATGAACCTTATTCCATCTGTGAAACCTGGTGGTGGTAGTATCATGGTTTGGGCCTGTTTTGCTGAACTGAATCTCAAGAGGTGGATCATGCAGCAAGACAACGACCCTAAGCACAGTCGTTCTACTAAAGAATGGTTAAAAACAATAAAGTTCATGTTTTGGAATGGCCAAGTCAAACCTTAATCCAATGGAAATGTTGTGGAAAGACCTGAAGTGAGCAGTTAATGTGAGGAAACCCACCAACATCCCAGAGCTGAAGCTGTTCTGTACGGAGGAATGGGCTAAAATTCCTCCAAGCCGATGTGCAGGACTGATCAACAGTTAAAGCTGCACAGGGGGGTCACACCAGATACTGAAAGGTTCACATACTTTTGCCACTCACTAATATGTAATATTGGATCATTTTCCTCAATAAATAAATGACCAAGTATAATATTTTTGTCTCATTTGTTTAACTGGGTTCTCTTTATCTACTTTTGGGACTTGTGTGAAAATCTGGTGATGTTTAAGGTCATATTTATGCAGAAATATAGAAAATTCTAAAGGGTTCACAAACTTTCAAGTACCACAGTAGCTCCCCTTTTCTGTCCTGATTCACCGTGTTTACCTGCAAGGAGAGGAAGCAGAGCGCTGCCCCCCGGTGGCACATTGACGCAACTCATAGAAATAAAGCTGTGGTTTAAAAGAATCATTCTTAAAGTACTGGCACTAACAAATGAGGTATCCTACCGGTTTAAATGGCAAGTTATCGCGATACTTTTCTAGTATCGGTATACTGTATGACACTAATAGAGGTATGTGTCCAGCATTGTACAAACGTGCATTTGTTCCTGGCCAAATCAGAAACCGGTCAGAAGATGTGAAATTCCAACGAGAGCGTGACAAATCCAGTTCCCTGATGGGCAGTATTTTCAGACGAAGCAGGTGCACAGAGCAATTCGTGAACATTTGCTAGAGGCACTAAATGCAACAAACCTGATCACTTAGTTGCTTAACTAATAAGGCTATTACTGATGACAGATTGTACACGGAACAATGATAAGGGGGCATTACCAAAGGGAAAACCGTGTAGACTTTCATATCGTATGAGAAGTTACCTGCACAAAGTGGCGGCTTGCCAGTCCAGCTGCCGTCAGGTCTACAGGTGCGGTGTTCAGAGCCTTCTGCTAAGTAAAAGCCAGGCTGACATGTGTAGATGAGCGTGTATCCCAGGGATGGCAGCTCTATAGCTCTAGCATCTGCCTGTGCTGGAAGCTCAGGCTGATTACAGTGATGAGCTGATGGAAAAATGCAGTTCAGACATGACTTTAAAGTTCCTGCTCCTCTTCAGCAACATTGTTAAGATTTAGAAGGTATACAGTGGTACCTCGGTTCTCGACCACCTCGGCATTTTGACTAGAATAATTTGTCTTGTCGTTTACTCAGTACTCGGCACACTTGCCTAAACTTGTATGAGTCGAGCCACGTGACTCGTTCCACGATTCAGTGATCCAGATTCACAATAGCTCTTTCTCAGTGAACATCTCTGTGGATTTAACATGTTTTTCACATCTACAGTACATTCTCAGAGCCAACTGAACGGAAATGGAGTCCTCTGGATCACTTTCAGACTGAGTGCGCTCTGAGTTCACCGATAGATTAAGTGTTTTGCTTTCAATCCATTACTCACTCAAGAGATTTCAATGCTTTATTCAGTGTTTTCAACAATAACGTTGGCTCCACTTTTATACAGTATAGACTATATTAAACTCATCACTTCATGATACATCAAACTTGATGGATTTGTCGGAACATATCCCCATCGTAAATCAGGGAGCACCTGTACAATACAACTCCATTAATGCATATAATATCTTATACAATGTGGATTATCTGGAGGCCTGAAACGGATGAATTCAATTCACATTATTCCTTGTTTCAGTTCTCATCAAGCCTTCTGGAACTAACTAACAACAAGAAACAAGGTACCACTGCATCTGACAAGGCTGGACATTAAATGTAAGTCAGAAAATCATACTTACCAATGCACTCAGGCTGCATCCCACTCCAGGTCAGGTTGGGCAGGCAGGTACGCGAAATAGAGCCAAGCAGCAGGTATCCCTTTCTACAGCTATAAAAGACTGTACTGCCAATCTGTTTGGAATCAAAGCCACAATTTCTGTAAATAACCATGCAGCATAAACGGTAGGTGTATATAACATAGCTTTCTGTCTGTCAGGATACCTGGTAGCCTTGAGTGTTGTTCTGAGATCCAAACAGAGGTGTGCCAGGATCCACACAGCTGGTGTGACTGGGATCTGTGCAATATTTAAATCCCCATAAGAACTTAATTACACTTAGACATTTTATACTTAGCAGGCAGTCTCATATAGAATGGCTGACAACGGATATAATCTTACAAAGTGTAATTGATTGTTGGTAATTGTCCAACTGGGGTGGCTTTGCAGTGCTGGGCCATGAACCTTCTAGTACATAGTCCAGTACCTTAGCCACCACTGTCTCACAACGGCAAATTTATTAAGTACAGCTACAGGTATGTGTCACTTACTGTACTGTGCAAAGGTCTTAGGCCAACATTAGGTTTATTGTTTTAAAAAGACCATTCCTGATCAAGGTTCTTCAGACTTTAGAAGGCTCAACTTGGCATCCCAATGAAGCTGCTATTACTAAGTGTTGTTATTAAGTGTAAAGTGGGTCACACTAAATACTTGCCACTGTAGCCTATATAAGCAGTTTATCCTGAGATATATATAGTACCAGTCAAAAGTTTGGACACACCTTCTCACCCAGTTTTTCATGTTTTCTACATTGTAGATTAATACTGAAAGCATCAAAACTAGGAGGGAACACACATGGAATCATGTAGTAAACAAACCAGAATAAGTTTTATACTTTAGATTCTGTGTTTCAACCATACCTCTGCACAACAAAGCTGATGGATGCAAATACATTAAGAAGTCATGAAGTTAACTCTTAACAATGCTCACTTGTTAACTTAAACCCTTTCCAGGTGATTACCTTAAAGCTGATTTGAGAGAATTCTGAGTGTGCAAAGCTCTCATCAAAGCAAAAGGTGGCTACTTTGAAAAATCTGAAGTATAAAACATGTTGTAGTTCGTTTAACACTTTTTTGTTTACTGCATAATTCCATACGTGTTCCTTTATAGTTCTGATGTCTTCAATATTAATATTAAACGTAGAACATACTAAAAAAATAAAGAAACAACATTGAGTCCAAGGTGTGTCCAAACTTTTGACTTTTACTGCATATATCTATATATTACAGATATATGTATACATGTATACATACACATACATAACGGTGGCTTAAGACTTTTGCACAGTACTGTGTATTATCAATCAAATCACATAATCAATCATACATAGTGTAAATACATAAATGCAGCATTATAGATGCTATTCGTTATTATTTAGGCTTCCAAATATTATTACAGTCCTTTAAATAGTGCAGCTGAGTGCCTGCTGACTCTCTTAACCAGTTACCTATGCAAGACGGCTGGGTGCCACTCCAGGTTCCATCATACTGGCAGTATCTCCGTGTGGAACCAACCAGTATGAGTGGTGGAAAGCAGGAGAAGAACACAGAGGAAAGATAAGTGAATCCTCTGTCCTCTCGCCGGCCTTGGCCCGGGATTCCGGGATCCCCACAGAACACAGCTGCAAAACAACAGAAGCAGTGTTACATAGGATATAAACAGATGATATACACGTGTGAATGTACAAATCTCATGTTTTGAGAAGTGAGACTGAGGAATAAATGACTACAGATCTAGAGAGAGCATTTTAAAAGCAGCCAACTCTCATGTCTGGTTCCTGTTTTCATCAGACAGAGAAAAAAAACTCTCCCTCTCCAGTTATGTTGCAGATACATAAAGACAGTGAAAAACAATATGCTTATTGGTTGACATAAACAAATCTACTTGGTTCTTGGCTTAAATTGTGGAGACTTTAAGACTTTAACTTCACACAGCAGTTTGCTGTTCAGAGGTATTGAAGGCCGTTGACATTTCAGTAATTAAAAGGGTAAATGCTATTGAATTTTGCCCTTCATCTTTGGGAAAACAAAACCTAAATAAGAAGAGAAGATCACAAAATCCTTCAAATAATACAGTGTGAGGCTTACGGAAGCACTGAGGCCTTTCGCCACTCCAGTTGCCTGATCCCTGGCAGGTGAGGACAGTGGGCAGAGAAAGCTGATAGCCCTGGTTGCAGGTGTAACTAATGCTGGAGCCCCACTGGAAGTCACTGCCGATCACCTGACCATTAGGTATATTGGGTGGAGAGCCACACACAATTGCTGCAAAAGAAAATAACCAGTCATTTGCTAACAAAAGACCAGTATCCACTGACTATTACCAAGTGCAGTATATATAATTCACTGGGCACATTATCAGGTACACCTCGCTAGTACTGCCTTAATTCTTCATGGCACAGATTCAACAAGGTGCTGGAAACATTCCTCAGAGATTTTGGTCCACATTGGCACGACAGCATCACACAGCTGCTGTAGATTTGTCAGCTGATTAGAAATACTGAGACAATGTTCCACCACATCCCAATGGTGCTCTATTGGATCGAGATTTGGTGATATGAGGCCATTTGAGTACAATGAACTCACTGTCATGTTCAAGAAACCAGTTTGAGATGATCAGAGCTTTGTGACATGGCATGTTATCCTCCTAGAAGTAACCATCACTGGATGGTACACTGTGGTCATAAAGGGATGGACATGGTCAGCAACAATACTGAGCTAGGCTGTGGCATTTAAACATTGCTCAATTGGAATTTAGAGGCCTGAAGTGTGCCGAGAAACTAGCCCTGACTCATCAGTCCAATCTTCTGTTGTCCAATTTTGGTTAGCCTGTGCAAATTGGAGCCTCAGTTGCCAGCTCTTAGTTGACAAAACTGTCATCACCTGCATCAAGGTTCAACATGTGCGTTCAGACATGCACTTCTGCTTTTTCGGTTGTAATGAGTGGTTATTTGAGTTACTGTTGCTTTTCTATCAGCTCAAACCAGTCTCACCATTCTCCTCTTACCACTGGTATCAACAAGGCATTTTCACCCAAAGATCTGATACTTACTGGATATTTTCTCTTTTTCTGACAATTTTCTGCAAACCCTAGAGATGGTAAGACATGAAAATCCCAGTAGATTAGCAGTTTCTGTAACACTCAGACCGGCAGTCTAGGACCAACCAACCATGCCATGTTCAAGGTCACTTAGGTCACATTTCTTCCTCATTCTGATGCTCGGTTTGAACTTCAGCAGGTTGATCAGGTCTGAATATCTAAACTGCCATGTGATTGGCTGATTAGAGATTTGCATTCATTTATCTAATAAAGTGACCGGTGAATGTATATACAGTATAGTACTATTCCATTGCATTTAATTAAGTAACCATTTTCCCCCCACCAATATAACTGTGATAAATGTAGAGCTCCTAAAGTAAAACTCCATCCTCTGAGCTGAACTGTACCTCTACACACAGGCTTGGTGCCATTCCAGGTGCGATCTTTTGTGCAGATGAGTGTGGAGGCCCGGTCAGCATCCATGGTGAAGCCTGGAGAGCACTGGAAACTAACGGCACTGCCATATGTGAAGACGCTGCCCAGTCTCAGACCGTTTGCTGGCACTCCCGGGTCTCCACAGTTAATTACTGTATAAGGAGACAAGCAGAGAAAGATGGTATGTATGTGTGTGTGTGTTGCTCTCGAGTTTATGCTCAGAGTGGCACATTTCCAAACTGTACTTTTCAAAAGGAGAAGAGTTTCCTACAAAGCAGTTTGGTATCACACTAAGCCTCATTAAATCACACATCTGATACCTCTAGATTAATAAACATCTATAGTAATCATTTTAGCACCCTGTTTTTCACTCGTGGCACATGTTCGCCATGACTGGAAATCATTTTGCAAAAGCAAAAGCGTTGCCATTGAAATTCTTTAGTCAGAAGCCACCAGATGCTCTTCCGTGAAAAATTATGCATATGGCCAGCACACTATGGCTGCCTAAATTTAGTTTCAAGAGTGAATCTACGTGTATAGGTTGGTGCTAAGATCCCTGTGTCTTAAACACAGTTCTCTTCTAGGCCTCCCGAGCTCGGAAAGTGGAGACCTATTAGTAAATTGTGAGTTTGATCCCTGATAATGGTGTATCCATCCATGACAGGGAGTTTGCCATTGAATAACTGGCCCTGCTCTCTGGGTGGAAAAAATGGCATTCCTGTCTTCCTTATTGACTGAAGCAACATTAGCCAATCTCAGGCATCAGTGGTACCTTGGTTCTCGTTGTCAATTCATTCTAGAAAACATGCCGAGCGCAGAAAATGACTAGTGAGATAATTTTTCCAATAAGGAATAATGAAAATTGTATTAATCAGTGTCAGACCCCTCAAAAAATCCACACTGCAAAAGGCATTATGTGCATCAATGGAGTTGTATTGCATACTTAAACAGTATATATGCAAAAACAAAAGACAAAAAAACCCACAAAGAATTAGATGAAATACAAGCACTATTGTTTATTATAAATATTTATACATTAAGTGCGATCATAGTTAAGTCGTGCACAAGTCACCATGGGACCTCCTTAGGTTAAAAAATAAAAATAAATTACACAACAATCTGACCAAAGCTCTTCAAGTATTACTCCACCATATGCACACGTAACATAGCAATGATGCCAGCCATAAAGCAGCAACATTATAATTAGACTTCCAAAATGAATTATAATAAGTTTATAAAATGTATTGGCTTTGACAACATTTGTTTCGATGTAAATCTGGAAGATGTTATTATGACCCACCTGATATTTCTAATGAGCCCACATTTGTCACCCTTACAAACAATGATTTGGATGCTTGAAAGGCAGAGAAATGAAGTCAATACAGTAAACCAAAAGCCCTGGACTCTTAATGTATTCACAGCCTGGCTGAAAAGCAATGACATTGAAGTCAATTTTAAGTACCATCAATAATAATGAAATGAATCAGCTTCTATGTCATTTTATGGATCCGTCAGAAATATAAATGGAGTGTTATACAGCATCAGCAGCTATTTACTTATTTATATTATATTGCTTAACTAAATTCTTAAGACTTCTGCTGTTACAGCAAGCAGACGTGGATCTGATGGACATTTAACAGAGCATACCTGTACATTTAATACCTGTACACTGTGTGTGGTTTAGGATAGAGCCTCTGAATTGGAGTTAGTGTATTACCTCTTCTATCTCTGCTAACGCACAGTGCATTAAAGCTTCCTAGCCTAGGTAGGATCTGCATGTTGAATAAAAACATTTTTCTATTATCTCTGTATGTCAGTTTTGGAAGGCAGTCATCTCGAAAGTGATGTCAAATGCCAAGTTAGACATCTCTGGAAAATTTTCCAATATACAAAGTGTATTTGTGTAATAGTGTTGCAACAGTACCTGTGCACTCAGGCATGTCTCCAGTCCAGGTTCCATTAACGGTGCAGTGGCGTGTGAGCAGACCGGTGGAATAGTAGCCTTCTCTGCATGCATATGTAATAGAGCGGGAGAAAACCAGCCCATCATGGAACTGGATCAGAGCGTTTCGAGGAGTGCCAGGATTTCCACAAGACACCACTGAGAGGGAGAGAGAGGTAGGGAGAGAGAAAAAGACAGAGGCACATTGACGTCGTTAGACTTGTTTTAGCCCCCCCCCAATAAACATGCATTATTACTTTAAATCGTCAATACTTTTTCTTATGTATTCTCTTGTATACAACTGTGCTACCTTTCTCAATATTCACAATGTAATAAATGAAATTTAACACACTAGGACCTCGGGAGGTGCTGCTTCCCAAAACATCACTGAAACCTGAAACAAGGGTTAATCTGTGACAACGCTCTGCATCGCTTTACAAAATACACAAGTGAAAACATCTCAAATACAGCCAAGACATCCAAAATGTCATTCTACAATTGTTAGAATATTATGATTACTCAACCTGTTTCTGTTGTTTTTAAAAATCAATTAAAATAGATCTAGAATAGTTTTCTCATAATGAAAGTTATTTGATGTATTGTGTTTACGGGATTATGGTTACAAACTTAGATTTCAAAAGCTATTTTGGCTAGTACTGCCACTTTCTATTCCTTTTTGTGGGCGTTATAGCCCTTTTGTCCTCTGGCTAGTGGACCTTGAGCTGTTAATATTCCCTTGTGTGAAAATAAATAAAAATTAAATTGAGAAGCTAATTTTTTCTGCTGTCAAAAGTCACGTTGTCCTAAAAATTCAGTCATACAGTTTATTAAGCATGAATGCAGCTTTTGATTGTACCAGTCTGTATTCTCAATATTTGTGTAACGTATTTAGGACCTGCTACTGCAAGTAACATGGCTTGTGTCTTTGCTTGATCTGTACCTCTTGTTAGTAGACGAATAGTAGTTAAATCACATACGATCTGTACACCTAATACAAACTAGATGTCTAATAACTACATGTCTCCTAAAAAATGCTGCTATGAGGCAATTTCTCCAAATAGCTATGTTTTTAATTGTATGCCAGTTTCATTTCAATTGTATGCTTTTTTAAATTCTTGTATGGGGGTTCACTTTAGATCCCTCTAGTCAAAGCTTAGCCCCCTATTTATAAATCTCTAGTGACACCCCTGGAGAGGCATAAAGAGGTGAGGAAGTTGACCACGTCAACTCACATGCTAGATGAACGTGTTTAAGCTTAACAGCAATGTTGATTTTAAAACAGACAAGTAAACTCACTCTCAGGGGGTTCTGGAAGACCAAGGGCACAACTATAGCAAGAATCTTAGTGGCTAATAGGATATGCACCTTGATTTAACCTTACTTAATGACGACAATGCCACTGAGAGAAGCCGGCTGCCATGCTGGAGGTAAAGCAACAGCAGAAAGTGGTTCCATGTTGGGGTTAACAGTCTGGCTCAAGGGCACAAAGGCATGGGTCAAATCAAGGTCGGGGACTCTAGTAATGAATCATCATCCCTGGTGCGCTAACACGATTAAACTCTGCAGCTCTGCTGTACAGCCCTAACCCTCAACTTTACAGAGTCACAACCTCTGATTAACCTTAATAGCTCTTCATCCCTTTGGTTTTAATCCATACAGTGGTTTAATGTAATAGCAATAAGCACCAGGCCGAGGCTCAATCTGCTTCACTGATGAGCAGGTGGACACAAACTCATCATAACTAGCAGAGCAGCTAACATGAACACACAGGGGAACTGTTCCAATTATATATGAAAGGCACTTTCATAGCAACTTAACCTCTGATTAGGGAACCGTTCACTCCATCTGTAAATTAGTCCCTCGGCCGCGGTCACGCTGGACTTACTCCATGGGGTGAAGCAAAAATCAGCTGACCATCAGCAGTACTGCTGTGATACGCTTTTGGAGTGAGTGTGCCTGCCAAGTGGATAACTGATTATAGATAGCTAACATTAATGTATTGGGTGAAGAGATTTTTCAGTAAAAGGAGCTGTTTCTATTGGGTTAGGTACCCAAGGAAAGCAGATGAGAAATAGATGGGATGGTATAGAAAACAAACAATTTACTTTGACTTCTATTTCACTGCAGACAGTATGAACCCAAGATATTTCATGTTTTGACTGGTCAACTTAATTTCATTTGTTAATAAACATCTATTCCTGCATTTCAGGCCTGCTATACATTACAAAAAGCATTTACCACTTTGTAATGTTGCTATTCCTTCTAACAACACTTAAAAGGCTTTATGGCACAGAGGATACTAAGTGATTAAGTATTTCAGGTGTTAGTTTCTCCCCTTCGTCCTGCAAACACATTTTAAGGTGTGTAACAGCACAGGGTCGTCATTGTCGCATTTTGTGTTTCAAAATTCTCCACACATTCTCAGATCAGGACTGCAGCCAGGCCAGTCCAGTACCTGTACCCTCTTCTTATGCAGCCATGCCTTTGTAATATGTGCAGCATATGTTGATGCTGAAGTGAAGTGAAATGAAGGCAGAACATGTTGTTCTAAAATTTCAATGTACTTTTCTGCATTAATGTTGCCATCAAAGAAGCGTAAAATACTTTTGCCAAGGACACAGACATAACCATATACCACGACAGACCCTGGCTTTTGGACTTGTTGCTCATAACAGTCTGGATAGTCCCTTTTTTTTATCCTTGGTCTGGAGCACACGGTGTCCATTTCTTCCAAAACATCAAAAAAGTCTGGAATATAGATTCGTGTGACCATAATACAATTCTACTTTGTGATGGTCCACCCTCCATGCCTCTGGGCCCAGAGAATTCAATGCCATTTGAGGGATCAAAGCTCCCCGGTGTTCAGTTAAGGCTTGTGCCCTTGTCCTTTGGACTGAAATTCCTCCACATTCCTTGAATCATTTAAAAATATTATGCACTGTAGACGGAGAAATATGCAAATCCCTTCCAATATTTCTTTGGGGAACATTATGTTTTAAACATATTAATAGTTTTCTCATGTATCTGTTGACAAACTGGAGATCCTCTGCCCTCGATGCTCCTCAAAGACTCATTCCAAATCATGGTTACAAACACCTGTTAGAAATCACATCATTATTTAATTTTTTCACCTCATTACTAGACTTAACCTTCCCCGTCTCAACTTTGTTTGGCATATGCTCAAATCTGAAATGCAGGAATTGATGTGTATTGACAAATGAAAAGTTAATCAGACAAAACATGAAATATCTTGGGTTCTTGCTGCCTGCAATGAAACAAAAGTTAATCTAAGAAACACTGTCCCAACTTCTGATTTGGGGTTGTACTTTTAGGACTTGTATAGTTAAGCTGAAATATAGAAATTCTAAAGGGTTCCCACATTCAGGTACCACTGTAGGAGTAAGAGAGCAGGATAAAGGAAGGATAGTTTTTTGGCAGGCTCTCTCAGCTGGAAAGAAACGAAGTCAGACTGGCAAATGATGGCACTACTTACTTCTAGACACCAAAGATGATCATTTAAGTTATGCTTGGATTTCTAAATTCTGAAAAGCTAGTTGATGGTAAAGTTTCGGATTGAACAAACCTGACAGAAAGCAATTTCTGCCACTGCCTCATTCAATTATTGCTTTTAGCGGACACGAGTGCTTACGATGACGTTAGAATGTTGCTGTGGCTCCATAAAGGACATAAAACCGGTGAAATCTTTAGCGCAGCGATGCCTACGTTCATATGAGAGTAAACGTTCGGTTGGAAGCGTGGACTCGTATGGATTTGTTCCTTTTTAAACACATGCGAGTTCAAGAAACCCACTAGTGAACTGTCACTGCGGTAATTCACTGATGATTAAAAGGCCTGATGGTCAAATCAATATGAAGGTACACGCCGGCTTATCGATGTCCATGCTTGAGTAACGTGTGTGTATTCGCACAGGCTTTTGAATCAGTAAATAACTAGAAACAAAGGAGCGGTGAAGCGTGCGAGCTGTTATGTATTTCAAAAAATACGAATTTTCAAGAGAGGCTCATGGGCCTTCCTTTGGATGAAGTGGCTCCTTAAAGCACACAGAGGTGAGACAAATGACAGTTGTGACCCCCTTGGGTAATTAAAGGCTATTTCTGCCGCTCTGATGTCCTTTCCCCTGCAAACGCTGTACTCAGAGGGACACGAGTAGAGTGGCGATGCAGCGACAGATGAATGAATAGGGGGACGGAGATAATCACAGATGCGGGAGAGAGAAGGATAGGACCAGGGGCTTTGGGACACACAATGGGATTCACATTGCAGCAAGAGCAGTTTACTGTGTGAAACAGCAAGCAGCTAGAATGTAAAGCATGTGTACACCCCAGGTGATACTGCACCACTAGAAAGTTATAATAAGGCTTCTGAGGCCTTACGAAATGGACAGAATAAAAATAAGGGACCGTGTGGTTACCCTGAGGTATAAGGAGAAACGTGAGTCGAAACACATCCCTGGCCAATGCGTTAGCAGGCCATGTTTAATCTCCGAAGTCATCCTCGACACACGGCACCACCTCCTGTAGCATCCCACACACTTACCCTGGCATTCGGGTTGCGCGCCCAGCCAAGTGCCGTTGGGCAGACAGGTCCGCTCTAAAGAGCCATGAAGCACATAGCCCGGCTCGCAGCTGAAGCGTACCACGCTGCCCACCGAGAACTGCTCCCCAAGACGAATGCCATGCACAGGGACACCCGGGTCACCACAGCTCCCCCTAGAATCACCTGAAAGAGTATGAGCAGACACAGATTAGTTTAATTTAGCTATTTAGGCCTTGCTCAAGAACCCAACAGTGGCAGCTCGGCAAAGGTGGGATTTGAACCCTGGACCTCCACCCTAGACCTCTATAGTACAGTACTTTAACTGCTAGGCCACCACTGTCCCATAGTGCAGCGTAACAAAAGTTTCTAGATAAGAAGTTAGAGGTGACATTAGCAAGGAGAAAACTTCTAGAGATGCATAAGAAAGAAAGTTTAAGAGGATCCAGGTTTTTTAGATGAGACCGGATAACAGGATGCAATTCTTAAGTGTTGTTGTATAAGATTTAATACATTCTGTATAGAATGCATACTACAAGACCGTACTGTGCAAAAGTCTTAGGCCACCATTAGATTTGTTGTGTTAGCACTGGTAGTAATGACATATTGTCAGTGATGGACGCAATAATTTCAGACCTGGATTCGTCACTCCATAATACTCTTTTCCACTGATCTTCATTTCAATCTTTGTGAGCGTTACCATATCTTAGCCTTTTCCCCTGTCCCTCGTCCGAAAAAGGTGGTTTCTTGGTTGCCACCCTTTCAGAAAGACCATTCTTGATCAAGCTTCTTTGGACTGTAAAAGGGTCAACTTGGTACGCTGTAGCTGGGAGGTGCTCCAGCTCGCGCTAACAGCTGCGTCACCATGCGAGGTGAAATTAGTAAAATACTTGATTTACTAGGTCCTGAATCAATCTAGTTCAGCACTTGATAGCAATACTGAACAGAATTCATTATCTGTACCATTTCATACCATAATGGTACCATTAGTACCATTTTTGTTTTGTTCCATTGTTCATCTAGATACTCGGCCAGGTTCATTCTAGAATCTGGACAGAATCCACACCATATGGTTTTGGCTATGGTTTTGGAGACATACACAGGTCAATTTGGAAATGCCAAAAAAACTTCACTCTGTTTGACGCAAGGATTTGTGTGTGATTCAAGTTTGCAGTTGTGCAATGCTGAACAGGTATCATTTCAACTGCTGGTCAATTAGCCTTATAGCTCTAGCATGAAACCAAATAAGCAAACATGACTTGGGTGATGAACTGCTTTCTGAGGCAAAATACTGATGAAAATGTAATTTGAAAGAAAGAAAGAAAAAAACAGAAAAATAGAAAAAAAAGAGAGCCAAAGAGAAGGAAGCCAAAAAGAACGCAAACAAGAAATAGAGAACAAGAGAAAAAGTACAGAAGAAAGAAAGTACATGAGATAAAGAAAGAAAGACAGAAAGAAAGAAAGAGAAAGAAAAAGAAGGTGAGAGAGAGAAAGAGCAGGAAGGAAAGTAAGAAAGAAAGAAATGAAGGAAGGCAGAAAGAAAGAAAAGGAACGACAATGAAAGAGAAAGACAGAAGGAAAGAAAGAAAAAAATGAGAAAGAGAAAGTAAAAAAAGAGGGAGAGAAAGAGAGAAAGGAATGAATGAAGGAAGGAAGGCAAGAAAGCAAGACAGAAAAATAAAGAAATTAAGGAAGGAAGGAAGAAAGAAAAAAAAGAAAGAAAGAAAGACAATGAAAGAGAAAGAAAGACGGAAAAAAATAAAAAATGCGAAAAAGAAAGTAAAAGAAAGAGGGAGAGAAAGAGAGAAAGGAATGAATGAAGGAAGGAAGGCAAGAAAGCAAGACAGAAAAAGAAAGAAATGAAAGAAATAAAGAGAGAAAGAAAAAAAAGAAAGATAGAAGCAAGAAAAGAAAGAAAAAAAATTAGAGAAAAACAAATAAAAAGGAGAGAGAGAAAGAGAGAAGCAAGAAAGAAAGAAAGAAAAGAAAGAAAGAAAGAAAGAAAGAATGAAGGAAGAAAGAAACAGAGAAAGAGAAAGTAAAAGAGAGAGAGAGAAAGAGAGAAGGAAGCAAAAAAGTACCAAGAAAGAAATCAAGTAGGATAACATTATTCTGTTGGTAAATTAGACTAACACATCAAACATCAAACATGACTTGGGTGATCAACTTCATTTTGAGGCAAAATACTGAAGAAAATGTAATTTGTCTGAATTATGCTGTAATAGAATTGTTCTTATCGAATCATTCCGTCCGTTCCCAGTGGTGGCAGAAAACAAGCGTGAGATATAATTACTCAGTCAATTATATCGTTACAATTTACACGTAACAATGGACTGTGTGGTTTCAGTGTGTATTTGCATTAGATATGAGTTTCTTAAAGCTGGAGTAATCTGAGTGAATGAGTGGGTCTGTTCACGTCAAGTGTGATGCTCCATATGGTGGAAGCACTTGTTTGTTCCAGTGTGCAGTAAAAATGCGGGTGATATGTTTACGGTTGGAAGATGCTAATTATCATTTGTGTCTGCCAATAAAATTTAAAAGCAACTACAACGAGCAAAGGATAATGAGAATGTGTTAAAAATGATAAAGGTGCTGCAAGCTATGCCAGGCACGACTTTCTGAAGTGGACAAATCATTTTCACCGTGAACGATGGCAGTCATTAAAGTATAATCAGCCAGCCATTCACCAGCCCCACAGGCAGGATACACACAGAGCCTCCAGGCAGTCGAGCTAAACTGTGCTGAGCAACATATGACCAGACTGGACATGGTACAGCACTGTAAGTGTTTAAGGAAACAATGACAATCCATTAAGGAAGGAAGGAAGAAAAGCAAGAAATAAAGAGATTAAGAAAGAAAGAACAAGAAAGAAAGAAAGAAAGAAAGAAAGAACATGGGAGGTAGAGAGAGAGAAAGAAAGAAAGAAAGAAAGAAAGAAAGAAAGAATGAATGAATGAAGGCAAGAAAGCAAGAAAGACAGAAAAATAAAGAGAAAGAAAGAAAACGAGAAAGAAGAAAATAAAGGGAAATAAAGCAAAATAAAGGAATAAAGAAAGAAAGAACAAGAGAAACAAAGAAAGAAAAAAAAGAGAACTAAAGGAATAAATAAAAAGAAAGAAAGAAAGAAAGAAAGATGGAAAGAAAAAACAGAGAAAGGGAAAGAAAAAGAAAGAGAAAAAGAAAGAGAGAGGGAAGGAAAGCAAGAAAGCAAGAAAAAGAGAAAAAGAAAGAGAAAGAAAGAAAAAAAGAAAGAGACAGAACAAGAAAATCAGAAAATTAAAGCAAAATAAAGAAATAAAGGAAGAAAGAAAGAACAAGATACATAAATAAATAAAGACAGCGCATAATAAAGAGAAATAAAGGAATAATGAAAAAGAAAGAAAGAAAGAGAGAAAGAAGGATGGGAAGAAAAAATACAGAAAGAGAAAGCAATAAAGAGAAAAAGAAAGAGAGAAGGAAGGAATGAATTCAATAAAGCAAGAAAGAGAGAAAAATAAAGAGAAATAAAGGAAGAAAGAAAGAAATAGAGAAAGAGAAAGAAAAAGAAAGAGCGAGAAAAGAAAGAGAAGGAAAGAAAAAAAGAAAGGATGAAAGAATGAAAGAGAAAAATAGAGAGAAAGAAACAGAAAGAGTGAAGGAAGAAAAGAAAACAAAAACACGAAAGAAGGAGAGAACAAGAGAAAGAAAGAAAGAGAGAAAAATAAAGAGAAATAAATAAATAAATACATAAAGAAAGAAAAACCTATGCTGAAGTGCATTCATTATTTATTACATTCATTAGCATATTACATTATTTACCGTATTTTTCGGACCATAAGGCGCACTTAAAATCCTTTAATTTTCTCAAAAATCGACAGTGAACCTTTAAATGCGGTGCGTCTAATGTATGAATTAATTCTGGTTGTGCTTTCTGACCTACAACCGATTGTAGATGGTACACGGCGCTCATAAATCTGTCAAAATGTTTTAGGCACGGTCTTGGTAGGTTACGAAGCTTACGGCAACCGTAGTGCGCAGCATAGCGGGGGGTAATACGGTATGTGCTTCAGCATTAGGGTACGTGCATTCATTCATTTATTTTCGAAGCGGATTTCAAACTCAGCGCTATCAGTCACGCAGTACAACATGGTCCATAGAGCAGCTGTGAGAGAATTCAACATTAACGAGTCAATGGTACGGAAGTGGAGGAAGCAAGAAGACGCCCTGCGCCAGGTAAAGACCAAACTGAGCTTCCGACGGAACTTAAGAGTTTTGTTTCATTTAATGCGTCTTATAACCCGGTGCGCTTTATAGCCCGAATACGGTATATACTCTCCCTGATCACTTTATTAGGTACAACTCCTTGATTCTTCACCACCACATGAGTGTCCGTGCAGTGCTGAGAATGATCCACCACCCAAACAGTACCTGATCTGTGTTGGTCCTGTCCATTAGAGACCAGAGTAAAGGAGACCAACAAAAAGTATGTAGAGAAACAGATGGACTACAGTCCAAGTGGAAAATGGACAGTGAGTGTAGAAACACGGAGGTGTACTTAATACAGCGATGAGTGCGTGTAGAAGTTCTTTGTTAACTGACAATAGTAAGAACATGCAGGGTAATTTGATTCAGGCTCATACGACAACTCTCTGAGGTGAGGAACTGATGAAGAAACTATAAAAAGGAATCTGAGCGATTCATGTCTTGATATAATAGACTTTGGATAAGAACCCAACGGGGACAGTAATTTCATGTCACTCGTCTGTTTATCGCATAAACTCATCTGCTGCTCTCTGCTGAGGCGTGCACAAACGATCGCATCAGCCCTTCATCTAGCCAACTGGGGCTGCAAAACAAATGGCTACAAATCCCTGATGCCTCCTTAAAATTGGATAAATAAAATTATGGACACCTGTATTTTACAGGTCCTTATTGGTATATTCTTACTTGAGCCTTTATGCAGTCCTGTCGTAAAACAGCCATCGATATCAGAATACGAAATAGTGGCAATTTTTTGGAGAAACAGGAATCCCATGAATTGTGACATTAACCTGTCAGATTAGGTTTACTGCACAGGATATGGCTTCTGTTGTGGCAGACCTGAAAAGTGCGTGGGCCTGATAGTTTTATAGTGAACCCAAACAGCTCATAAGCTGGCAGGCTTGCAGGGGTGCATGTGCTCAGCACTAAAGTCCTACATCTCTTTTAGACAATGGCACATATTTTTAGTGCCCCCAAGATGTAAATGGCTTTGTTAATTAGTGTCTGGAGTACTATTAATAGCATGCACTGGTGGAATTCTTTTGCATTTGCGCGTTCTTACCGGTACAGTGCGGTGGCGAGCCGCTCCACTGGCCACTCGGCTGGCATATGCGGGTTGTGTTGCCCATGATGGCACGCTGGCCCATGCAGCTGTATCGGATCACAGAGCCCACTGTTCGTCTGTCCCCTGAGATCTGAGCATATGGAGGGATGCTGGGATGATCACACAGAACCACTGCAACACAGACACCAGAGAGGGAAAAGAGGTGATGATATATATATATATATTTTTTTTTTAATGGCTGATGCCGATATTTAGAAAGCATTATTATTATTAATATCATCTTAGAAAAACTGTTACATTTCTCTCATATTTTCACTGTGAGATTTAGCTTACACATTAATTCAGGTCTGACTATAGAGTATATACTCACAGAGACACTTGGGCATCGAACGGTCCCAGGTGCCATCGCCCTGGCATGTCAGAGTGCTGGTGCCGAGCAGGTAGTATCCTGGATTGCACGAGTAGGAGACCGTGGTCTGGAAGCTGTAGCGATGAGGCCCGCTGGGAAGAACCTGCCTAACACTGTTCTCCACATGACCTGGCTCTGTGCAGTTCACGACTGAGAAAGAAAAAAAAGGAAAAGAAAGAAAATTAAGATGATAAGTAAAATCCAATACATTTACATTTACAGCATTTAGCAGACGCCCTTATCCAGAGCGACTTACAATTGGTACAATCTTACAATCTAAGCAATTGTGGGTTAAGGGTCTTGCTCAAGGACCCAACAGTGGCAGCTTGGCAGAGGTGGGATTTGAACCCTGGACCTTCTGGGCCAGAGTCCAGTACATTACCCGCTAGACTACCACAGTCCCAATAATAATGAGGACTGGTTACGGATTACATAGCACCTGATTACAGTGTCTTATAGCCCACAACTGTACACCTACTGAACAGCAGCAGTATCACACAACTCATATATCATATATAAATAGTTCCCGAGTACAATAGTCTAGCATCCAAGTATCTGGTTGCCATGACAGTCCATTTCCACCCAATGAGGAGGCATAAGTGAACTGACAAATGTACAGAGGTGACAGAAGTATGCAACTTTTTTAATTAAGTAAAATTACTACTAATCTACTTAAAAATACTCACGGAAAAGTTGAAGTATTGCTTATATACACCATTTTTCTCAAGTAGAAGTATAAAAGTACATGCTACCAATGTACTGAACGTAATAACGGTAAAGTATTTCTTTAAAAGCTTTTCTAACTACATTTTTGAAGCCGAATGTATTTTATTGATGGTAAGACGGCCACATTCATGACACTGAGGATACATAAGGGTCTGTACTACTAATTGTATTACATCTATATTAATTACACTGCATTTTAGTCAAACAAATTGCAGCTTCGGAATTTTCAGAGTAGTTCTTCTTATACACACAGAACTGCTAACTGCTTAATTATAAAAATACTTATGCAAATCATATATATATATATATATATATATATATATATATCAATTCCAGGAACATGGAAAAAACCTCTAGTTTTAAATAAAAAAACAGTGTACATAATTACTTTTGAGACTAGAACACATTATGCTGTTATTACAATGTTCTGATTTGTACTTAATAAGTGCCACTGATGCAAATTTCACTCAATTGTAGGAATGACCCAAGTAAAAAATGTACCTAACTACAAAACTTCACCCACTTCAATGTGCTTTTTCAAATTCAACAGCGAATTCTGAAATGCCATGAGCTCTTGTTTCTTTGAGAAACACAAAGAAGTGACTTGACGCTTGGCTTTCATGGGCTTACATGGTTTAATCTCTCTGCCTTTCTTCGTTTTCCTGTCTGATCACTGCTGTAGGCCATGAAAGAAGCCAATCACAGAGTCCCCCCACCCTGGTTGCCATGGTGGTCCATTTCTACTGAGGTGATACAAGTAAATATCAAACATACACCTACAATCTGTACCTATATGGTTGGTCTTCAAAATTCCCAATAGTGCACCAGCAAAGTAGTTTTACCTAATGGTTGTTAACCCAGTATACACACAAATGGCAAAAAACAATTTCAGGAAAGTTTTCGTGAATATTTGTCCCTGAATCAGCTTTCAAATCAGGAATGATTCAAGCCCATATGCAGCATGGAGAGAGTGATTGATGGGGAGCACGTCGAAATGGAGAGGAGGCAAAGCGTGAGGGATAAGCATCTGTCAGCTCTAAGCCAGATGGGAAAAGGCAGCAAGTGAAAGGAGTGCACATATTCTAAATGGAGAACAGGAGGCAGGGATGAGCAATATACTTGTTCTTAATCAATCCATGTCCCACCCACCTTAACCCCCTCCCTTTCCAATACCACATGCATAACGTCAGATGGCATTGGCCCCTACACCCCAGTCAATCTGGCATAGGAGAGAAATGAGGAAGAACAGAGAGCATTAAATGTATGACAGATATTCTCAACAAACCATTCGTCCTGCACTTGTACTTTGGCGATGGGGAATTCATGCCATTTCTAGAGCATCGTCATGATGACAGAGACGTAAGAAGGGAGAGACAGATGGGCCTGCATGAAAGGGAGATGCCCTTCTGCTGAGCAGCATACTGGGGTGACACGTGTTATGCCCGGTGGCACCTGCGCCAGTCTACCTCCTACCAGTCTACCGCGGCATGGTGATTTATTCACTATTTTCAGCTACTTTCACAAATTCAGCTGATGTGACCACCCACTCATCATAAGATGCCTAGCAGAGGCAAGAACATCTATTTCTGTTAGGCTACACTTTTTATAATTCAGAGGCAAAAGCAGGTTGAACCGAAGTGATGAAGTAAATACAGAGACCTGAGACTTCATCGAGTGAATTTTCATGGCTCCATTAATCTGGCTCATACACATATGTAGACACCCCATCTAATATCAGCAACACAGTGTCAAAAGGAGCACTTTGACTTTTATTTCTTTGCAGGCAGAATGAACCCAAGATATTTCACGTTCTGTCTGGTCAACTTCAATTAATTTGTTAATGAAATTCCATTCCTGCATTTCAGGCCGCCAACACATTCCAAAAAAAAGTTGGGATGGTAAAGCATTTAGCAGTTTGTAATGCTACCATTCTTCCTCACAACACTTAAAAGATGTTTTGGCACCAAGGATACCAAGCGATGTAGTGTTTCAGGTGTTATTTTGTTCCATTGTTCCTGCAAACATGTCTTATGATGTGCAACGGTACAGGGTTGTTGTTGCACTTTTCCTTTCTAAATTCTCCACATTGGGGACAGGTCAGGACTGCAGGCAGGCCAGTCCAGTACCTGTACGTGCTTCTTCCACAGCCATGACTTTGTAATGTAGCATGTGCTTTTGCATTGTATTGTTTAAAAACAATAACGGATGCATGGGCATCTCTTGAAGGCAGGATATGTTGTCTTAATGTATTTCAATGTACTTTTCTGCTTTAATGCTGCCATCACAGAAGCATAAATGACTTTTCCCAAGGGGAATGACCCAAACCCATACCATGACCAACCCTGGCTTTTGGACTTATTGCTGATAACAGTCTGGATGATCCTTTTTATCTTTGGACTGGCGCCCACGACATCCATTTTTTCCAAAAACAGATCTGGAAAACTGATTCATCTCACCACAATACACATTTCCACTGTGTGTGATGGTCCATCCTAGATGGCTCCAAACCCAGAGAAGTCGACACCACCTCTGGATATGGTTAACACAAGGCTTCTTTTTTTGAACAAATGGCATTTGTGAATATAACTCCATATTGTAGTGCTTGACAAAGGTTTGCCAAAGTAATCTCTTGCCCATGCGGTTAAATCCACGAGCAGAGGCGGGAGTTAAATAGAACAAGTCCGACATTCTCTGGAAATCTGGGGTGGCACTGTCGCACAACGGTTAACATGGTCTTCTCACAGCTCCAGCATGTTTGCATGTCCTCCCTGTATCCACATGGGTTTACTCTGGGTGCTCCGGTTTCCTCCCGCATTCCATAGACAAGCATTAGATTAACTGATCATGCTAAATTGGCCCAATCTGATAATGTACGACTAGTTTTGATACTACCTTGTGTGTCAGCGTAACCTTGTGTCTGTCTGCAAATAGCCATTGATGCTGAAATCAACGTAAAATAAACAACAAAATAAGTTCACTTTTGAACTAGAGACTGTTCTAACTTGGTTGATGTGTTCAGAGACTTTTGTCCTTGTGTAACTTTGGCTTTATTAGTTTCATTAATGTTGCACCAGCATCAATTTCTATATTCATGACAGACACAAGGTTATATTAACACAATAGTGATGGGCCAATTTTGCAAAAACTCGAACTTGGGCTCGAACTGGGGAGCTTGAGGCAACTGCGCTAACCATGTCCTATTGTAAGTAGTACTTCCTTTGTTTGTCCTCCACTACCTGTATATTCTCTCTAACCTATAACTATATAAACTGGTTCACAGTCACTCGTTGACTCGGTTTCATCTGGCTGATCTTCTGTGTTGTTCATAATACTGTCTATCAATACATTTTTGGCTTCTGTGAAACAAAAATATCGCTCATCACCCGTGTTTTCTGTGGTATCTCTGATGCATTTAAGTATCCTTGCAAAAATACTTTACATTTAAACCCTTTATATTTACATTATAGTAGCTTAAAGCATGTATGCATGCACACACACGCCATTTTGAAGATGGCACTATCTCGGTCTGACACCAACTGGTGCTGATTAACGGCACTATGAGGTTCTTTCTAAATTATTGATGCTGCTCACAGCTTGTACCTTTCCAGGCAAGTTCCCTTTGGCCCATTAGCTGTAATTCTGCCTTTCTCTGTGCTAAGGATGTGCCCCGGTGGAAGCGAGGCAGTGGCACACCATCATTCCCTCGCTCAGTTATAGTAAATTCATATTTTATGAAAAAGAGGAAAAGGTGACTTATATTTCTTATAATAATAGATTAATAGGGCATGTCTGTTGAAACTAACAATGAATATGTTAATCTTATGTGCCCTATGTTTTGCATTACCATCTGTCACTATCTTCCCAACCCACCCCACACAGCCATGAACATGCTTTATGGCAGTGTCACTATCTTATATACAAAGGCAACAGTACTGAACTCGGTGGTGTGTCCTTCATCATCATCACGCATAATAGGATCAACATTTCAAAAGAGTGTCTTCTACAGAGCGGAAAGCCTGAATGACAATCCCTTCTAAAGCTGCCCCACAAACAGCAACATTGCTGACCTATAAATGGTCAGGCGTTTTATTGGGTGAGGAGCTGTCATTGGCTAGGGCTCAGTGTGTCTCAGTCATCAGCATAAGGACACAACCCTGTCTGTGTAAGACTCTGAGAGACTCAGCAAGCTGCATGAACTGAATCTGGACACAGGCAATGGAAAGAGATTCAGTCTTTAATGACTTTAGACATATAGAAATACATGTACAAAGAAACTCATTTGAAATTGTTTTTTCTTAAAGCCTGAAGCCAAAATCCAGCTTTTCCAGCTTTATTTACAGGTTGCCTTATATCATTCATGTATGTGTTTTTCTTCTGAAAGGTGAACCACCTCATCGGTTTGAGTGTACAGTGGTACCTCGTTCTCAACCACCCCAGAACCACCTCGGTTCTCAGCGCATTTTGACTAGAGAAATTTGTCTCGGTTCTTGTCGTTTGCTCAGTACTCTGTGCACTTGCTTAAACTTGTATGAGTCGAGCCCCCTGACTTCAGGCGAAACTCGATTCACGATTCAGTACACAGTGATTCAGTGATTCAGATTTACAACAGCTCTTGCTCAGTGAAGATCTCCGTTGTGTTTTTACATCTACAGTACTATATTCTTAGTGCAAATAAGTCACCATGGGTCCTATAAAGGTTACTTATAAGAGCCAACCGAAAGATAACCAGAAACTGAATGCTCCAGGACACAGGCTGCAGTTAGCTTAGCACCTATACTAGCGCCCCGAGTTCATCTACAGTACTATATTCTTATTGCAAATAAGTCCCATGGGTCCTAAAATGGTTAGTAATGACAGGCAACTGAAAGGAACCGGAACTGAATCCTCTTGGCTTTCAGGCTAAGCAGTTAGCATTAGCAGTCAGAGCCCTGAGTTCACCAATAGAGTAAGTGTTTTGCTTTTACTTTTCACTTTCAATCCATTACTCAATAAACTACATGGGATTTCAACACTTCATTATAAAATAAGCTTTGTGTAAATGCTTTTGGCCAACTGTAGGTTAATGTAAGTGTTTTAAACATTAACACTCGTTTAACTCCTCGGTTCATGAGACATTTAACTCATGATGGATTTGTCAGAACATATCTCCATCATAAATCAGGGAGCACCTGTACAATACAACTCCATTAATGCATATAATGCCTTATACAGTGTGGATTTGCTGGGGGTCTGGAACAGATTAATTCAAATTACATTATTCCTTATGGGTTCTTCTCATATTCCTCATATTAGAACTCCATGTAATACTGGTTAGTATTTTATGAGTTGATTTTGTCAAGTTCGGTTTTCCATGTTGTTTTGACATCTCATTTTACAGCAGATGCAATCCCAGTTATAACTAGACACCTGGTACTTCACCAGAACTAGAAAAGCAGAAAAAAAATTACATTTAATATCAGGATACAGTCCTGGTACATGCTTCACTTAGTCATTGAAGCTAGAGAGATACCTCCTCTACCATACCAGACACTAAAGCATGACTGTTTGCCTTAACAGAGAGACTTTAATACTGGCCAAAAACTCCAAACAGGATGGTGAAACAGCACCAAAGAGGACATAAATCTACTGTAGTGAAGTAAAATGAGAGACAGGCTCCTCCCAGTAGCTACACTCAAAGAAGTACAAATTGCACCATGACAGCTCTGTGCCCGTAGGCATGTGGGAAAACAAGAAATGTAAAACCAATGTAGGGAAATCCACACAGCATGGTTCCAGTCATACTTCCACGCACACACAAATGAGAATTCACTGTACCTTATAACTTGAGAAATTGCTTCTATTTGCACAACACAAAGGTTGATCGGCACAGATTCCATGCAGTAACTTACATGACCTCATGGGACTTACTTTTACATCTGGGTAGGGCGTTGCTCCACTGCCCGTTGGATTGGCATTGAGACTTAGTAGCCCCCTGTAGGACATAGCCAGTATTGCAGGCAAAGCGTACCATGTCGTTGAGGTTGAACTGGGCTCCCTGGGTCAAACCGTTGGTAGGGTTACCTGGATGACCACACGTGATGGCTACAACACAGAATTAGATGGAAGTATTCAGTAAGTAACATTTTCTTTTCCCAAAGTCTTTGTATATATGTACGGTATATTGTACTACAGTCGTTCCTTGTCAAATTCGGTTCTCGACACAATCTGACTAGAAAGATTTGTTTCGATTCTCATCTTTTGCTCGGCACACTCGTTTCACCCGAACCTCGATTCATGATTTGTGATTCACGATTCAGTATACACAGGGATTCAGTGATTCAGATTCACAATAGCCCTTGCTCATTAAAGAACTCCACTGTGTTTATTGTGTTTTTCTTTGTTTTTACATCCACAGTACTGTATGCATGGAGCAAATAATTCTCCATGGGTCCTAAAAAGGCTAGTTCTAAAGCCAACCGAAAGGAAAACAGCAACTAAATCCTCTTGGCTTTAGCCAGTTAGCATTAGAAGCAGCACCCTGAGTTCACCAATTGAGTAAGTGTTTTGCTTTTACTTTTCACTTTCAATCAACTACTCAGTAAATTACATGAGATTTTTCAACATGTTATTATAAAATAAGCTTTGTGTTAATGATTGGCCAACTACAGGTTAATGTATGAGTGTTTTAAACAGTAAGGTCGGCCCTTTGTAACACAGTATAAACTATATTAAACTCATCGGTTCATGATACATACTTAAGACGGATTTGTCGGAATATATGCCCTTTGTAAATCAGTGAGCACCTGTACAATACAACTCCATTATTGCATATAATGCCTTATACAGTGTGGATTTTCTGGGGGTCTGAAACGAATTAATCCAATTTACATTATTCCTTGTGGAAAAAATTTGCTAATCATTCATCATTTCATCAATTTCTGCTCTCGACAAGCCTCCTGGAATGAATTAATGTCATGAACCGAGGTAGCACTTTATGTCTATAGTTCATATATCCAGCAAAAGTAGTGTCATATTTCCTAATGTGTTTTTACACAATTTTGAAATTTCTCTTCTAAAACTTTATTGAATGTTTTGTTAGCAACAGTTTTATTCGTGACACTCTTAGCTTATGTTGAGCTCACAAAGTGCTAGCCAGTATATGGCTACCAAACACAACAGCTATACACACTTCAAATCATAAAATTGGGGTAAAATGCCTTGGGCTTAAATAGATAAACACTTAAATGATTGAAGGTCTGAATACGTAATTTTTTTTCTTTTTTACAATACAGCATTGTCTCAAAGCAGCTTTACAAATATCTAGGCTCCACAGCCACAAATGAGCATGCAAAAGAAAAAAGTGGCAAGTGGCAAGAAAAAAACTGGATGGTTAAGCTTACTTCCTTGCCCCTTCTTGTCCTAGGTTTATTACTAGTGCTGCCAGCCTCTGCTTTGGTATGTTTATATTTACCTACGATGACCATGCTTGACACTGGCTGGCTCTGGCTGTAACCTGACGCAATACTGTATGCAACAGATGCAATAGTGTATTGGCCGCACTGATGAATGTACATATTAAAAAGTGCATATGTATACAGTACTGCGAAAAAGTCTCCATTAGATTTATTGTTTTAGCAATGGCATAATGACCATATATAATTGTTTCTCAGTGTCTGAATTAAGATACAAACAGAAGATAAAAAAAAATCTGAACAAAATGGTAATTCCACAGGCAAAAGTAGGTATTTAGTGTGACCTTCCTTGGCACTAAGCACATCTTAAACTCTTTTGAGGAGACTGTCCTCGAGAAGTAATCTCCTGATACATTACACCAGGCCTCTTTCAGCACTTCCCAGAGTTCTTCTTTAGATTTAAGCTGTCTTTTATTTCTGTCTCTGTCCTGGTGATCCCGTTCTGCCTCTATAAAGTTGAAGTCTAGACTCTGGATTTCTCCTGTTTTCTTATAGTGCATACAAATAGCCTGCATTTTCTGGTTGTATTCTAACAAAGAGTCAGAGAAATTCTCGGCCACCTCGGAACTCGTCGAATTCTGTTCTTGACGCATTGTGACTGGAAAAAATTTTCTAGATCCTCGACGTATGCTCGGTACTCGGCGCACTCGCTTAAACCTGTACGAGTCGAGCCGCATGGCTTATTTATCTAATAAATCGAGTCGCGATTTATTGCATAGTGATTCAACTTCACAACAGCTCTCGCTCAGTGAAGATCTGCTGTGTTTATCATGTTTTTCTTTATTTTTACATCTACAGTACTATATTCTTATTGCAAATAAGTCCCATGGGTCGGCAAATGGTTAGTAATGACAGGCAACCGAAAGGAACAGGAACTGAATCCTCTTGGCTTTCAGGCTGAGCAGATAGCATTAGCAGCCAGCACCCTGAGTTCACCAATAGAGTAAGTGTTTTGCTTTTACTTTTACCTTTCAATCCATTACTCACTAAATTACATGAGATTTTACACTTTATTTTAAACTAAGCTTTGTGTTAATAATTTTTGCCAACTGTAGGTTAATGGAAGTGTTAATGTGTTCCACTATGATACAGCATAGACTATATTAACCTCATCAGTTCATGATACACTTATGATGGATTTGTCTGAATATATCCCCATCATAAATCAGGGAGCACCTGTACAACTCCATTAATGCATATAATGCCTTATACAGTGTGGATTTTCTGGGAGTCTGGAACGTATTAATTCAATTTACATTATTCCTTATGGGAAATTTTTGACATTTAATGACTAGAACCGAGGTATTACTGTATTTGGTCATTATACCACTACTAAAACAACAAATCAAATGGTGGACTGAGACTTTTGCACAGCACTCTCACTCTCTCTGTCACTCTATCAGTATATCTCTTAATGTAATTAAAACACTACTTACGGACACAGACAGGGGGTTTTCCGGACCAGCGGTGGTCTTGCTCACAGATGCGCACCGAAATGCCAATAAGCCTAAAGCCAGGATTGCACTGGTAAACCACACTGCCCCTGTAGTTATAGTTCTCACCAATGATCTGGCCATTCACTATAGGATCAGGAGAGCCACAGTGTCCAGCTGAGGATAGAAACGTATACGCACACAAACTCATGAGATTATGTTGCGGAACTGCCACATAATAACAAACCTATTTTGAGTCAGTGGTTTGATAAAGTGCTTTTGCCTTACCTAGACACTGGACTTCCGAGCCACTCCACAAGCCATTAGTCATGCATTCTCTCACCCGGGAGCCCACCAAAGTGTACCCTGAGTTGCAGGAGAAAATGGCAGTTGCTCCATACACAGTCAAAGTACCAATCTTATTTCCATTGGGAGGGGTTCCAAGGTCTCCACAGGAGATGACTAATTGAAAAAAAAAAAAAAAGCAAGTGATTTACTGGACAAACAGTTAATAAAACAAGCCAAGCTTCTTCTTATTTGTTCATGCAGTTTGGCTAAACATAATTTATTAATGCACATTTTATTCGGTCTTGTACAAAACCCGGGACTCTGGAGCCGAGAGGAGACAGTGCTAAGTGCTAACTAACGTATCACCCTGCCACCCAGCTTTCCAGATGATACACTGCATCTATTTTGTGACATTACTGACTTGTTAATCATTGAATAAAACTTGCAGAAATACATATTTTAAGGGGACATGTTATGCAAGCTCACTTTTTCAGTGCTTGCACACATACCTTTGGGTATCGTCGAGTTCTACCAACCCACAAACTGTGAAATTTGACAACCCTGTCATTATTTTGTGGGCTGTCTGGGTCCAAATGCGTACAGATTTGGCTCAGTTTCATACATCACCAACTGGCTCGTTAGAATTATCCCCTACCCCGTACTCCCAATTCCCCACCCCAACTGAGTTATGTACCGATTTGTGTAACAACACGAAATGGTACATGAACTCCTAGCCTCAAAGGACAGAAGAACTGAAAGGATACATTTTATTTTGATGGCAACATCAAAAACTTGTGTGTGTGCAACACCAATCTGACCTAAGATAACTTGCTTCACAAGTCATATACGTAGTCACACTATTTTAAGAACATTAGCATTGTACTTTGGTTCATATGTACAATTTGCATATATTTATACTTGTATAGAAATAAATGTGTACGAGTCAGTCTCGAGAATGTGATTTAAGGCCCTACGAACTAAGAGTCAATATTAAAAGATTTGGAGTCGATTCCTCACACAGAAAATGAATCATGTGACATACGGGGAAAGTAAGTTAGCAGCGTTGGCTTTCTTAATTGGCAGCTTTGACAACATGCTTGGTTGGACATGGTTAAAAATATGCTTGGTGCCCAATCCCTTTGGTACCACATTTCATTGAGACCCCTGGGAACTATGTTAACTTGTAGAGCAGGGTTATAATGTGATACATTTAAGTTTATTCACTGCAGGTGTCTTTTAAATAAGAATAAACAATAAACTAAATACACTCTAAAAAGGCTGCTATAACTTAACACAGCATGTACTCCATTGCCAGTTTATTTATTGTACTAAACATACCAAATTATAGTACAGGGTGGACCATTTTATATGGATACACCTAAATAAAATGGGAATGGTTGGTGATATCAACTTCCTGTTTGTGGCACATTAGTATATGGGAGGTGGGAAAACTTTTCAAGATGGGTGTAGACCATGGCGGCCATTTTTAAGTCGGCCATTTTGGATCCAACTTTATTATTTCCAATAAAAAGAGGGTGATGTAACACATCAAACTTATTGAGAATTTCACAAGAAAAACAATGGTGTGAAAAAGAATGGAACTTTATTCTTTCATGAGTTATTTACAAGTTTATGACCACTTATAAAATGTGTTCAAAGTGCTGCCCATTGTGTTGGATTATCAATGCAACCCTCTTCTCCCACTCTTGACACACTGATAGCAACACCGCAGAAGTATAAAGAAAAATATATTTTGCTCTTACTTTCACAGACAGCTCTGGGCTCCGGGTAATCCCAAGTGCCGTTGGCCTGGCAACGGATGACTCTTTGACCCTTATAGAAATAGCCAGGGTCACAGGTGAGCATCATCATGGCCTCATACTGATTTTGCATGCCGTAGATGAGCCTCCATCTCCCATGCTCCACTGCAGAGTGGCTGATGTCAGGACAGGTGACAGCTGTATGGCATATGTTACAGTTTAAACATCTGCGGCTGGAAATTCACTGGCAAGCACCAGCTGGTACCAGATGACATATTGCTTTGTAATAGTGTTTAAGTTGAACTTACGTATACAGCGAGGTGGTGTTTCTACTGGGCTCCACCTTCCCGACTCTTGGCAAACAGTTGACACGGGCAGAGGGTTGGCCAGACGGAAACCTGAGTTGCATCTGAATGTGACCCTCATACCAAGAGTGAAATCCTGACCAGTCACACTGCCATTCACTGGAGCCATGGGCATCCCACATGATACCACTAAAAGAGAATGGGATACATTCATCAGTTAAGAGAGCAAGTGAGCTAACATGACACACCGAGCACATAACTCTAATAACACCAACAGGCAAACAGCTACATGTCCACTGCCTGGGGAAAAAAAAGTGCCATTTAGATTTTCAAGCACACTTAAGGGCATTTTATTATAATTACTGCAGTGATTAATATGTTTCAGCAGGCAACAATTCTTCAACCCTAACAGATACAGTGAGTGGCTTCTCGAGCCCCTCCTCCTTGCTAATGATCAGAGGGCTATCGGCCAACTTTTGTTATGTAACTGTGTGATGGAGAGGCTGCAGAGGGGCTTTATCTCAAGATTCAAAGTAGCTTTGCTGGCATGGTTGTGACGAGACCAATATTGCCAAAGCACTATAGGAACGACAACAAAAGCAACAATATGTACAAAACAACTGACTAGATTTGACTAAAAAATAAACGTTCTGGCTAATTTACAAAATAATGTATAAGACATACTGTATATGCTTTTTTATACATATTTATATATGCAACAATACTATATATAAAATACTTTATACTATATATATATATATATATATATATATAGTGGGGCAAAAAAAGTATTTAGTCAGTCACTGATTGTGCAAGTTCTCCTACTGAGAAAGATGAGAGAGGTCTGTAATTTTCATCATAGGTACACTTCAACTATGAGAGACACAATGAAGAAAAAAATCCAGGAAATCACATTGTAGGACTTTTAAAGAATTTAATTATGGTGGAAAATAAGTATTTGGTCAATAAATTTGGTTCAACTCAATACTTAACATAACCTTTGTTGGTAATGACAGAGGTCAAACGTTGGGAGAGGACAGGTTTCTATTATACAGATAACGAGGTCAAACAGGTGCCATTAATACAGGTAACGAGGGGAGGACAGAAGAGCTTCTTAAAGAAGTTGTTACAGGTCTGTGAGAGCCAGAAATCTTGCTTTTTTATGGGTGTCCCAAATACTTATTTTCCACCATGATTTACAATTAAATTATTTTTTAAAATCCTACAATGTGATTTCCTGGATTTTTTTTTCTCATTTTGTCTCTCATAGCTGAAGTGTACCTATGATGAAAATTGCAGACCTCTCTCATCTTTCTAAATAGGAGAACTTGCACAATCAGTGGCTGACTAAATACTTTTTTGCCCCACTGTAGTAGCTGATTCCAAATTGTGGACTAAATACATATATATTTACACACACACACACACACACACACACACACACACACACACACACACACACACACAAACACACAAACACACACAAACACAGTGACCAAAAAAAAAAACATATCACCAAGAGGTAGTTGTTGGAATCCAATGAAACTCCATATGTAAGACTTTTTTTTCTTTGGGGAAAACTCTACAATTCAAAGGAGGCTTTAGTACCCTGTTAGACCTCCTCTAGAATGGATACAAGATGACATTCTGGGCATTTGTATCCTATAACACATTTCCCCACAGATGCTGCAGCTGGGCCTGTAGATCCTGCACACTTCTGGGTTGCCTAAGCTGCCGTCACAGCTGGTCCCATAAACGTTCGATAGGTGATAAATCTGGCGACGGAGCAGAAGAAGGAACTGTTTCAATCTGGAGGGGACATTCCTGGGAAACCCTTATTGTGTGTGGGCATTATTCTGCTGAAAAATGCCAGTTGGAAGCCCTGCCATGACAGGCAACACATGGCCACAGGATGTCCTGCACATATTGCTGAGCTGTTAGTGTCCATTGCATCACTATTCGAGGTGAATCACTGTCGTATGTCAGTCTGGGCCATCCGGTGCCGGTTCAAAATGTGCGCGTACCCTCACAGAACCACTGCTCCCAACACCTCTTAACAGCTGGGTCTGAACGGCCTACATGGCAGGCAATTCTCTTTTTGCCATGTAGTGTATATACACCTTCAACAATATTTCTGTCAGTAGAGACAGGTGTGTGTTTCAGCTGGAGAGTGACAGGTTCAATCCAAGAGTGACATTACACCTGTGCATACATTCAAAAGACCCCTGCTGCTCCCAGTTGTTGTTGCAAAGCAGAGCTATGAAATCCTCAATCACTGTGCATTACATTAGCATTCTCTCAACGTAGGATGCGTGACTGTAATATATAATGATGGTTAAGATAAAATACATTTGCTCCATAGCGTGAAACCTATTTTAGCCACAAGAAAAGTGGGAAAATAAAATTACAAAAATAGCAAGTAAATTTAAGTTTCTGGGTGAGTACTTGTAACCCACCTTGGCACAGAGGCACTGGAGCATTCCACTGGTATATGCCTTGCTGGGCACGGGTGCAGGTGGCACTGCTCTGACCGATCAGGCGAAAGCCCTGGTCACAACTGAAGCGCAGTGTACTACCCAGCTTTGTGCCTGTCTGGCTGTGCACTGATCCATTCACTGGTGGGTTAGGGGTGCTGCAGTAGGCCGCTGTAAGAAACACACAGGCACATGTATGGATTACAAAAAGTTAACACCTTCTTTAATCCTAGTGTATATCAATTTATTTCTGCAAACGCTTATTTATTTTTTCCTTAGTTTGGCTGTCTTGTAAATTTACCCTGGAGTTATATGTGTATATTTCATAATAAAATAAATACAGTACTGTGCAAAAGTCTTAGGCCACCACTAGATTTGTTGAATGATAAAAGGTCATTATATAACATATTGTTGATGCTTGGACCCAACAATTTCAAACGTGGGTTCTTCACTCCATAATACTCTTTTCCACTGATCTTCATTCCAATCTTTGTGACCTTTACCATATCTGAGCTTTATCACCCTGTTCCCCTTCTGAAAAAGTGGTTTCTTGGCTGCTACCCTTCCAAAAAGACCATTCCTGATCAAGCTTCTATGCACTGTAGAAGGCGTGACATCCCAATGAAGCCAATGTAGCCTATAGAAGCTAGAAGTTTTTTAATACTGCATGCAAATTTCCTGTATTTTCTGGTTGTAATCTAATAAAGGGACATAAAAGAGAAATAAATATACATGGTCATTATATAATTGCTAAACCAATGCTATATCTAATCTAATGGTGACCTAAGACTTTTGCCCAATTGGTCCTCACACATATACAGGACAGGATCAGCTTGACACCTCACAGAGGAAGGACATCATTTGAAGAAATATCAAATACCATAAAAATATTATAAAATTAAACATTTCCCAAACTTTCACATTCAATTGCAGAAATGACTGGGATCTTGGATATGGGGCTGCTTTTGAAGATTACTCATATTCATTCATTCATTTTCTTATCCACTTATCCTAATCAGGGTCACGAGAGAGCCGGTCCTTAGTCAGGGACACAAGGCGCAAGGTAGGAACAACCCTAGATAGGGCGCCAGTCCATCGTAGGCCACATACACTCACACACTCATACACACACTCACATACTAAGAGGCACCTATTAACCTAGCACACGTCTTTGGAATGTGGGAGGAAACCAGAGTACCCGGAGAAAACCCAAGCACGGAGAGAACATGCAAACTCCACAAAGGCAGAGCCCGTTCTCATATTCAGTGTACAGCATTAAGTAAAGCTTTCTATATAGTGGAAAATCTCTAGGACTCTGCATGCTGTTGAATTTGCAGAGTCAGTCAAAGTTGGTTCTGCAATTCAGCTTTTGATAGTTTGGACGAAAAAGATGCTTAATTGAAAGACAGGCTTAACCTGTCCGTTTGCTTTTCATGCATGATTTATTCCCCTCACCCGATAAGGAAGTAACGTCCAAGGCACTGTTCAATAACATCTAAATAAAAACAAATACCAGTGTCATCTTTCCTCATGCAAAAAGCTGTCTGGCTATCAATCTTCGCCCTCGCTTTTCACCTCTCCTCTCGGCACCGTGGGACCCAAGAGCTCGCCCAGCGATTACAGTCAGTCACTCACCACATGCGATATATTAACACGCAGGAGGAAGGGCTAATAAAAGGTGCCGGAGTCGAAAAAGACAAAAGTGAGAAAGAAAGCGTGCCTCAACTGGTGATGAAGAGTCAGCCTGTGGAGACCGAAGATGGATTGTTTAGAAAACACTGGAATGTTTTGAATCTGGCCCTCCATCTGTTTTCCTCCCACTAAGGTATTGCTCCAGAAGGGCGGTCCATATTGAGAACGCGAACCTGCGTGTTGATGCCACTAACTCAGGCTGTCACTGATCTGGCTATCCAAACTCCATCACGCATGAAATTAAGGATGCAAGAGAGAACAGTTCCCACTGTGTGAGAGCGGCAGATGATTAGTCATCCACCTGAAACCAATCATCATCAGCCTTCTGATGATAGGTAGCATATTTAAATATTTAGCCAACATGCATCATTCAGGATTCTGCAGGTGTTACCAGGAGTAATCTCCTTATATCCGCTCTGTGGGTTTATAAATGGGTATTAGTCCCGAACTTCGATGGTTCACCTGAGTAGCGGATTCGGAAGCCCTTGTGGCTGGAGGTGTGATCAAATGACCAGTGCAGATAGACTTTATTGGACGAGCTGGTGATGCTCAGGGGGGATGAATAGTTTCCACTCAGAGTGATGAGAAGAGGGCTCTGTCTAGATGGACCTGCAAAGAGATGAAAGATGGACTCAGGTGCAACACAAGACAGTTGCGGTTGTAATTTAAATGGCACACGGGGTTCTGCATGTAGTGCTGCTTTCCCACCAGGCAGCGTGGTACACAATAGTACAGATACTTCCTGATTTATGATGGGGACACATTCCAACAAATCCATTGTGAGATGAATTTATCGTAGATATGTACGTTTTTAATATACACTGGATTTATCATAGCCGAGCCTAGTGCTGGGCGATATGATCTCCAATCAGTATCACGATTCATTGAACACTTTACCTCGATTACGATTAATGAAGGATTATTTTGTTTCTTGTTGTTGTTTTTTGCCCTCATAAGTCACTGACAATGTTTGGAGGAAACACACAGATGAACTACTTCTTTCTTTTTTATTTCTTTTATTCTATCTTTTTTATTAGCATTGTTTCGATGTTTATTCTTCTTATCTTTTTCTTTGTTTCTTTTCTGGGAAATGTCTTGTCTGGGAAATACAGTTAGTACCTGTATATTATTGATCTGGCGGTCTATCTTATGGCGTTACTTTGTTTATTGCATACCTACTCTGTTAGTCACTCCGGCTAAGAGCATATAAAAACTTCTGGAAACATAATTCAAGAAAACAAATACAAAACAAATAGCAGAACTATTTCACTTATGGCACCTTCACATAATATTGATGCAAAATGTCCCACTGTGCTACTTAGGATGAAATGTTCTGCTGAAAACATGGTGTGAACCTACACTGCCTGGCCAAAAAAAAAAGGTCACCATGTGGATTTAACTAAGCAAATAGTTCTAAAAGAACCTCCCATCGGATAAATACTGCATTGGTGATTAATTTCAGCTGGCAACAACCCTAACTGATGCAGTGAGTAGCTTCTGATTTGTTAAATAACCATGTCAAAAGACATGATGTGGTCGTGGAAAAGATGTTCATCTGTTTCAGAAGGGACAAACTGTGAAACAGAGGTTCAGGGAGCATGAGGCATCATTTTCACACATGGATTGGCCACCACAGTGTCCAGACCTGAACCCCATTGAGAATCTTTGGGATGTGCTGGAGAAGATTTTGTGCATCATCAATACAACATCCTGAGGAAAAATAAATGCAACTCTGGACAGAACTGCTTTTGCAATGTCAAAACATTTATTTCTTTCCACAGTTGCATTCATTTTCCCCAAAGATCTTGTATTGATGGTGGGGGATTTGGACCTTCTCCAGAGTGTCTTCTCTAGCACATCCAACAGATTCTCAATGGGGTTCAGGTGGCCAATCCATGTGTGAAAATGATGTATCATGCTCCCTGAACCACTCTTTCACAATTTGACCCTTCTGCAAAAGAAAAACATCTTTTCCACAACCACAGGATGTGTCTTTAGGGTTAAATAACTTGTTGCCAGCTGAAAAATAAACAGCAATGCAGTAATTATCCGATGCAAGGCTCTTTTTTGATCTATTTATCTATTGGCTTAGTTAAATCCAGGTGGTGACCTTTTTTTGGCCGGGCAGTGTATTTATTAGATTAACAAATTAAACGAGCTTCTCATGAGCAGATCAAATCCACCCAAGTGGCTTCTGTGCATGGAAAGGATAATACTGAATCATTGAAATCTAACCTTTATTACAAAGAAATCGACATGGTCAAACAAAAAATGCTTACTTGTTGTCAGTAGTGTCAACTACTAATAAATCCTGCAGTACTGACTATTATATTCAGAAATGTAAAAGCTATATTAGACATATCATATTAGAGCTTATCATTCACTCCAGGCTGGAACTAGTGTTCACTGGCAGAATATGATAAAAGTAGCCTGGTCCTCAGCTCAGTGGACACACAATGTGTAATCATGGGCAAACATGCAGCTCCTTCAAGGACAAGGCAACACTGTTTCCAATTACCATGTAAACACAGACACCGGCCAAGGGGTTCTGTCTTCCATGGAGGTAGAGTGTTCTAACATATCCATTCGGCGAGTGTCACTTACTCTACAGTCACTTTCATTTGGTATGAAATTCAGCCCATAGATCATTCATGCTCTGTCGGGTTTTTTAAAAAGGCATATGCACAGTGTGGTATGAATACAAAAGCAAAAATGTGAAATGAATGTAAAACAGGCAGCGGTATAAATCCACATTTAACACCAATTTGACCCCACTTATTTACAATTCAATTAGGAAGTGATTCGTTTTCCTTTTTAACAATCCAGTTTGCAAACTATTACATTCACAGGTCTTTAATCAGTTGAAATACTGTGTCTTTGTAAGCAATTAACTAAGTCGAATATTAAATTATACAAGAGAGTGAAGCAGTACCCAGGTGAGGCTCCAAATCTGTTTGTATTTCATGTAAAGTAATGTACAGTGGGGCAAAAAAGTATTTAGTCAGTCACTGATTGTGTAAGTTCTCTGACTTAGAAAGATGAGAGAGGTCTGTAATTTCCATCATAGGTACACTTCAACTATGAGAGACAAAATGAGGAAAAAAAATTCCAGGAAATCAATCACATTGTAGGATTTTTAAAGAATTTAATTGTACATATGGTGAAAAATAAGTATTTGGTCACCCACAAAACAAGCAAGATTTCTGGCTCTCACAGGGACCTGTAACTTCTTCACAAGGCTCTTGCTGTCCTCCACTTCAGTTACCGTATTTAATAGCACCTGTTTGACCTAGTTATCTGTAGATAGGAACCTGGTCCACAGCCTCAAACAGTCAGACTCCAAACTCAACCATGGCCAAAGACCAAGAGTGTCGAAGGACAACATGGAAGAAAAATAGTAGACCTGCACAGGCTGGGAAGAGTGAATCTACAATAGGCAAGCAGGTTGGTGGAATTAAATCAACTGTGGGAGCAATTTGTAAACATACAAGACATTGAGAATCCACGACTCTGGGGCTCCACGCAAGATTCTCATCCGGTGTGTTAAAATGATCATGAGAACGATGAGCAAAAATCCAGGAAAAACACACGGAGGGACTGATGAATGACCTGCAGAGAGCTGGGCCAAAAGTAACAAAGGCTACCATCAGTAACACACTATGCCGAAAGGGACTCGGATCCTGCAGTGCCAGGACGGTCCCTAGCTTAAGCCAGTACATGTCCCAGGTCCGTCTGAAGTTTGCCAGAGAGATATGGATGACCAGAAGAGAATTGGGACGGAATAATCATGTGGTACAGATTGAACAGAAATGAATTTTTGGTAAAACTCAACTCGCCGTTGGTTTGGAGGAAGAAGGAATTCTGAGTATGCGCATTCCTACTGTGAAGCATGGGGGTGGAAACATCATGCTTTGGGGCTGTTTTTCTGCAAAGGGGACAGGACGACTGATCCGTGTTAAGGGAAGAATGAACGGGGCCATGTATCATGAGATTTTAAGCCAATACCTCCTGTCAACAGTGAGAGCATTGAAGATGGAACATGGCTGGGTCTTCCAGCATGACGATAATCCCAAACACACCGCTCGGGCAACAAAGGAGTAGCTCCGTAAAAAGCATGTCGAGGTCCTGGAGTTGCCTAGCCAGTCTCCAGAGCTCAACCCCATAGAAAATGTGTGGAGGGAGTTGAAAGTCCGTGTTGCCCCAAAACATCACTGCTCTAGAGGAGATCTGCATGGAGGAATGGGCCAAAATACCAGCTACAGTTTGTGCAAACCTGGTGAAGACTTACAGGAAACGTTTGACCTCTGTTGGCAATGATAGAGGTTATGTTACAAAGTATTGAGTTGAACTTTTGTTATTGACCAAATACTTATTTTCCACCATGATTTACAGTTAAATTCTTTAAAAATCCTACAATGTGATTTCCTCGATTTATTTTTTCATTTTGTCTCTCATAGTTATTGTACCTATGATGAAAATTACAGACCTCTCTCATCTTTCTAAGTAGGAGAACTTGCACAATCAGTGGCTGACTAAATACTTTTTTGTCCCACTGTACATGTACGTGCCTTTTAATGTCTATCCGATCAACGTCCGTTCGCTGTAATGGCTGAGGACTTAAGAATTACGATAGGAAATAAAAAACTGTCTTATTCATATCTTATTGACATCCGAATGACAGAAAAGAGACTGGTTTTTAACTCGACTGAACTTTTTTAAAAACACAATCAAATCAGGGATGATTAAAACGCTATGTTGAAGAAATTATTTTTTTTAATTCTAGTGATCACAATGTATTTCATTTAAATGGTTACACATACAGTATGTACACTAATTAGAGAAGCTTTAAAAGGATTAACACCTCTAAATGAATAAATTAGAATAGTCTTGCTAATGAATTAACTTTGATGATGATGATGATGATGATGATGATGATGATTATTATTATTATTATTGTGTTGTACAAGCAACACACTACTGTTCTTCTTAATTAAATTTTTTTAATTATTTTATTATAATTATTATTATTCCACCTGATTTAGAATCACTTCTCCTCCTATAGTTGTCGACACCATTCCAACTCTAACTCATCCGGTCTGGTCCGTGAAGTCTGCTTGAATACTGCTTCTTGGTCAGCCCTTGGGCTTATGCTCTGGGTCCCCTCAAATATATGATTTGGCCCCCATGTTAACAAATAGGAAATATTACATTTTGAGCTGAAGACACAACATTTGCAGGATGATTCGGATGATGCCGATTGGATCTCAAGGAGTCCCACATGGGCCAAAAATCCCCCCCATGTTAACCAATGGGAAAAAGCTAATTTTCAGCTGGAGACAAAAACATTTGCAGGATGATTCTGCTCATAATTGAATATGGATACGATTTGCTCTTGGGTTGCTGCTCTGGGGTCCCTCAATGTCGTGACTTGGCCCCAATGTTAGCAAATGGGAAAAATACAATTCTTAGATGGAGACGTGAATTTTTACAGGATGATTCAACTCATAATGGAATAGGGGGTTTGTGCTTTGGATGATGATTGGACCCTGAGGGGCCACAAAGGGGCTCTAATCCCCCAATGTTAATAAATAGGAAGAATAAAATTTTGAGCTGGAGATACAGAAATTTGCAGGACATTCAGCTGATAATGGAATGGGGGATTTGTAGTCTGGTTGTGGAGCATAAGTTTTTGCACAACACAGTACGCAGTTTCTGAAGGAACTGCAAAATCTAGTTATTATTATTATTATTACATAAACCATATGAAACCACCTAATAAAAGAAAACTGCTGAAGTAATTTACATAGTGTTGCACAAATAATGTAACGTTTTTTCACATTGTTATTTCATGACTCATATCAAACATACTGAAACAGGGGTAAAACTTGAGACTAGAAAGATGTCAAATGCCCAATATCTCACATTAGCTAATACTAAGGTTACAGTATATGAGATTTTCCTCACTGGGTATAGGAGAGAATGCTAAGACTGCTTATTTATCATGGTGGTAAAAAAATCTTTTTTTTTTTAAAATAACATTATTGTTATACCTTTAAGTTGCTTCTGAGGCAAGGGAAGAATATGTAATATGCAATACTTCAACAAAAGACGAAAATTTGCTAACTCAATTGTAACTACTGATAAAATAAAAGGGAATGGGAACAAAGAATAAGGAACACTGAATGAGTCTTGCTGTCTCTGTGGCACTGTCTGCCACATAGAGTGATCTTTTCTTGTGTTATTGGCACCTACAACATGGCGACCTCTGTGTATGCGCACTGACCTGTTGACTCTCTAATCCAGTTTCTAATCTTCCTCTAAATGGAGGCCTGTTGACCCACTACTTGGCCCATGACCCACTAGCTGCCCCTGTACCATTCTGGCAGACTAAAGCAATTTCCTCTGCCTTTTCAAGTTTGGATGTCATGTAAAAAAAACAAAAAAAATCACTTGTCCTACGTCTATTTTCTTTCTTTTGAGACCACACGGGTACACTACTAATGATTGGTTTGAAATTCATTGTTGTAAACTTTGCAGGATTTTAGAGATAGCAATGCTGATTAAATAACCTTAGACAACAATTACCGATGTAATGCTCGGTAAAGTCACCCTTCGCTTTAATGACATCCATCAGTCTATCTGGATAGCAAATTGGGGAATAATTGTTCATTCTTCTCTGCAGATCTGTGTGTCAATGGACTGCTCTATTTGCAATCAGGTCATGACTCCAATTGGCCACTCTGATTGGACATTCACCTTCCTATCTTTAAGCTCCTTATTTATTTCTTAGTGTGTATATTTATTGTTTTTTTATTTAGGTGGTGTGTTTATGGTTGTTGTCATCCTGGAAAATGATCCACCTGCCCATGTACAGCTGTCTGGCAGATGGCTGCAGGTTTTCCTCAAGAATTTGTCTGTACTTGGCATCGTCCATTTTCCCTCTCAATAATGCAAAAGCTTCAATCTTGCCAACCCGCCCTACATTCCATCAATGTGTAAAGCTTGTGAGAATGTTTTTGCATGCACTGATTGAACAAACGCAGCCATAAACACATGTACATAATGTGAGTCTATTAACAATCGGATAAGAAAATCTCACTCATCAGACTGCCCATAGCAATCTAATCCTTCTCAGCATACTTCAGAAGGTGCTACATATTCGTCATTCATCCATAAATGTCACTGTCTATGTGCATGCTAATTTGCTAATTTGGGGGTAGTAGAAGGGGCACCCACCCACTATATGCTGTGCACGCCATCGGATATTTACCAAAGACCTACCAATCATCAGCAAACATGATTCAGAATTATAAAAACAAATGAACTGATCAAATGAAACTCACCATCGAAAATTTCAAGCTCATCAAACTGCTTGCTAGTCTGGAAGTACTCAACGGTGAAGGAGATGTTGTAGCCGGGCTCCACCTTCACCACCCATGAGCAGGATTCAAAATGGGGGAAGCCACTGCCTGGAGACTGGCTGAGAATCACGCCTGTAGAGGCTGTCAACACCTCATTCATGGGACATGTCACTGGGGAAAAGAACAACACAGTTTGTTCAGTTATACAGTACCAGTCAAAGGTTTGGACACAACATAGACTCATTCACTGTGTTTTCTTTACCTTTTTACGTCATTACTTGCAAAGCACTTCAGTAATAGAGACAGAGACACAAGCAGTTTCTGGACTGCTAAGGCATTACTGGCTTTGAAAGCATGATGAACAGCTTCATAAAGTGATTCATCAGTACAGACCACGTTTGTTGTTTATAAAAGTTATATGAGAAAGTAAACAGCCAGACCAATAAGCAACTTGAAGTGAGCACACCAAGTCTACATCAGGACTGCAATAAAACAAAGTATGTTCTCTTTCAGACTTTTACAGTCTCTCTAGGCTGTATATATGTAATAAAAGTGAATAGGTACTCTAGGGAAAGTAGATTTGTGTTTATACAAACAAATGTTTAACACATAGCAGGATTTGTATACAGTATACACAAAATGTAATGAACCTAAACTATGCATAACAATTTATAAAGCTTATATGTACAGTAAACCTTCATAATATTAGGTTGTATATATGCATTTTTACATTTCCTTTGATTTGAATTTCATTGCAGATGTTATGAACAAGATATTTCATATTTTGTCTGACCAGATTCATTTCATTTGTTAATATACAGTGGGCCAAAAAAGTATTTAGTCAGCCACTGATTGTGCAAGTTCTCCTACTTAGAAAGATGAGAGATATCTGTATTTTCATCATAGGTACACTTCAACTATGAGAGACACAATGAAAAAAAAAATCCAGAAAATCACATTGTAGAATTTAATTGTAAATCATGGTGGAAAATAAGTATTTGATCACCCACAAAACAACAAGATTTCTGGCTCTCACAGACTTGTTCTTATTTAAGAAGCTCTTCTGTCCTCAACTCGTTACCTGTATTAACAGTGTGTGCAAACCTGGTGAAGACTTACAGGAAACGTTTGAACTCTGTCATTGCCAGCAAAGGTTATGTTACAAAATATTGAGTTGAACCAAATTTATTGACCAAATACTTATTTTCCACCATAATTTACAATTAAATTCTTTAAAAATCCTACAATGTGATTTTTTGCATTTGTTTTTCTCATTTTGTCTCCCATAGTTGAACTGTAGCTATGATGAAAATTACAGACCTCTCTCATATTTCTAAGTAGGAGAACTTGCACAATCAGTGGCTGACTAAATACTTTTTTGCCCCACTGTACAACACATTCTACAAAAGTTGGGACATTCTTCCTGCAAACAAATCTTCAGGTGTGCAGCGGTACGGTGCTGTTGTCACATTTTCATTTCAAAATTCTCCATACATTCTCTATTGGGGCCAGGACCCGTATCCTCCTCTTCAGTCATACGTTTGTAATGTGGTTTTGCATTGTCTTGTTGAAAAAATGCATGGCTGTTCCTGGAAAAGGCGTCATCTTGAAGGCAGATTATGCTGCTCTAAAATCTCAGTGTACTCTTCTGCATTAATGCTGCCATCACATAAGTGTAAATGACCTTTTCCAAGGTCACTGACATAACCTAATACCATGACAGACCCTGGCTACTGGACTTGTTCCTGATAACAGTCTGGACATTCCTTTTAGTCTGATCACGATATATGTTTCCACTGTGATGGTCCATCCTCAAAGCCCAGAGAAGTCGAAACAACTTCTGGACATGAGGCTTCCTGTTGGCACAGTAACGTTTTAAGTGGTATTTGTGAATGTAACTGTATTGTAGTGCTTGATAAAGATTTGATAAAGTAATCCCTTGCCCACGTGGCTATATCAGCTACTGACGAATGACAGTTCTTGATGCAGTGCCGTCTGAGTGATCAGAGACCACAGGTGTTCAGCTTAGGCTTCCACCCTTGCCCTGTATGCACTGAAATTCCTCCAGATTCTTGAATTGCTTAATGATACTGTGCACTGTAGAGGAAGAAATATGCAAATCCATTCCAATCTTTCTTTGAGGAACATTGTTTTTACATATTTCAATACTTTTCTCATGCATATGTTTGGTACAAAGTCTCAGCCTTTCATGAATACTGCTTTTGTACCAAACCCTCTTTACAATCACATGTTGGCATCATAACATTATTATTGCTTTTTTTCTTGGTGTCATACTGTCTGCAATGAAATAAAAGTCATGTAAGACTGTTACTGTACCACTGCCAGAATTATTATAATTATTTTTAATCTGAAAGTACATTCATGAAGAGACCTTGAAATAATTGTTCTCTGTATTGCTCTCGTACCACCATTATTTGAAATGAGACAACTCAGCTATCAGATGAAGCATGATAAGGGAACAGATGTCTTTCAAAATGATCTATGTATCTAGAATAACACAGAAGACAATAATGTGTAACACGTCATATCTCTGGCTGAGGCAGCGAATCAGGATATTAACATCAGATATAATGGCTGCAAAAAGAGTATTGTAAGGGTTTTGTATTAGCATATATGTACACAGGCTAAGCACGTGCAACCTGCCCACCTACGCAAACAAACAGCAAAAGATGTGTAGCAAGCACAGAAGCTTAGAAACACAGTTCAGGCCTTTCCATTTACATTTACAGCATTTAGCAGACGCCCTTATCCAGAGCGACTTACAATTGATACAGTCTTACAATCCAAGCAATTGTGGGTTAAGGGTCTTGCTCAAGGACCCAACAGTGGCAGCTTGGCAGAGGTGGGATTTGAACCCTGGACCTATTGGTCCATAGTCCAGTACCTTAACCGCTAGGCTACCACAGTCCCACTTTCCACAACATTTCATAATGGACAGCGATCAGGACTTTGACTTGGCCAGTCCAAACCATTCACTTACTTTAACCATTCTTTGGTAGAAAGACTTGTGTGCTTAGGGTCATTGTCTTGCTGCATGATCCATGTTCTTTTAAGATTCAGTTCACAAGCAGATGTCATGAGATTTGTCATTAGAGTTTGCTGGTATAATTCAGAATTCATTGTTCCATTAATGATGGCAATCTGTCTTGGCCCAGATGCAGCAAAACAGGCCCAAACCATGATACTACCACCATCATGTTTCACAGATGGGATAAGGATCTTGCTGAAATGCAGAGTTTTCCCATCGCCAGACAGTCAATTTCATAAGTGCACTAGCCATATAGATAAACTTTGTCATTTTACAAATCCAGACTGTAGTCCTTCAAAAACATTTACATTAACATTTAAATTTACAGCATTTAGCAGACGCCCTTATCCAGAGCGACTTACAATTGGTACAGTCTTACAATCCAAGCAATTGTGGGTTAAGGGTCTTGCTCAAGGACCCAACAGTGGCAGCTTGGCAGAGGTGGAACTTGAACCCTGGACCTATTGGTCCATAGTCCAGTACCTTAACCGCTAAGCTACCACAGTCCCAAAAAGTATTTATTTATTAATTTTTTTATTGAGGCCTCAAAGTATATTAGTGGAAAAAATTTCCTGCAGAGGTTTCAGATTTAGAAAATGTTCTCCACCAGGTGCGACATGCCATGACTTTCATTCACAAGATCAGTGAGCTACAAATTTACATGTCATGACTTCTAATGTCGCCATAATGTATTCGGAGAGCTAGTTGAAAGGATTTAATCTACTTTTTAAATACTGATTGCATTTACACAAAAAACAGATTCAATATTTTTTAATCAGCAATTTATTTCTTATATTGAGCTGAAATCTTGGACAGACGTTATGTATGAACTTCTACAACTGCTTGCAGTGAATGAATCTTAAAATGGTGAGCTCTTCGCAAGGACTACTCAAACAACGAATTATACATAAAACAAAGTACATTTTAAAAAGATCTAGTAGGAGAGCTCTGTGGCTTATCATAGTCCACTAGCAATTACATGAACACTTCAAGTAATATACTGTAAATGTTAGCACTCAGGTCTAGCAGTCAGGTCTAGGACATTAAAATCCTCCTTTAAGTCCTTTTAGCTCTTTTCTTTGACAAGCAGTCTCTAACTCTAGTCTGTTAACCATCTCTTATTTTTGAATGTGGGACTGTAGTAGCCTAGAGGGTAAGGTATTGAACTATGGACCAGAAGGTCCAGGGTTCAAATACCACCTCTGCCAAGCTGCCACTGTTGGGTTCTTGAACATATTTTTACATCTACACTACTGTATTCTTAGTGCAAATAAGTCTCTGTGAGTTCTAAAATGGTCCACCTGAAAGGAAAACAGAAACTGAATCCCCCAGAACACAGGCGGGCATTAACATTAGCAGTTCACCAATAGAGTTACTATTCACTTTCAATCCATTACTCACTAAATGAAAATAAGCATTGCAAATCTCTAGACAGACCCCTGGTGGTGGATCATTCTGGGTACTGAAGTGATACTGATGTGGTGGTCGTGTGTCAGTGTGTGTTGTGCTTGTATGTGTGGATCAGACACAGCAGTGCTGCTGGAGTTTTAAACCACCTCAGTGTCAGTGCTAGACTCAAAATTGTCCAACAACCAAAACTATACAGACACCAACATCCTGTAGGCAGTGTCCTGCGAGCATATCTCAGGTCACACCAAAATCTAATATACTAGTGCATAGTCACTATCAATTCACGTTGAATTTCCATAATGCATTTCCTTGGACAATGCTTCTTTAGAAGATACAAGGATTAGGTCTTGAGGATCTTTGCATATATACTGTAGGTTATAGAGAAAGTGGGAGCTTTCTGTGGCACAGAGATAGCAAACAGAATGAACGGATGACCTGGAGGGAGATGAGAAAGCAGGGGACTATGTGTGAGAGAGAGAGAGAGAGAGAGAGAGAGAGAGAGAGAGAGAGCGAGAGAGAGAGCGAGAGAGAGAGGGTATGATGGTTCACAGTGGACTGTGAAACGAGGGGCAGCTGCAACCTGGATATCCCTTGCATTTCAATGAGCTGTTCTCTTTTTCTCTTTACTCCCTTATCTGTACTTACCTCGACATCTACCAGCTCTTTTCCTTGTTTACTTCTTTACACAATGTTACTTTGTTGTCAGCTTCTATCGGCCCTCAGAAGAACAGTTCATGAGTACAGAATTCATACTGAGGCAACATGTTAAGTGTAATCAGAAGGTGGTTGCAGAAAATAAAGTGGCAGCTGAGTGTGTAAGGAAAAGACAAGCAGCGACCAGTGGACCGATTAAACATGGACTACAGTGAAAGAGTTAGTAAACACTCAAAAATGATATGCAGAACCACAGGTATTAATATGGAGTTTGCTTTGCTGCCTCTCAAAGACTCTCCACATGATTCTTATGTTGGACAATAAGCTCTGGCTCACAGGTGACATTCTGATTCATCCCAAACATGTCTGATGGGTCAGAGCTCTTTGAAACACCAGCAAAATCTTCCTTTCAAATTTGATAAAGCATTTCTTTATGGACTTTGTTTTAGAAGGTCAGGAAAGAAAGATAAAGAACTGACTTGGGGAGGTGGAAACTTGTATAGCTCATATCTACTGCCATTGCTTTTCTATGGGGAATCCATATCTGTATGCTTTGTACTATGAACCTGTTAGCAGAATACACTAATTAGAAGGGGTGTCTACATATTTTTGGCGATGCAACTACCTTGCTGTATCCTCATTGTTTGATGAGTCAAATGAAAAGACCAGTGCTTGATTTGACTTGAAGTGTTAGGCCACCATTAGATTAGATACCTTAGTAGCAGCCAAGAAATCACTTTTTCGGAAAGGGAACAGGGTGAAGAGGGACTGTGGAAGCCTAGTGGGTAAAGTACTGGACTCTGGACCAGAGGGTCGAGGGTTCAAATCCTACCTCTGCCAAGCTGACACTGTTGGGTCCTCGAGCAAAACCCTTAACCCACAATTGCTTGGATTGTAAGACTGTACCAATTGTAAGTCGCTCTGGATAAGGGCGTCTGCTAAATGCTGTAAATTTAAATCTAAATGTAAATGAAATGCCTAAGATATGCGAAAGTTCACACAGATTAGAACAAAGATCAGTGGTAAAGTATGCAGTAATGAAATCAAGTTTTTGGTTCCATTCGTCAAAAAATGTATATATATGGTCATTTATTGCTAAAACAACAAGTCTAATGGTGGCCTAAGACTTTTGCACAGCACTGTATTTTTAGCCATATAACTACCTTTCATGTTTCCTCATTGTTTGATGAGTCACATGAAAAGGCCAGGGCTTTGTGGTAGCACCACAGTCCAATGTAACGAGTGTCATCTGGCAATTTTGGCCCTTAGTATAAAGGCTTTTCTGTGTAGCTGCTGACACCTAATTAACACTAAGACAAATTACTCTGGTCCAAACTAGTGCTCTGGCGTTTAGAGTGATGAGGTCAGGTTTGCGTCCAAAATACACTCAGGCAATTCTCACTCACTATCCCACTATCACTGTCCATTTGATTTTCTACTTTTCCATTTGATTATTTCCATTTTTGCTATTGGAAAGTACTTTCTAAAAACTTGTCCACAATAAATAAATACCTTTCAGTTTTACTTTGTAAGTTACATACCATGACACACAGGAAACTGACTCATTCTGACTGGCAAATACTTTAAACTCTATAAAATTTAGAAATCTATGGAATTTTGCTTACTATATGTCATCTCAGGAATATTTCAATGGCAAATCACATAAAATAAAACAAACATTTAAAAATGACCTTCAAGTGATTTATCAGCAATTTGGATTATTCATCTGCACTAGGCTTGATGAAATAATTCAAGCTTATTCTCAAAGCTGTGTATGTTAAAAATTGCTTGGATTTAACTCCCAGCAAAACCAATGGAATCTGAAACTATTAAGAACTGTGTATTTGTGAATGTGTGATCATGAGGATAAATACAAGTACTCTTTTACATGAAAAATATAGACTCACAGATCACTTTATTGGATCCTACACCTCCATTTTATGTGTACCCCTTAACATAGAGATGCAATTTGGAGTTCTGCAATTACAGTGGAACCTCTTTGGAACGCTGCTTTGTTCAACCAATTTGGGCATCAAACAGTCCAGTCGAAAAAAATTTTGGCCCCCAATTCGGACATCTCAGGGTGTGTCTGAATTGAATTGGATGTCTCTGACTTCTACAAGGTGGAGCAATATGGTAGATGTTTCTGATATACTGCACTGTGAATGAACACAGTGTTTCAAAACTCCAGCAGCACTGCTGTGTCTGACCCAGTGCTGATTGCTGTATCATAACAGCAAAGCACAAATAGTACCTGATCTGTGGTGGTCCTGACCATTAGAGAACAGACTAAAAGAAACTAACAAAGCATGTGTAGAAGTGCCTCTATATTGTAAGTGGAACTAATAAAATGGGCAAAGAGTGTAGAAACATGGAGATGTACCTAATAAAGTTGTCGCGGAAGTATACTTCAGTTCATTTAGCAAGGTTTTTTTCTGCTGAGGTGTTGAAATAGTGTGCGGAATTACTCTAAATGAGTTTTTCTGAGTGAGAGTTACACAGTGAGCACATTTCAATTCTCTTCATCATGTTAAACAAGCTGTGCCAGTGTGCTGTGATAGAAAAAGAGAGCATCGTGAGGAGATACTCTGAGCAATGCTATATTAAGTTAGGAAATAATCAAGGGAGCTTTGAAATGGTGTTCAGATTGAGACCGATATCATTGAGATAATATTATTATTATTTATTATTCTGAACTATGATGAAATCCAGAACAATCCAGCATCAAACAACACAGCATCTCATTTCACATTCAAAAGAGTCAGAAATACAACTGTATGCTGTTTGAGAATATGTTCCACAACAACATTGTGGGGAAGCTAAAAAAACATCACATATGTAAATATGTCATATGCTACTGTGCAAAAGTCTTAGGCCACCATGACATTAGATAGACCATTGTTTCTGTAATGGTATGATGACTATATAGAATTATTTCTCAGTCTCTTTTTAGAATACAACCAGAAAATATGGGAAATTTGAATGCAGTATTAAAAAACTGGGGAAAAAGCAGATTTTAGAGGCTACAGTAGCAACTATTTGGTGTGACCTCCCATCATACTCGAGCAATAGCACCTTTTGGTAGCTTTATCGGGATGCCAAGTTGACCCTTGTACAGTCAGAAGAAGCTTGATCAGAAATTTGTAAGAGTGGCAGCCAAGAAACCACTTTTTCATTAAGGGAACAGGATGAAAAGACTTAGATATGTTAAAAGCTCACCAAGATTTGTAATGAAATCAATATATTACATATTGTCAATTTACCATTGCTGAAACAACATATCTAATGATGGCCTAAGACTTTTGCACAGTACTGTGTGTGTGTCCACTTTATCCCTATTATTAATACTGTTATTACTTACTAACAGTGCTAATCCTGTCAGGTACAGTGGTGCTTAAAAGTTTGTGAACCCTTTACAATTTTCTATATTTCTGTATAAATATGACCTAAAACATCATCAGATTTTCACACAAGTCCTAAAAGTAGATAAAGAGAACCCAGTTAAACAAATGAGACAAAATATTATACTTGGTCATTTATTTATTGAGGAAAATGATCCAATATTACATATTAGTGAGAAGCAAAAGTATGTGAACCTTTGCTTTCAGTATCTGGTGTGACCCCCCTGTGCAGCAATAACTGCAGCTAAACGTTTCCTGTAACTGTTGATCAGTCCTGCACACCGGCTTGGAGGAATTTTAGCCCATTCCTCCGTACAGAACAGCTTCAGCTCTGGGATGTTGGTGGGTTTCCTCACATTAACTGCTCACTTCAGGTCCCACAACATTTAACTGGGCCATTCCAAAACATTATCTTTAACCATTCTTTGGTAAAACAACGTGTGTGCTTAGGGTCGACCCACTTTCTCTTGAGATTCAGTTCATGGACAGATGTCCTGACATTTTCCTTTAGAATTCTCTGATATAATTCAGAATTCATTGTTCCATCAATGATGGCAAGCCGTCCTGGCCCAGATGCAGCAAAACAGGCCCAAACCATGATTCTGCCACCACCATGTTTCACAGATGGGATAAGGTTCTTATGCTTCTTATGGTTCTTATGCAAGTATAATATTTTTGTCTCATTTGCTTAACTGGGTTCTCTTTATCTACTTTTAGGACTTTTGTAAAAATCTGGTGATGTTTTAGGTCATATTTATGCAGAAACATAAAAAATTCTAAAGGCTTCACAAACTTTCAAGCACCACTGTACACTAGTTCACATTCACTCGCTGAGTGTCTGTTTTGTCTGGCTGATCTTCCGTGTTGTTCGTAATACTGTGTTTCAATGAATTCAAAAATGAATTCACTCATCAATCACTTTTCAGCGGCATCTCTGAAGCATTTATGTATCGTTTGCATGCAGTTTTCTTCTGAAAATACCCTTTATATTTACATTACAGTCTAAAAGGCTATGTGACTATGGTCATGTCTGGTCAACGTCCATTTAGATTGTTCACAGAACCTAAAGCAAACATTAAATACACACCTGTATTTTGGAATACTATTTGACAGATAAAACAAATACAAAATTTCAGGCGCGTTCTCTTAAACTTCAGATGTTTGTCAAAGTAAAGGTGTCTCAAAATATGACACCATCAAGGCCTTACCATCACATGAGGGTGGAGGTCCTTCAAACTCTAGATGTGTGCCCAAACGGCATGTTAGGATGCTGTTTCCATTCAGCTGGTACCCCGGCAAACATCTGTAGCGCACTATATCACCTGTGAAAAGAATGGGACGAATAACAGTAGGAAGAGTAATGGAATGCGCATAACATTGTGAGCAAAGTCTGACGGTTTCTGTGTAGCACAAAGCTTGTTAAAGGTAATTTAACTTCGCTGTCTGAAGTAATGATTATAAGGACATAAAGAGTGAGGAAAAGACAAAAGCAGACTTGACATGCCTGGGCTGCACTGTAGTCTTCTTACGGAAAAGACATATCACAGGTTTCAAGCTATCGAATAACCTCCTCAATTTTGCTTGTGATTCAGACGCACTCTCAACTTACAGCCAGTTAGAATAAAGGCAAAGCAGGTCTTCAGTGTCAAAGAGTTCTGTGTTGATCCGCGATGTCGGGATGCTGTCATCTTGCCTCTCATGTGTGATCACCCAGCTTTGTTGGCTGCTGATGTCTCGGATGATCCATATTGGCTGTGTAACCTTCAGGTTCTTCCCTTTCCAGTTATGGTGATCTTATGCTCTGATCTTAACATTCCCAACTACAGGGTGGGCCATTTATATGGATACACCTAAATAAAATGGGAATCGTTGGTGATATCAACTTCCTGTTTGTGGCACATTAGTATATGAGAGGGGGAAAACTTTTCAAGATGGGTGTTGACCATGGCGGCCATTTTGAAGTTGGCCATTTTAGATCCAACTTTATTATTTCCAATGGGAAGAGGGTCACGTAACACATCAAACTTATTGAGAATTTCACCAGAAAAACAATGGTGTGCTTGGTTTTAACGGAACTTTATTTACACGTTTATGACCACTTATAAAATGTGTTCAAAGTGCTGCCCATTGTGTTGGATTGTCAATGCAACCCTCTTCTCCCACTCTTGACACGCCGATAGCAACACCGCAGAAGAAATGCTAGCACAGGCTTCCAGTATCCGTTGTTTCAGATGCTGCACATCTCGTATCTTCACAGCATAGACAATTGCCGTCAGATGACCCCAGAGATAAAAGTGTAAGGGGGTCAGATCGGGAGAGCATTTCTTCTGCGGTGTTGCTATCAGTGTGTCAAGAGTGGGAGAAGAGGGTTGCACTGAAGTTCGTTTGACACTTTTGTTTACTACATAATTTCATGTGGCCCTTCACCGTTCTGATGTCTTCAATATTAATATTAAGAAATAAATAATATTAATGTAGAAAATAATAAAAATAAAGAAACAACATGAACAACAATTGTAACTATGCACGTAGCATGAACGTACAGTGCTATTTTAGGAAATGAAAGATATTTAAAAATGAAATGAAATACCTCAGCAAGTTTATTCATGCTGCATCTGGGGAAATCGAAACCTGTACGATTAGCACAGGCACAAAAGTAAAGCAACATAAAATAAATAAATATAGGATAATCACACTGCTTTGTGCAACACAATGGGATCTTCCTCTTTGAGTTCTGTATAAACCAATTTGCCAGGGCTGGCAATGAATCAGCATATCAGCATAACCCGCTGGGATTTGTTGTGCTGGCAGTGAAGCAGCTCTCCCTACTCTAAGTGTGTTCTGGAGAAAGTATTGTTTGTGTGCGCGCGTGTGTGTCTGCCTCTGCTATTCTGGGAACATTATTAATGAGAGGCGTTCAAGCCTGAAAATGAACTGGCAGCCCCGGCCTATGTTCGTACATTGGCACCGGCCACACGCATGCATGCATGGCATCGCATCACACCACACCCACCCCCAAACCCAGGCACTCCAGATATGCTGGACTGTATTAATGTGCAAATGTGAGAGATATATCTGCACTCACCTATTTTGAACTCCTTGCTCGCCATCAGGATTTCAGCGTTAGGTATGATGGAAGGGGGCAGGCAAAACTGCAGTCTGTAAGCTGGCGAGAGAGTGAGGTGCAGAGTTTGTGAATTAAACACGACCATTGGCGTTAGTATGAATGTGAATGGAAAGTTACCTTGGTAGTTGATCTTAAAGAGGCCACCCTTCTCTGAGTTGCTACGGAAGCGGATCAAGATCTGATTGGACGTACTGCTGGGTGGATCGTTGGGTTCCCCTTCAGTGAACACACCAAGCTTTCGTGAATTCTCCTGTGGTCCATCCCTGGGAAAGAGGGACACGTGGGAAAACGTTTCATTTCCATACCAGCTTAATCCAATTCAGGGTTGTAGGGACCCAGGGCCCGGTCAGCGGCACTGAGACAGGTCTCCTAACCCTACACAGGTCTCCTATCCATCACTGGACACTGTGTGGACTGACTGTTTGGACTGGCTCACTCAAATTGAGTGGGCAAATTGACTTAGTGCATGTCTTTGGAACACCGGAAGCAACCGGAATACCCGGTATATGGACATGGCGAGAACATGCAAACTCCTTCCAAACAGATTCAGGATTGTGTGATGGTCCATCCCTGATGCCTCTACGCCCAGAGAAGTCAATGCCACTTCTGGACATGATTAACGTAAGGCTTCTTCTGAAAAGTCAATGCACAGTAACATTTTAAGTGGCATTTGTGAACGTAACTCTGCCTAGAAGTACTTGACAAAGCTTTGCCAAATAATTCCTTGCCCATGTGGTTCTATCAGCTGTTCATGAATGACGGTTCTTGATGCAGTGCCACCTGAGGGATCAGAGATCACGGGTCTTGAGTTTAAGCTTACGCCCTTGCCCGTTATGTCCTGAAATTCCTCCAAGTTCCTCCAATCATTTAATGGTGTTATGCATGCAGAGGGAGAGATATGCAAATCCCTTCCAATCTTTCTTTGAGGAACATGTTATTGTAGTTTTTCATTTATTATTCTTTAGAACTGTTGCCTTTTTTCTCATTGGTTAAGGCAAAATGTATTTCAAAGACTTAAATCTTAAAATAACATAAAGGTTATTTTCGAGAGGCACTGTACTGGTTCAGATTAGTCACGAATCATAAACTGCATACAGAACAAGAGTGTGCTATAGCACGTCTGTCTCAGTTCTGTATCGTAATTATTATTATTAATTATTATTTTGATCACAGGACATCAAGGCATCGATGTTCCTCTTTGTGTACATTTACATTTACATTTACAGCATTTTAGCAGACACCCTTATCCAGAGCGACTTACAATTGGTATAGTCTTACAATCCAAGCAATTGTGGGTTAAGGGTCTTGCTCAAGGACCCAACAGTGGCAGCTTGGCAGAGGTGGGATTTGAACCCTCGACCTTCTGGTCCAGAGTCCAGTACCTTAACCACTAGGCTACCACAGTCCCACAGTCCTACTAGCGATTACTCACTTCACTGTGCATTCAGAAACAAAACAGCACGTTTGACTGTATCAGTGTTGGTTGGCGAAGTTACAGTCACGCTGCCAGGACGGAGCTTTTCTTGGCTGCTTTAACAAACACTTTCACCAGTGGAAATTGGGAAAGTAGATTACATGGCACCTCAGTTTTGTCTAAACATGTTTGGAAAATGCAGTACACAGAGATGCAGGGAGGGTAGTAGGCTCAAACAGACCCTCCGCTATCAGCTGGGCATCCAGTCTAAAATGTAAGTTGGCTATGGAAAGGGATGTTTAATCAAGAAAAGGGTCAATGGTTACTCTGGTTAGTTCTGGACAGGGGTGGCTCAGTAGTTAGGGCTCAGAGGTATGAATCGGAAGGGTACGAGGTCAAATTGCAGCACTGGCATGACAGATCAGCCAGACGAAACAGAGACTCAAGAAGTGAATAGGAAACAGTTTATATAGTTATAGGTTAGAGAGAATATACAGGTAGTCGGGGGAACAAAGGAGTATTACTTACGAACTACACTTACAAACGTCATTTACAGCTTGTAAGAGGAGAAAGTCAAGCAGACACAAACAAGCTACGGTACCTGCACAAAAAAAGGCATTCTCCATACCGTCCCAACCTTTTCAGATTTGGGGTCGTGGAATAAAGGCTGACCCTGCCCCACTCCAAGTACATTAAATTAAATATTTTGCCTCTAGACTGAAGGTTTTTATTATATGACTTTATATGATTAAACAAGTCAAATCCTAAGCCCAGTATCCTGGCTGGACGCACAGAATCCCCCTGGCTTACTGTCCTCTTAATGAACTCTCTGCCTGCTATATCAACACTATACATACAGTAGTTGAGCACTGCAGTACTGGCCTGTGTAGAGCTAGTGAGAGACAGACAGTACAGCAGAAAGTAAAGATTTCCACACTTGCCCTTTACAAACAAGGCGTTTTCCTAAATATATGAACGCTCTGAACAGTCATTCATCCAGCAACTACAGTGGGGCAAAAAAGTATTTAGTCAGCCACTGACTGTGCAAGTTCTCCTGCTTAGAAAGATGAGAGAGGTCTGTAGTTTTCATCATAGGTACACTTCAACTATGAGATATAAAATGAAAAAACTAAATCCAGGAAATCACGTTGTAGGATTTTTAAAGAATTTAATTGTAAATTATGGTGGAAAATAAGTATTTGGTCACCCACAAACAAGCAAGATTTCTGGCTCTCACAGACCTGTAGCTTCTTCTTTAAGAAGCTCTTCTGTCCTCCACTCGTTACCTGTATTAATGGCACCTGTTTGACCTCGTTATCTGTATAATAGAAACCTGTCCACAGCCTCAAATAGACTCCAAACTCAACCATGGCCAAGACTAAGGACGAAGGACACCAGGAAGAAAATTGTAGACCTGCACAAGGCTGGGAAGGGTGAATCTACAATAGGCAAGCAGGTTGGAGTGAATAAATCAACTGTGGGAGCAATTGTAAGAAAATAGAAGACATACAAGACCATTGATAATTTCCCTCGACCTGGGGCTCCACGCAAGAACTCATCCCGTGGGGTCAAAATGATCATGAGAACGGTCAAACAGGTGCCATTAACACAGGTAACGAGTGGAGGACAGAAGAGCTTCTTAAAGAAGAAGTTACAAGTCTGTGAAAGCCAGAAATCTTGCTTGTTTGTGGGTGACCAAATACTTATTTTCCACCATAATTTACAATTAAATTCTTTAAAAATCCTACAATGTGGCACTCCCGGGGAAGTGGAGACGCGGAGTTACACACCGTTTTGGCGATTCTTATCCGTGAAAAGTCGCTAGATTTGGTGCTACTCGATTTTTGGGAAATAACTCGCTAGAGGGGGTCTGAAAAGTCGATCAATTTTGCGACAGAATCAATGACATGGCGACACGGCAGCAGCTGTCTTGCGTGAAAAAGCAACCCAGCTTTCCTCCATCCACATTACACAAGTGCAATCGTATAAAACAACATTTAATAACAATTATGATAATAACAGCCAAGACAAAACATTACACTGTTAAAAAATGAAATCACAACGATGCTGTCAGCAGGAATTAATGGAATTAATTCATGACAAGAACTGTGACACAAAATGCATAGACGGTCTACAAAAGCCAACTGTAATGAAGGCGTGTGTTTGCAACTTTGATAGAAGGTTGATGGGCATGCAGTGACGAGCTAGAGAAAAGCAGGGGAGGGGAGAGGAGGAGAAATCGACGTCCACGACAACACAAACAGATCACAGCCTAGTGTCTGATCTGTTATGACAGGACACAACGCTCGAGTCCTTCACAACAAGTGTTTAGAGCAATGAGATGGACCGTCCATCAGATTCGATTACAGTTTAGACAGAAGACGGAGAGGCGAAATGTGTTTGCTTTACAAGCGATGTCAGCTAGCTTACCATACAGTGATGAAGTCATGGGGCCTGTGGACCTGCAGCAGAGTAAAGTTCAAGCGGATTCCCATGCCAGGGGCCACTGTGATCAGCCATGTGCAGTCTGCGGAGTTGGGGTACTCCTCTGGGTAGCCAGGAGAAAAGATGGTCCCATTCTCTGACGAAATATTCCCTCCACAAGGCACTAAAAGCATGAGTAGAATTAAATGAGAGGGAACAGAACATGTTTTCCACAATAGCAAATTCCTAGCAAAGGGGAATCACAGAAAGAGTTCTCTGGGCTACACTTTGCTTAAATGTGACTCTCTGAGGTCTAAGATTACGTTAAAGGAAAAAAAAAAAAAAGGTACCAAGCAATGCCTGGGCCAGTATGTTCTAGAGAGATAAGAGCATAACCTTATACTGGAGGTAATAACAGGAAACGGAGAACCAAGAGACAGAGAGAGACACAGGTACCCCACTTATACACAAATGCTTTCGGCAATTGAACACAATCCAAATCCTTGCAGCAGAAAACCATCTCCCTCTCTGCTCTTCTCCATTTTGTCTGCTGGGTCACACTGCATTTTTTGTAGTTACAGTCATACCTCGGTACTCGACCACTTAGCAACTTGGCAAATTCAGTTCTTGGTGCATTTTCACCAATGTTGCCAGATCTCGAACAAGAAACAAGCAACCAGGTCTATAGAAATTAACCCATTATGGTTAATTGGTTAGGGACGACTTGAACACTTGCATTTCATAAACAAGCATTTAAAAGTACTGTAACTTGTCATTTTTCTTTTGTCCTTTTCAACACATTGACAAAACCAACTGGCCAACTCAAAATTAGGAATGAATCAAAGGAAATTAAATTAAAGACGCTGCCTATAACAAACTGGCTAAGTAATAATATCAGTGACAGCCCACTAAGCCTTTGACTCATTAATTCGTTCATTAATTGTCTTATCCGCTTAATCAGGGTCACGGGAAAGCCGGTGCCGAGCCGGCGACACAGGGCAAAAGGCAGGAACAACCCTAGACACGATGCCAATCCATTCCATTGCCAATCACTGATGAATCATCACTGGTGCAGTTTTGATATGCACAGGGAAGGGGAAGAGGGACAGAGTTGTGGACAGAACGTGCAATAGGACAAACTAGCTTTATCAGACAGGTATAGTGGAGAGAGGCCGGGTCAGGGAGCAAGCCCAAATAAGCAACTACACTTTAGAAACAAGCCCAGAACTCGCCTTTCTATAATTTAATTGTAAATTATGTTTTTGGGCCACATGATATTCTCCCAATGCAGTACATGTCCAGGCCCGTCTGAAGTTTGCCAGAGAGCATATGGATGATCCAGAAGAGGATTGGGAGAATATCATGTGGTCAGATGAAACCAAAATAGAACTTTTTGGTACAATCTTCACTCGTCATGTTTGGAGGAAGAAGAATGCCGAGTTGCTTCCCAAGAACACCATGCCTACTGTGAAGCATGGGGGTGGAAACATCATGCTTTGGGGCTGTTTTTCTGCAGAGGGACACGCATGGCACTGCAGGATCTGGGTCCCTCTTGGCGTAGTGTGTTACTGATGGTAGCCTTTGTTACTTTGGTCCCAGCTCTCTGCAGGTCATTCATCAGGTCCCTCCGTGTAGTTCTGGGATTTTTTTCCTCACCATTCTCATGATCATTTTGACTCCACGGGATGAGATCCCAGATTGAGGGAGATTATATATGGTCTTGTATGTCTTCCATTTTCTTACAAAGCAGGTTGGTGGACCATCTCATTCATCAGTGAATGAATGTGTCCTTCGATGGATGCAGCACCTAAAGTGGCACACAGCAGCAGTCTCCACACAGAAAGGACCCAGACTGTTCCACTTGGGATCGAACCCCCAGGACCTTGTCGCTGTTAGCCACTGTGCTGTCCAGTCACAAAAGTGTCTGTCCAAATTATATCCATTGAAACAGCTGAGTGAGCTACTCTAAAATACTTTATTTGCTACACCAAGAACTCTCTGAGAGCTTAAAAACATTTCACCTTGACTGTTTATGTGACACAGAACTCTGATTTAGTTCAAGGTCAAGAACAAATTAATGACGAGTACCGAGGTACCACTGCAACTGAAGGTTATTCTCCTCTCTGAATTCCAATTCTGATTCCCAACACCCTGGCTTGCCTTGGTCTTCCTGATTTCATGTAAACACTCTGAATCAGCATAAACTAATAACAAGCCTGGACACTGAGTGTTTACCAGATTCTCCGACTCCTTGTCTCTGTCCTTTGTGACTTCCATCTCAGTTTTTGTTAATTCCTGATGTGGCACGCTCTCACCCATCACCTTGACTGCTAAATGAAGTATCGATCGAGGCATTGATCAAAAGTACACCATGCTACTGAGTCAAAATGTGCAGCGATTTCATCGATCAGTGCAGGGATGTGGGAGAGGGGAGATTAAAAGGAGCTGACTTAGGCTGTACTCACACTATGCCCGGCTGCCTGGTACATTGCCAGAACACAATCGTCCCCCTTTGACACCCCACACGTGTCATCACGATACTACTTTATTGGATTGTTTTGGGCACGCTGACACACTTGGATGGTGCTTTGTGATTTAACTTAAGACATAACTTGTTAATAGTCGTGACAAATGAACAAATTAAAATCATTTATTTAAAAACAGTGTGACTCTTTAGCACAATAGCTTGACATATTAGTGGTTAAGGTACTGGACTGTAGACTAGAAGGGTTCATATTGTCCTTCTGCCAAACTGCCACTGCTGGGTCCGTGAGCAAGACCTGTAAGGTGTTGGAATCTGTAACCAGGTACACCGTCTCATTAACCAGTCTTAGGGTTCCATTGTCGGTTACAAAGCTCTCATACAGAGCGCCCTACACAGGAAGTAGGTAATAAGACAGACCCAACGAACGCTCAGACCGATGGCGGGATGGCGCCCTCATTTCTTTAAAAACCCTGCTCCCATAAAACTGGCATGTCTGCTGCATTTACAAAGCATCTCGCTCCACTTTGTTTGCGATTTGATCGTGCCATCAAAACGTCATCGTCAGTCTTTTCACTTACTGCTATTTGAATATTATATATTGAATATTCGGTGCATCCCTAACTGGCGAGGTTATTGTTTAGTATCAAGAACTAAATGAGACATGGATACACGGAGCTTCTTTTCGATGACAACTGACACAAAAAGAAAATAACCTGATCAACATGAAACTTTACTCTAATAAACTGAATATACCTTCACAGCGAGGAAAAGGGTGATCCCAAGTGCGGGTTGTTCCGTGTTGGCAGGTCAGAATTGACTGGCCCATGAGTTGGTAGCCTGGGTAGCACTCGAAGGAGATGGACTGGCCTACGTTGTACCCAGCACCCACCACTACACCGTGGTGAAAAGGCTCGGGATCTGGACATTCTTGGAGCTCATAGGCTGAAAAACAAACAATGGCAGACCTAGAACCAATTTTCAGAACTCCATCAAAATTACAGCTTGTCAGGGCCTGTGACTGAACTAGTGGCCCTGTAATAATGTTTTTATGATTGCAGGATAGATCGATACGAAGCCTTGCACCATACAGAAGAGTTTTTGATAAACTGAACTGAAGGGAACAAGAAGGTTCATGCCTTTTTAAAAGCAAAACTCTGTACGAAGTACGAACGTGGCTGGAGGGACGCATTAATAACTGTAAATATATAACTTTGTGATCTGCTAATCAAATCTGGACCACTGACTCTGGGCAAGAAATAATAGGACCTGCTAAAACTACACAGTTATTGTAGACCACAACTGCATGTTTTTTTTTTTTAGATAAATTATACAAAGAGGCTGAACTGATTCCAGGTATGTGCTGTCTAACAAACGTATTACCTTCAGAGAAACAGGATGTTTACCTTGACCTGACATTACCATAGTCATGGTCTTTTTATGCTACTGTAATGTAAACATAAAGGGCATTATCACAAGAAAACTGCATGCTAATGATACCTAAATGTGTCAAGAGATACAGCACAGCATCCCTAATGTTATCACACCCGAAATATAAACTATTATATACATTCTAAACCTGTTTTTAATTTATGGAAATTCACAATATTTATAGAAAACACAGTAATGTAGTGTTACAACCCTGTCAAGGGGAAAGTCATAAAGAGGCTAGTATAAGAGACCTGATATTTTGTTTGTCTGAAGCCAAAAATGTACTGATATAGTGTTCAGAACAACACATAAGATCAGCCAGGTGTAACAGAAACTCAATGAGTGAAAGTGAACCAGTTTATATAGTTATAGGTTCGCGAGAATATACAGGTAATGTGGGACAAAAAAAAAAGTACTACGTACAATAGGACAGGCACATACACTTAGGAACGCCATTTATAGCTTGTTACAAATAAGTAGCGGAAAGTCATCCACACAAACACGAGTAACTTGCACCAAAAAGAGGTATCTAACACTGTCTAGTCCAAACATGAGCTGACGAGCAAGTGAGCACATGGCCGATAAGGTAGTTATAGTAATTCTTAAGACTTCGGGCTTTAAAGCAAACAGACGTTGATCGGATGGACGTTAAACGACACATACCTGTATTCCAAAAGCTCAACAAGTATGCAAAGCTACCAGACAGCACAGGAATATACAACCCCAATTCCAATGAAGTTGGGACGTTGTATAAAACATGAATAAAAACAGAATATGATGATTTGCAAATCCTTTTCAACCCATATTCAATTGAATACACTACAAAGACAAGGTATCTAATGTTCAAACGGATAAACTATTGCTTTTTTTTTTCAAATATTCACTCATTTTGAATTTGATGCCTACAATACGTTCCAAAACAGTTGGGACAGGGACAACAAAATACTGGGAAAGTTGAGGAATGCCCAAAAAACAACTGTTTGGAACATTCCACAGGTGAACAGGTTAATTGGAAACAGGTGAGTGTCATGATTGGGTATAAAGGGAGCATCTCCGAATAGCTCAGTCCTTCCAAGCAAGGATGGAGTGAGGTTCACCACAAATAGTCCAACAGTTTAAGAACAACGTTTCTCAACGTGCAATTGCAAAGAATTTAGGGACTTCATCATCTACAGTCCATAATATCATCAAAAGATTCAGAAAATCTGGAGAAATCTCTGCAAGTAAGCGGCAGGGCTGAAACCCAACATATTACCACATGAGCTCAGGGACACTTCAGAAAACCACTGTCAGTGAACGTGCAAAGTGAAAGCCATATATCAACAACACCCAGAAACGCCGCCGGCTTCTCTGGGCCCGAGCTCATCTGAGATGGTCTGACGCAAACCGGAGAAGTGTCCTGTGATCTGACGAGTCCACATTTCAAAATGGTTGGAAATCATGGACGTCGTGTCCTCCAGGCCAAAGAGGAAAAGGACTGTCCGGATTGTTATCAGTGCTAAGTTCAAAAGCCAGCATCTCTGATGGTATGAGGGGGTGTTAGTGCCCATGTCATGGGTAACTTGCACAACTGTGAAGGCACCATTAATGCTGAAAGATGTATACAGGTTGAGGAGCAACATATGCTGCCATCCAAGCAACGTCTTTTTCAGGGACATCCCTGCTGATTTCAGCAAGACAATGAATAGACACATTCTGTACGTGTTACAGCAGCGTGGCTTCGTAGTAAAAGAGTGCGGGTACTAGACTGGCTTGCCTGCAGTCCAGACCCGTCTCCCATTGAGAATGTGTGGCGCATTATGAAGCGCAAAATATGACAATGGAGACTGTTGAGCAACTGAAGTTGTACATCAAGCAAGAATGAATAAGAATTCCACCTACAAAGCTTCCATAGTTAGTGTCCTCAGTTCCCAAATGCTTATTGAGTGTTGTTAAAAGAAAAGGTTATGTAACAGTGGTAAACATGCTCCTGTCCCAACTTTTTTGGAACGTGTTGCAGGCATCACATTCAAAATGAATGAATATTTGCAATAATCAATAAATTTTATCCGTTTGAACATGAAATATCTCGTCTTTGTAGTGTATTCAGTTGAATATAGGTTGAAAAGGATTTGCAAATAATCATATTCTGTTTTTATTTATGTTTTACACAACATCCCAACTTCATTGGAATTGGGATTGTAAATCTGACTAAAGAAATTGATTCCAATGGTTCAAAGCATCTTTGGTAAGAAGTAAGCCATGCCCTGAAAATAAAGCCTGATTCATATTCTGCTGTTCTCATAATTATGTGAATATTGATAGTGCATTTCAATTCTCCAAACGTTTATTCCGGCAGCGATTACAGCTGCCCTTTCGGAGATAAGGTTTAATTTCGGAGGCAACCTTATAAGACTTACTGAATATATAATAGACAGAAGCTGTTTCAGCTAAAGTTTATAGCTTTATAGAAGCAGACTCATTACTGTAGTGAGTGACTAATTGACTAAGCGTCTAAATTACAATAGCATTCAACGATTTTCTTTAGCTGGGGTCCTTTTGCGAGCCTGTGCTCTGACAGTGATGCATTACAGCATTGTAACATTTATAATGCTATTTGCTTTGATGGAATACCATAATAAATCTCACGCCCTTGGCCTTTTAGCATCAGTTGTTCATATTCATAGTTTTCGAGCTATGATGTGTGCTAAATCACTATTTAAACCTGGCATTGTAGACAAAACATGGGGCCTTACCCTGATAATCGAACCTGAATCCTGGTTTGTTCTGGGAGTGATCACTGTGGAAATACACTGTGGTCTCATGCGACATGGTTAGAAGAGATGCTGGGACGTCCTGCCCGCTAAACCGACCAATCACTGTGCTGGTGTCAAAAGGGCCATTCCTGATCTCCAGAAAGTCATGGTTGGCTTCAGTCGAGAAATTGAGAAACTGTATGTGGGCTCCTGGACACATAAGATAACAAAAATCATTATTGGCTTTTTTTTTTTTGATAATACTATATTCATGCAACATTCAGTTCAGTGCAAAATTGATCTGAATTCTTACAAGAAATGTTAAAAGTCTGATCAAGTTCAACTGAATTTCAATGCATTTAAATACAGCTCTGGAAAAAAAAAAACAAGAAACCACTGCAAAATGATCAGTTTATCTGGTTTTACTATTTATAGGTAGTATGTGTGTTTGAGAAATTGATATTCTGTTTTATTCTACAAATTACTGACATTTTCCAAATAAACATATGTCTTTGCAGCAATGACAAGAGCGTGTATGTGCTGTAAATGGCAACAGGTCAAAAATAACAAATAAGATGCAGTGTTTTCAGACCTTGAGTATTAACACATATAATAATACAAAGAAAACAAGTTTATATTAATTTTTAACAAAAACCTCAAGTACCTCATTAAGATCAAGTATGCATCGTTTAATGACCATCCAGTCAATGTCCGTTACAGCCGGAAACAGCTGGTGAAATTAAATAAAAGGTTTAGCATGTGTATATTTCCTGCCATAAATGTTATTTATGTCATAACTTTTGAACTTATTTTCATGAATACTGATTAACTACTTGCATAAGTTGGAACTACGTTGTGGTCTGAGTTGTGCATGGACACTTTTAGGTGTCCCAAGAAGAGACATGAAATTGAAAAGTTTGCACTCTGCTATAGGTTCAAAATGTTTAAAAGGTGATATTGCATTGATTGATCTGAAAATTAATGTTTCTTGAAGTGGGCTCATTCCCTCTGGGTGGAGTTGCTGTCTATCAGCAGCTCTGAAGTTAACTTATGAAACATTTCAGTCTGGCTTTAGGCCCCATCATAGTACTGAAACAGCATTAATTAGGGTACTAAATGATTTATTAATAAATGATTTATTAATCTTGTTCTGTTAGATTGAAGTGCAGCATTTGACACAATAGATCATGATGTTTTACTAAACAGACTAGAAAATACTGTAGGTATTAATTTAAGGTTTAAATCCTACTTGACCGACCGGTACCAGTTTGTTCATGTAAATAATCTACGCTCTAAGCTCTCAAAAGTGAAGTATGGCATGCCTCAGGGGTCTGTGCTTGGCCCGCTTTTATTCTCTCTGTACATGCTGCACTAGGCTCAGTTATTCGCAAACATGGCATTAGTTTCCACTGCTATGCAGATGATACACAGCTGTACATATCAGCCAAACCTAATGACAGCCTTACAATCAGCAAAATCGAGGACTGTGTAAAGGAAATGAAAGACTGGATGTCATTTAATTTTCTCTTACTTAACTCAGATAAAACTAAGGTTTTATTAGTGGGACCCAAGGCTGTGAGAGACAGGTTTGCTACATTTATCGTAAATCTAGATGGCTGTCCAGTATTGCCCAGTCCATCTGTAAAAAACTTAGGGGTCACATTTGATTCAGATCTCTCCTTTGATGCGCACAATAGCAGCATCACTCGAATTGCTTTCTTTCAATTACGTAATATTGCTAAACTTAGAAATATCCTCTTTTTCAATGATGCAGAGAAACTGGTTCATGCGTTTACAATCTCAAGGTTGGATTACTGTAACGCTTTACTTATTGGTTGCTCTAGTAAATCTATAAATAAACTTCAATTAGTTCAGAATGCAGCTGCCCGAGTGCTAACTCAAACTAAAAAATTTGATCATATCACTCCTGTTCTATCATCACTACACAGGTTACCAGTTAAATTCCGCATTGATTACAAAATACTTCTTATAACTTATAATGCTCTACATGGTCTTGTCCCACATTATCTGAGTGAACTCTCAGAGTCATACAATCCAGCTCGTCTACTTTGCTTGCAGGGTGCAGGACTTCTTTTAGTTCCTAGAATTAAAAAAGTCACAGCAGGGGGAAAGGCTTCTCATACATGGCCCCCCAACTATGGAATGAACTTCCCACTTTAGTTTGAGACTCAGACACTCTCCAAATTTTTTACTCTAGGCTAAAGACATACTTATTTACGCAGGCTTTTGACTAGATTTAGACTGGGAAGCATGACTTGGGTCACTGGGGTCGGAGTCTGGAGTCATGTTTGGCCTGCCTGCCTTGTCCTTTAGCTGGGAGTGTTGGGTGGGCGGTCTGGCTGAACTGGGCTTCGGTCCTCGTGATCTTGACTCATGCATCCTTGCCTTAGAATAAGGGCAGAGCTGGGGGTTCATAGTCAAAGAGTGTTATGGTGATCAGAGACGTTGGGTTGCTGTCATCTGCCTCCCGTGGGGTTGCCGATGTCTCATGTGATCCCTCTTGGCTGTGTTACCTTCCGGTTCTCCTCTTTCTAGCTATGCTGCTATAGCTAATGCTGCCGGGGTCTCATGCTACACATGGCATCAGTGATTATTAATAGACACTGTGCTCTTAATCAATAACTAATTACATTTTTTGTTTTCTCTCCGAGCTGTGTTCCGGTTCCAGTTCCTGCCCACACATGATGCTCATCTGCTCCAGCTTCACTCAAGCTGTTTCCGTCATCAGCTCCAGACCCACCATACACAGGCCACACCAGAGGGCAGTAAACTCTATCACTCCTCCGGTTGGCTGGGGACGAAGCAACCGCAAAGGACTTTCCTGCTTAGACTCAAGATCCTAGAGTGACTGTGTACAGACTACATAATGCTGATTGTGCATATTTTATCTTTTTATTTGAAATATGACTCCAAGACTTATTAGTTTTAGATAAATTAGTTTCATTCTTATACTTATCATCTACGCCACCCCCAAAGAGAATGAGTCCCTTTTTGAGTCTTGGTCTTCCCAAGGTTTTTCTTCCTCACCCCCCCTCCCCCCTCTTTTTCTTCCTCATAATTCTTAGGGAGTTTTTTCCTTGCCACACTGTCACCCTAGACTTATTCAATTTGGGATTGGACATAGATATTAGGAGATAAAAATTGTAAAGTTTTTGCTTTGAGACAATGCTCCATTGTAAAAAGCGTATAATATAAATAAATCTGACTTTGACAGCATTTGAACTTTGCTTTCAGTATCTGGTGTGAACCCCCCCTGTGCAGCATAACTGCAACTAAACGTTTCCTGTAACTGTTGATCAGTCCTGCACACCGGCTTGGAGGAATTTTAGCCCATTCCTCCATAACAAAAACAGCTCAGCTCTGGGATGTCCCGTTGGTTTCCTCACAGAGGGGAGGGGAGGACACAGAGAAGAAGACGGAAGGGAAGAAAGGAGGCGAAGGAGAGAAAGGGGGGGAGAAAATCGGAGACGTACTTAGAAAGGGGGAAGAGTAGAAGGTACAAAAGAAGAAAAAGTAAAGTAGAAACAAGGGATGAGATACACAAAGGGGGAAAGTGAAAAAAGGTATAAATGAATGAAAGGGAGGATGGAAAAAATGAGAAGGGACAAATCGGGTAGGACGATGTAGAGGGAAAGGAGGAAGAAGTATAACAACGTACAGAAGTGAGAAAGATGCACGCAGTTAAAAGAAGGGGGACGGGCAAGGGGGGAAGAGAAGAAAAGAGGAAAGATAAAAGTGAGAAGAGATAGTTAAAGGAGTAAGATTTTCCTCACATTACCTGCTCGCTTCAGGTCCCTTCTACAACATTTTTATTGGATTAAGGTCGGACTTTGACGTGGCCTTCCAAACATTTAACTTTATCCTTCTTTAACCAATTCTTTGTTAGAACGAGTTGTGTGCTTAGGTCGTTGTCTTCTGCATGACCACCTTCTCTTGAGATTTCAGTTCATGGACAGATGTCCTGACATTTTCCTTTAGAATTCTCTGATATCATTCAGAATTCATTGTTCCATCAATGATGGCAAGCCGTCCTGGCCCAGATGCAGCAAAACAGGCTCAAACCATGATACTACCACCACCATGTTTCACAGATGGGATAAGGTTCTTATGTTGGAATGCAGCATTTTCCTTTCTCCAAACATAACTCGTTTCTTTTAAACCAAAAAGCTATTTTGGTCTCATCTGTCCACAAAACATTCTTCCAATAGCCTTCTGGCTTGTCCATGTGATCTTTAGCAAACTGCAGATGAGCAGCAATGTTCTTTTTAGAGAACAGTGGCTTTCTCCTTGCAACCCTGCCATGCACACCATTGTTGTTCAGTGTTCTTCTGATAGTGGACTCATGAACATTAACATTAGCCAATGTCAGAGAGGCCTTCAGTTGCTTAGAAGTTACCCTGGGGTCCTTTGTGACCTCGCCAACTATCACACGCCTTGCTCTTGGAGTGATCTTTGTTGGTCGACCACTCCTGGGGAGGGTAACAATGGTCTTGAATTTCTTCCATTTGTACACAGTCTGTCTAATTGTGGATTGGTGGAGTCCAAACTCTTTAGAGATGGTTTTGTATCTCCTTTGTTCGTGTCATGATACACTTCCACAAACGTGTGCTATGAAGAGCAGACTTTGATAGATCCCTGTTCTTTAAATAAAACAGGGGGCCCACTCACACCTGATTGTCATCCCATTGATTGAAAACACCTGACTCTAATTTCACCTTCAAATTAACTGCTAATTCTAGAGGTTCACATATTTTGGCCACTCATTAATATGTAACGCTGGATCATTTTTATCAATAAATAAATGACCAAATATATTTTTGTCTCATTTGTTTAAATGGGTTCTCTATCTATTTTTAGGACTTTAGTGAAAATCTGATGATGTTTTAGGTCATATTTATGCAGAAATATATAAAATTCTAAAGGTTCTCAAACGTTCAAGCAACACTGTATATATATATTTATATAGAAAAAGACTGCGTGACTATGGTGATGTTCGGTCAGTGACCATTTCGGTAAACTACTTGTTTCAGAGCAAATAATGCAGTCATTAAACGATGCATACCTGTAGAATGAAGTGTGTTTGTCTTGGAATTGAAATATATGTAAATATGTTAATTTTAAGAACATTTGGAGTGATCTCTCTCACACAACAATTCATCATATCCTTAATGATAGCTGTGATTAGTCGCCATATCCTCACCATAACCGACTGGAAGGTAGATCCTCCAGGTGCAGTCGCTGTTGCTAGGATGGTTTCCTGGGAAACCAGGACTCAGGATGGTCCCCTCCATCTCTTCACGGATCCCCCCACACTGAGCTGTTTAAAAAAAAGCATTATAGGTAACACTAAAAAAGCAACATGACATTTAATCTAGGCAAATTTTAAATGCATGCACGGTTAGAACGGCAGTGACGTGTACTTTAAAAAAAAAACGCTTTTTAAAAGAGGGCAAGTTGACCTTTCAAAGGAGCCAGAAGCATAGCTCTCTAGCTTTCGATTTCGAAAAACATTTCACCTACTAAGAGTTTGATTGAGTCTGAACCACTGATTCATTCCACTATTACTGATTAAAAACTTGGCAAGCTGCTTAAGCCCACAGGTGCCCCACGGAGAATGGCGAAGTTCAAAATGTTCTGCATGTCCAGACAATCAGAGAGACTCCGGAAAATGCTAATGCTTGTACAACCCATGACTCTCCGTAGTAGTTCCACCAGTCACGGCGCGAGCCGGAACTAATTAGTATAGAATAGGTCACAGCCATTACTCATGTTTGTCAAAAGCCATGCGCACTGGCATGAACGGTTCTCCTTTGCACTCTCGATTACACGCAAATTCACTCATGCTGGGCAGTGGAAGTGAATCTGTGACAGACACGGTGATATTGGTTTTTATTGATGCACAAGGCCATGGTGTTGTTGGAGTGGTTTAAGAAGGTCACTCTCGAGAGCTGACAAATAGATGAGTGGTCAAGAGGGTCAATTTTCACAGTGCACCACCGGTCGCTGATGAGTTAATGCGTTTTTATAACAAATGCAGTAAAGCAGATTTTAAAGCTGTCAATATGTTTAGTATATAGACTACATGGACAAAAGTTTGTGGACACCATTTCTAACTATTGAGCAGAGCTTTTTCAGCAGCACTCGCTTGTAACACATTCATAATAAAGAGCACACATTTCTGGATTCTCCCTAGACAGAATCCCTAGTAGAATGGGTTGTACTGAATATATCAGTGTCTCTCAATATGACATATTTATAGTGATTTTTGGCCTGTTGTCCTTAAAGAAAGTCCATAGAGAATTTGGGTTGCCAACTTTGATTGAGAACTTGACTGGCTTGGACAGAACCTGGACTTCAACTCTATCAGACACCTTAAACAAGCACTGGAATGCCAAAGGTGAGCCAGGGCTTATTGTCTAACATCAGAAGCCAAGCCCTATGAGAATTACAAAGGCTGTTGTAGAAGCAAAGGTGGACGTCAAACTCTACAAGATTTTGAATGTTATTTTTTGGGTGTCCACAAACTTTTGTCCACAAACTGTACAACCCCATGCATACAGTTCAGATAAATAGTCCTGTATAAAGTTTTATGGACCATCAGTAATCATAATTCCACTATACTGTAGAACTGCTTATTGTATCTACAGTTGGCAATAGCAAGAGCGTGGCTTGCATTTATTAATCTAGCAATTTGTAATAGATCTGATTTTCAGCCATCAAAGTGTGCAACAATATGCACTATGCAATGCAAAAAAAAAAAAAAAAAAAAAGAGAATCAAAGGTTGGTACCAATGCAAAGTGGCGGAGGATAGTTCCAGCGTCGCACAGTTCCAGGCATGCATGTGATATGTGAAACGCCCTGCAACAGAAAAGAAACTCAATTATTTGGTTTGTTCATTCATTAACACCAATATAATTTGGTCCAACCGCATTGATTACAGTTCATTTATTCAGTGATAAAGAGGAGTTAACTGTCTGAATTACAACATTAAGAGTTCAAATCCCATCTCTGCCACGCTGCCACTGCTTGACCCTTGAATAAGGCCCTTAACCCCCAACAGCTCAGGCCAACTGTATGCTAATTTGGATAAAAGTGCCTGCCAAAATCATAAAACATATTAGGTTAAACTACTTTTACTAATTCATTCATAATTCATCCAATCATTCCAATCTCATTCATTCATATAAATTGTTTTCAAACATTGTGAGGGCCTGATTATAATCCTGTGAATTTTGAGTGGCTCCTTTATAGAAAATCTCTAACAAAGCCTTGAACCAGGACCAAGCCTAAATGGGGACGGTTGCATGAGTTGTAAAATCTGTGCCATATTATTAAGCGTGATCAGCTATGGTGACCCATTATGGGTTTGTTTGGTATGTTGTTTGTTTAATAGTTTTATTTAATGTTGTACTGGCTATATTCACGACAGCCACAGGGTTATTTAGAGTGACTAATTAACCTAATACATGTTTTTGGAATGTGGGAGGAATCCGGAATACCCAGAGTAAACCCACGCAGCCACGGGACGACATGCAAACACAGCCGGAGTCCAAAGTTGGGATCAAACCTTGGATAATATTAATGGGAGAAGTCGAAAGAGAATTCTCCATTTCAAATCATCAATCCAATTATTTAATGTCAGTTAATTCCATTTTCATTAATTCATTAATATACACTCACTTATCACTTTTAGGTACATCGCCTTGTTTATACACTCACTGTCCATTTTATCAACTCCACTTAACATATAGATTGTAGTCCCTCTGTTTCTCTACATACTTTGTTAGTCGCCTTTATTCTGTTCTCCAATGGATCACACACTGCAGTGCTGAGAATGATCCACCACCCAAATAGTACCTTATGTGTGGTAGTCCTGTGGGGGTCTTGACCATTAGAGAACAGAGCAAAGGGGACTAACAAACTAGGTAGAGAAACAAATGGAATACAGTTTGTAAATGTAGAACATCTATATGGTAAGTGGAACTGATGAGAGTAAAAATGAGGAGGTGTACCTAATAAAGATAATTTATCTATTCATTCATCTATTCCTATTGATGTGTTTCATTTTAATCAATGAAACCATCATCTTCTACCAGTTCACTAATTCTAATTAATTTATTTCCCATTACATTTTAATTCATTTACTCATTCACCCTTTCTCTTATCCATTCCAATTTGAATTGTTTCTCATTTCATTCGATATCATTATATAACACTAGCCCCTCTCTATACTTTCACACTTTTGTTGTTCTTCTCTATCACAATGTGCTTGAAACAAAGCTTTGATCTCCTTTTTTTGGTCATAAACTCAAAAGACTCCAATCCAAGCCCTCAATACATCGCAGTGTTGCTGAGAGCTTCAGAGGTGCTTTCATGGTGAGTGGGTACTTTTTGAGTGGTAAACACTTAGTAGGCTCACTTGTAGAGTGTATCCAGGGTCGCACTGGAAGGACACGACATTGTTCATCTGTAAACGCTCCCCGACTTTAAACCCATTCATAGGTATAACTGGTTCAGGACAGCTTGTGAGAGACACAGCTTGAAAGAAAAAGAAAACATAGAAAAGCATCAGGAAAGAAGTCAATAGGTCTATAGATAGCTGTAGAAAATAACAGCAAGTACACAAATAAAAAAAAGACAGAAATCCTGCATTCCTGAAAATAGCAAGCCTGTTTTATTTCTGTTTCTGAGCTTCTTAAATCTAACCTGAGTATGTTCATTGAACCACAGTTGGTTGAGGTAGGAATAGAAAAAAAAACAATTCATAGTAAGAGCAATTGTTTGACTTCTGTTTGGATATAAAATTACTGAAATAGCTTTTCAAAACTATTATAATTCATATTGTTAACTGGGAAGTGCTGGGGTGGTACAGTGGTCAAATATGTTAGCCCACAACTATGGATTTGCCATTCTCCGTGGTGCCTCCAGCCTGGCTGGGGCCTAAACAGGAACACCTGGCTGTGTGCGAGAGAGAGAAGTTCAGATTTCAAACTCCCCACCACCACAAAGTTGCAGGTAAAGACAACGGGTAGACACAGCAAGCTTAAACAGTTTCTTCATGTGGATTCATGTTCTTCGTAGAAGTACAGAAGCGGTTGATGGTCGCACCCATTGGCTGGGGGGTGGGGGTGTTGTAAGTGTAATTAGACAAGTTAAAATTTGTTTTTGTTTGGTTAGTTTAGTGCTCTTTTTAATTTTTACCCACTCCCAAGTTTCCTTAAAAGACCCTTTTTTCTTTTACTTTACCAAGGTGAAATGACATTATGGAATTTCTTGAGTTTGAAACATCTCAGGTCTATTTGCAGCTAAGCATTTGTTTCTGTTACATCATACAATAATTCTATAACAGATAACAGCCTGCAGGTTATATTTCCCATATTATACTTAAAACAAAACAAAAGATAAATCAACTGTGGAAGCAATGGAAGGCATACAAGACCATTGATAATCTCCCTCGATCTGGGGCCCCACTACGCCGAGACGGACTCAAATCCTGCAGTGCCAGGCGTGTTCCCCTGCTTAAGCCAGTACATGTCCAGGCCCGTCTGAAGTTTGCCAGAGAGCATATGGATGATCCAGAAGAGGATTGGGAGAATATCACGTGGTCAGATGAAACCAAAATAGAACTTTTTGGTAAAAACTCAACTCGTCGTGTTTGGAGGAAGAATGCTGAGTTGCATCCCAAGAACACCATACCTACTGTGAAGCATGGGGGTGGAAACATCATGCTTTGAGGCTGTTTTCTCCAAAGGGGACAGGACGACTGATTCGTGTTAAGGGAAGAATGAACAAGGCCAAGTGGCGTGAGATTTTAAGCCAAAACCTCCTTCCATCAGTGAGAGCACTGAAGATGGAACGTGGCTGGGTCTCCCAGCATGACACCAAAACACACCGCTTGGGCAATGAAGGAGTGGCTCCGTAAAAAGCATTTCAAGGTCCTGGAGTGGCCTAGCCAGTCTCCAGACCTCAGCCCCATAGAAAATTTGTAGAGGGAGTTGAAAGTCTGTGTTGCCCCAAAACATCACTGCTCTAGAGGAGATCTGCATGGAGGAATGGGCCAAAATACCAGCTACAGTGTGTGCGCAAACCTGGTGAAGACTTACAGGAAATGTTTGACCTCTGTCATTACCAACAACGGTTATGTTACAAAGTATTGAGTTGAACCAAATTTATTGACCAAATACTTATTTTCCACCATAATTTACAATTAAATTCCTAAAAAATCCTACAATGTGATTTTTTTTTCTGATTTTGTCTCTCATAGTTGAAGTGTAGCTATGATGAAAATTACAGACCTCTCTCATTTTTCTAAGTATTCGAATTTGCACAATCAGAGGCAGACTAAATACTTTTTTGCCCCACTGTAGTGTTTTATATTAATAATATTAAATAATATATATAATAATAATATTAATTAAAACACAATATATTTGTTTTATACCAAAAACTTTTCACGCAATTCTCTTTTCCGTCAGCAGGTCTCACAAGGGTTCATTCATACCAGTTTTCTGACATTCAGACGTGAATTAAATGTATATAAGACAGATTTTCCCCCCTATTATAATTCATAAGAGCACAGCTGTTAAAGTAAAAAGATGTCAATTGGATGGATGTTAAACGGCGCATACTGAGGTTGTGGCCTGGATTAAGCACATATTAAAATGAATATACGAAATGAATATTCTAACCTAAGTGTTTTAAACTCAAGTGTTTAAGCTGAAGGCAACATGACGACTCCTTTTTTCTTAAAGACATTTCACCTCTCATCCAAAATGCTTCTTCAATAGCCTTTCAAGAACTACTTCAGTCCACTGTGACCTTGATGACCAAGAAGCTACACACACACTCTAAATATCACAGCTACAAATTCAAATGTTGATAGGCCACAAGGACATATTGTACAGATAAGACGGAAGATGCTCTCTGCTCTTACTCTTGTACTCCAGCCTGAAGCCAGCTGCTGATACGCTGATGTCTGAGAAGAAGTGTAGATAGAGTTGGTTGGATGTGCTGTTCAGGAGCGCTGGCACCGAGGTTCCTACAGACAAAAAAAATATATAAATACAATGGCACACATCTTGTAAGTAGGGACGGACAGATTTGTACAAATTGCCTCTCATACGAAATCCTTATATTTGGTATTAAATTAGGGACGTATGTAATTTGCAGAACTGGGAAAGCAACTCACCAGCACAACTCACTTTATTCAAATATTATGTATTTCTGCGACTTGTAATGAATGACCTTTTAAAGCATATTGGAAATATTGTAGATGCTCCACTACAAATTCCTAACGGTGTATTAAATGTGAAGAAATGTGGCATATTTAAGTTCTTTTCATTCAAAACATCAAGACAGTCAGACATTTGTCAGGAGTTATAATATTTATATTCTGTTCCTAGGTGTATGAGCATGATTTGCAGCTAATGCATTGCTTGTATTGGTTAAAAACATACTTTTATGGTATTTGTCACACCTGCGCACCAAGCCCACCTTCTATCACCTGCACCTGTCACTCATTTTCTAGTCTTTTCCTTTCCTCTATGTATACCCTCTTGCTGCTCACTTTCTTCGCTGATTCTCGTGGTTCCTACCTCGGTTCTAAGCTCTTACGCGATCGCATCTCATTCCTAACCTTGCTCGCTTTTCTCTTGTTTCTTCTCCTGTCTAAGTCCGTCCAGAGGTCGTCTATGCTCGAGACTGTCCAGACGTCAATGCCCGAGACCATCCAGAGGTCATCCAAGCTCGAGACTGTCCAGAAGTCTTCAGTCCTCGAGACCGTCCAGAGGTCGTTAGTCCCTGAGACCGTTCAGAGGTCTTCTGTCCCCAAGACCGTCCAGAGGTCGTCTGTCCCCAAGGCCATCCAGAGGCCATCCTTCCCAGCGCTTGTGCCGAGGCCTTCCGTTTCAGTGCCTATGCCGAGGTCGCCCGTTCCAGTGCCTGTGCCGAGGTCGTCCGTTCCAGTGCCTGTGCCGAGGTCGTCCATTCCAGTGCCTGTGCCGTGGTCGTCTGTACCAGTGCCTGTGCCGAGTTTGTCTGTGCCTGTGCTGAGGTCGTGCATTTCGGTCCCTGTGCTGAGGTCATCCGTTCCAGTGACTGTACTGAAGCCATCCGTGCCAGTGCCTTGCTCGCTTTTCTCTTGTTTCTTCTCCTGTCTAAGTCCGTCCAGAGGTCGTCCAAGCTCGAGACCATAAAGACATCTTCAGTCCTCAAGACCGTCCAGAGGTTGTTAGTCCCCGAGACCATTCAGAGGTCATCTGTCCTCAAGACCGTCCAGAAGTCGTCAATCCCTGAAACCGTTCAGAGGTCGTCTGTCCCCAAGACCGTCCAGAGGTCGTCTGTCCCCAAGACCATCCAGAGGCCGTCCTTCCCAGTGCCTGTGCCGAGGTCGTCCTTCCCAGTGCCTGTGCCGAGGCCTTCCGTTTCAGTGCCCGTGCCGATGCCGTCCGTTTCAGTGCCCGTGCCGAGGTCGTCCGTTCCAGTGCCTGTGCCGTGGTCGTCCGTAAAAGTGCCTGTGCCGAGTTTGTCTGTGCCTGTGCTGAGGTCATCTGTTCCTGTGGTTGTACTGAAGCCATCCGTGCAAGTGCCTGTTCTGAGGTCCTCCTTACCTGTGCTGAAGCCATCCATTCCTGTGCCAGTACCAAAGCCTTCCATACCTGGGCCCGTACCAAGGTCTTCTATTCCTGTACCAGACCCGAGGTCTTCCATTCCAGCACCTGTCGTGAGGTTGTCCGTTTCCATGCCTGCCCAGAGGTCGTCCATCCTGGTTCCTGTCTCGAGGTCGGCCGTTTCCGAGCCTGACTCTTACCCTCCTCCCCCCCACCCCCCATGTCAGGTGCGTCTGCCCAGTTCGTCAGGGGCCCGGTGCTGCCCGGGGGGGGGGGGGTTGACTGTCACACTTGCACACCACACCCACTTTATACCACTTTCGCTCTCTCCCACCTTCTATCACCTGCACCTGTCACTCATTTTCTAGTCTTTTCCTTTCCTCTATTTATACCCTCTTGCTTCTCACTTTCTTTGCTGAGTCTTGTGGTTCCTACCTCGGTTCTAAGCTCTTAGGTCTCATTCCTAACCATGTTTATCGCTCTACCTTCTTTATCTTATTCCGTATCTCGCTTCTAGCCAACCGATCCTACCGATTTTTATTCTATCGCGTCATATTTCCGTATCCTAAGCTGTTTTCATCACGCACCTACCTAGTCTCTCTGTCCTTATTCGATTCCGTCTCGTCTTTCCTTTACCCGCTCACTTTTCTCCTTTTCACACCTGTATTCCTATCCGTGCTTGTTTTGTTTGTCTGTTTTTCATACTAAACACCGCCTTTGTTCTGATCCACTCCCTGCGTGTGTCTCCTATCCCTCAGCCGGCGTGACAGTATTTAGCAGACACCCTCTTTCAGATTGACTTGCATGTAAACTGACCTGTTGAGGGACCTGTTCATGGGCTCAACAATAGCATCTGGTCAGGCATCAATAGCCAGGAATCAATCTTCCAATAAATATTTTGGAGTTTGTCCAGAAAATAATTCAAATTCTGTTACAGAACAAACACTTATCCACTTCTTCTATGTGCAAATGCCAAAATGTCCGTTTGTTAATTTGGCTGGAACTTTTGCCCAAAATGAGGAAGAACAAATTACTATACAACAGGACAATTGTAACTGAAGTGTCTTGTTCAGGCCCACTATCAGCTCTTGGGCATTCTTGGCATCTGAACGCAAACTTCTAATCATAATTAGAGCTCTGAGCCACCACTGCACAATGATTCTAACAACTGTAACTGTTTTCTAGTTTGACAGCTTTATGCTTTAATTACGTGAAGGGCCTCTAATTTAGTGCATCTGGATTCCTTTGTTGTTCAGTGACAGTAAAAAACATCAACAAGGTTTACAGTACTTTTGACATCACAGACAGACACACAATTTCTCCTCAGCAAGACGAGAAAAACGCCAATCCATGAAAGCCAAGTGGACCCCTTGCAGTGCTGCTCACCCACTGTGGATTGTGTAAATCTAACGGCTTTGTTTGTCTTACGACTGTAGTCATTTATTAATTGTTGATTTATTATTTACCCCTCTCTCCAGGGCACTTGTAACATTTGTCCCTGGCTGTATTCAAGCTGAACATGTAAACAAAAACCTCCGCTGTGGCAGTGGCTCATATTTCTACTTGTACACGACAAGCTAAACTTGTCACTATTCACACTTTATCTATTAACTGGACAGCTTGGACCTTTTCTTACAAATGCTGCCAAACAGCGATAAAAGAATCACTGCATTTCCCTAAAAAAAGCATATTAACATCTAGATTTACATGTAAGAGGTAAACCAGCAGTAAGTGTTAAAGAGCGTGGCATTAATGAATAAGCCAGTGTGTTGAAGGGACGGCCCACCTGAGAAGCTTCCCAGCATGGCGTCACCGTTGTCACCCCCGTCAAACACCTCCAGCGAGTCCCAGTTCTGCTCAGTAACGAAGCTTATCACCTGGATCTGGGAGAGATGAGGGAGAACACACATCCGCTCCGGGTTAGCATGGAGCAAGCAGCAGCTAATTGGAGAGTGACTCATAGGGCTGAGTGTGGAAAAGTTTTGGGGAACGGCATCAGACAGAAAGCTTTAAACTGCAGGAGCGAATGTGCTTGGGTTCCAAAAACAGTAGCACTCTTCTACCAACTTTCTGCATTACATAACCTCTTATTCCCACCATGACTGTCACTGCATGCCGGTAAATATTTCGACAGGAATCTATTTCCACCTCATTCTTAAACTGTGTGAAAGAAAAAAAATAAAATAAAAATGGCTGGTCACAGCTACACCTATTGCAAGGAAACTTATGTCTGGTAGAGCTATGTATGTTTGTGCCTGCCTTGGATGTTGATTTGCAAGGTTTAGCAGGGTGAAAGGTTTACTTTACGAAACTCCATGTGATGCTTCATATAAACTAGGGACGACGCTAGAAAATCTTTGAATTAAGTTTTCAGTTATTATTCTATCTTCCTGTTGTTACACTACTATAACTATAACAACAACAACAACAACAACAACAATAATAATAATAATAATAATAACAACAACAACAAGCTCAATTGTATTTTTCTTTTTGTTTATGATTGTTATATTACTGTTATTATTGTTATTATTGTTGCTGCTGCTGTAATAATAATTATTACAGTCATTGTTGTTATTATTGTTATACTACTACTACTACTACTAATAATAATAATAATAATAATAAAGAAGAAAAATAAAATTGTCACAATAAAAAACAGTTGCTGTTATTGTAATAATAATAATAATAATAATAATAATAATAAGTTCAATTTTATTTTTCTTGTTTATTATTATTTTAAATTATTGTTATTATTATTAATACCATTTTGTTGATGTTGTTGTTACTGTAATAATAACAATAACGATAATAACAATAATAATAATAATATTAATAATAATCATCATCATCATAAAAAAACAACAACAACAAGTTCAATTGTATTTTTCTTTTTGTTTATGATTATTATGTTATATTACTATTATTATAATAATAATTATTACTGTCATTGTTGTAATTATTGTTATACTACTACTACTACTACTACTACTACTAATAATAATAATAATAATAAACAAGAAGAAAAATACAATTGTCATAATACAAAACAGTTGCTGTTATTGTAATAATAATAATAATAATAATAATAATAATAAGTTCAATTTTATTTTTCTTCTTGTTTATTATTTTAAATTATTGTTATTATTATTAATAAAATTTTGTTGATATTGTTGTTATTGTAATAATAATAATGACAACAACAACAACAATAATAATAATAATAATAATAATAATTATTATTATTATTATTATTATTGTTGTTGTTGTCATTATTGTTATAATAATAATAAATTATTATTTTTGTTGTTGGCATTATAATAATAATAATAATAATAATAATAATAATAATAATAATAATTTGTAGCATTGTAACCTTTGCAAAATTGTCATTATTGTTATAATAATAATAATAATAATAATAATAATAATAATTATTATTATTATTATTATTATGACTGTTGTTGTTAGTATTACATAATAACAATAACAATCATAATAATAATAATAATAATAATAATAATAATAATAATAATTTCCTTGAGGTCATAAATACAGTTTTATCTTATCTTCATTCATAAATGCTTAACCCAGTTCATGGTCACAGGAAGCTGAGGCTTAACCGGAAGCACAGGGTGCAAGACAGAAACTAACCCTGGACAGCATGGCAGTCTATCGCAATGCACATGCACTCTCTTGTTCACACACAGGCACACACACTAGGACACTTCATTTGTACTCAGACAAACCCACAAACGCTAACCACAGCAACACTGGGCATTACTACATCATTATTACATTATTATTATCATTATTGAGGAATATTAGTATTACTGTTGCAGTTGCTGCTATTATTATTTAGATAAACAACCTCTGCAAAAAGGCCAGCACTATTAAATAAAACATAACCATATTTATTCTTGGAATATTTCCTTTCTTACAGCAGGCAGCATCATTTTTACAGACTTTCACAGATCAATGGTTCATTGAGCATTAGACCCACTTGACTAGCTGTAATGGATAAGAAAGAATTTTTCTTAGCTTTTTGGTAGATGGGCAACACTGAGATCAAGCCAAGCTTAGATGGGCTTCGCTCACCTCTCCCATATCGCTCAACCATCCCTGTCACTCACTCAGATCTTCCCTTCCATCAGTCTGCCTGCATCTCTCATTCCATCTTTCTCTCTTCTTAATCCAAAACTCCTTATCAGCGCTTATCAGTTTCCCTGAGGGTCCTTCTTACACTTTCCACTTATATATGGGCTTTACTTGAGACTCCACAGTACTGTGATTCGACATGTATTCCAAACTGACCATGTTTCGACTATATATGCGGATACTTTGCTGACCCCCATTACATCTTAAGGCTAACACTAGAACTGTACTGAAAAAGCTTTAATAATGTAGTGGGTGCTCTTGAATTCCCCACATGGCTTCCGTTATAACAGCACTAGTTAGACTCACCTGCCACTTTATCAGGTATACCTTGCTAGTACCGGGTTGGACCCAATTTTGCCTTCAGAACTGCTTTAATATTTCGTAGCATAGATTGTGTGGCCTCAGTTGAATGTTCTTAGTGGACAGGAGTGGTATCTGGTGTGGTCTTCTACTGCTGGAGCTCATCTGCTTCAAGGTACGACATGTGCATTCAGAGATGCTCTTCTGTTTACCTTGGTTGTAAGTGGTTAGTTGAGTCACTGTTGTATTTCTATCAGCTCAAACATGTCTGGCCTCTGATAGTAATAATAACTATTATTGTCATTGTTGTTATTATTATTGTTATATAATAATAATAATAATAAACAAGAAAAATACAATTGAACTAATTATTATTATTATTATTATTATTATTACTACATTAACAACAACAACAACAACAACAATAATAATAATAATAATAATAATAATAAAAATAAACAAGAAAAATACAACTAATTATTATTATTACTACATTAACAACAACAACAACAACAACAATTATAATAATAATAATAATAATAATAATAATAATAATAATAATAATAATAAAAATAAACAAGAAAAATACAATTGAACTTATTATTATTATTATTATTACTACATTAACAACAGCAGCAGCAGCAACAACAACAACAACAACAATTATAATAATAATAATAATAAATAATAATAATAATAATAGTAATAATAATAATAAAAATAAACAAGAAAAATACAATTGAACTAATTATTATTATTATTATTATTATTATTATTATTATTACTACATTAACAACAACAGCAGCAACAACAACAACAACAACAACAACAATTATAATAATAATAATAATAATAATAATAATAATAATAATAAACAAGAAAAACACAATTGAACTAATTATTATTATTATTATTATTACATTAACAACAGCAGCAGCAACAACAACAACAATAATAATAACATTAATAATATAAATAATAAGTGCATTAGTATTTTTCTTCTTGTTTATTATTATTTAAAATTATTGTTATTACCACTATTATTATTATTGTTATTATTATTATTAATTATTAAAGCAGTCTGGCCTTTGATCTTGGGTATCAACAAGGCACTTTCACCCAGTTGAAGCAGTTGAACAGGTGTACCTAATGAAGTGGCCTGTGAGTGTATAATATACCATTTTAATCATTATTCAAGTGACAGGTATACTTTCAAACTGAACCTTCTAAAGCAAAGGCAACCAGTGCATGTGGGTGTCACATGTACACTGCGCCTAATAAAAAACTTCTATTTGATTTTATCAGCTTTATTCAAAGTGTTGTCCTTGACTCTCAAAGCCACGTCTCTCCTACCTACATGAGGCAAAATAAGCAATACAACATTGTGCAATATAGATAATCCAGTCCAGGGAGTAAATGTTTTGTGGGTGGGATAGATAAAGCTGCCAAGAAAGATCAGAGAACTCTTTATAGCCAAACTTTGGAGGTGCCACAGAGGCAATATCAGCCAGAGTTATGAGGCATGACGGTGGGAATAAAGGGCCTTAGAAATGCTGGTCAGGATCCAGAGTGGAAGGCACGGCTACCTAGTCCGTGAGATTGTTACACTTTTATAGAACTGAAATAAAGCTGGTACTGTATAAAAAAGGAACGAAATTGGGCAGCATGGTGTGTAGCGCAAGTGTGTAGCGCTGCCTCACAACTCCAGAGAGCCCTGCATCTGTCCAGCATAACAGCTCAGTCACATCTAATATGCGGATCAGAGTTACTGTGGAGAGTCCTAACAGGAACAGCCGATAGAAAAACAAGAAGAAGCACAAGAACAAACGGAAAGAACTTGGAAGTACTTCAGACATGCACTGAGACGGTATGGAAAAGGCGAATACATAATAAACACAGTGCTTCTTACTTTGACTTTTATTTCATTGCAGACAGTATGAACCCAAGACATTTCATGTTTTGTCTGGTCAACTTCATTTCATTTGTTAATAAACATCCATTCCCGCATTTCAGACAGACCCTGGACATCATTCATGGACATCATCTTTATTTGAAGGCAGCATATATTGCTGTAAAATCTCAATGTACTTTTCTGCATTAATGCTGCCATCACACAAGTGTAAATGACCTTTGTCAAGGGCACTGACCAAACCCCCTACCATGACAGAGCCTGGATTTTGGACTTGTTGCTGATCCAAATCTGGATGGTCCTTTTCGTTTTTGGTTCCAGAGTCCATTTCTTCCAAAAAAGATCTGGAATACCGATTTACATTCAGATGGTGCAGCCGAGACCGGATGCCGTTGTGACTGTTCTGCTGAGACTGTGCTTTATTTTAGTTATTTATATAGTGTTTCATCTTCCTTCGTTCCCCTGTAGTTGCCACTGATACTTCAACACACTTTGTTTTTTATTTACTACCATCATTACTAGTAGTCCATCCCAGATGCCTCCAAGCCCAGAGAACTCGACGCCATTTCAGGTCATGGTTAACATTAGGCTTGCTTTTTGTATAGTAAAGCTTTAAGTGGCGTTTGTGAATGCTACTCTATATTGTAGTGCTTTACAAAGGTTTAGCAAAGGAATCCCTTGCTCATGTGGTCATATCGGCTATTGATGAATGATGGTTCTTGATGCAGTGGCGTCAAGAGATTGGAAATCACAGGTGTTCAGTTTAGGCTTGTGCCCTTTACGCACCAAAATGCCTCCAGATTCCTTGAATCATTTAATGATATTATGCAGTCTAGAGAGATAAATATGTAAATCCCTTCCAATATTTCTTTGAGGAAGACACACACATTTTCAATAATTTTCTCACGCATCTGTTGACAAAATGCCGATCCAAAGACTCAGCATTTTGGCACTGCTTTTGACCAGACAAAACAATAAAATATCTCGGGTTCACACTGTCCGAAATGTAAGTAAAACTGTGCATTTTTTCCCATACCGTTCCCACTTTGAATGATTTGTAGTTGTATTTAGATATCACACTTAATACTCCATCTGCACTACAATTAAAGCGTTGCACCCCTGACTTCAAGTGGGTTAGTTGATGTTACCTCAGGCCAAAAGAGCTAACTCTATCCAAGCCTTTTGACAACAGATGCCAAGTATTCTCACCATGTACCTTAGAATAAAGGTGAATTTTGCATTCAGTGCGACTCACTCAGTATTAAACGGAAGTATTGTGCTTTGCAGAGGAACGTACCTGTATCCCTGATCCTTCAGGCACAGTGATTTTCCACACACAGCTAAGGCTGTTCAGATAAGGCTCAGGGTAACCAGGAGACAGAATCGTGCCCGTGCGCTGAGTGAGATTGCCCCCACATGGTACTGAAAGCACAGCCAAAGAGACATGAAAAGTAAGCTCAGAAAGAACAGCGATGTACACACTTTCAACCTGACGCAATCTGTCAGCTTCCAGCTTCTCTGCTGGAGCTCTGGTGAACAAACATCTGGCAGCTGCAGTGGTGCGTGCAGGTAAGCCTGTGTAGTACCTGTGCTCCTAGCACATGTGCGCAGCATACCTGCGGCGGCATCTGTACCAAAAGGTGGATATGTGTATGTGTGCGCAAAAGCTACAGGCCATGACTTGCTTGTTAGGCAGGCAGCGGATGGCACAGAAGACAGGCTCCTCTCAGGAGGAGGAGGGTCTACTTGCCATCTCTCACCTCCCAGAGCACCAGAATGAAATAGTGTCCCATTTCATCTAAATAAAATTCACTGCTGCTCCTGTTTAGCACAAATCGGACACTTCTCCCTGGTATATGAAACGTGGAGCTATGCTGAAGCCAATGGAAAAGAAACACATTGGTTCCTGTTGGACTGCCAACAGAGACGCAGTATCACTGGGTAAGTCTTGAGCTGATTGTGAAAGTTTTAGAGGGCTGAAGGACTTTGCAAATGGAAGCTTTTGCTGCAATATTCTATACAGTGTGTGTGTGTGTGTGTGCGCGCGTACACATTTAGGCGAAATGTCAGGACGTGTGTTGGCGAAATCTCAGGACCTTAATCCAAGTTCTGACTTTTCTAAAAATGTTTATTCCAAAGACAACATTTTTATTCCAAAAACCAAGAGACAAAAGTTTTCCTTCAGCTCACTAAGGTTAAGGTTAGGTTTAGGTAGTACTAATTAGCTACATCTATCATTATGTCAAATGGAAAGTCCTGACATTGATAGTAAAACCAACGTGATTGTTTATAGCAGTGTTTCCCAACCTTGTTGAGCCACGGCACATATTTCACATTAGAGAAATCACAAGGCACACCACCAAACAAAAATGTCACAAAAAGAACATTTATGGAAATATATCAAAAATCTAGTCTCAATTTACTTACCCAGTGTGAAACCTGGGCCTATTTAGTTGAAAACAAAGCTGATATCTTACTGCCTTCTAGTGGAAGAGAGTGTAATTGTTCTGCCTGTAACTACACGCCGCTCGCTTAGAGTACCAATCACCTGTAATTGGATAATATTCCAAGGCACACCTGATGATTTCTCACAGCACACTTATGTGCCATGGCACAGTGGTGGGGAAACACTGATTTATGGGATGGCTAGCAGGAATGTTATGTTAACATTCAGCAGCATTAGGTCATGTCTAAATACCCTTTATATTTATAATACCCTGAAAAAAACTATATGACTATGGTAATGTCCGGTTAAAGTCCATTTCGGTCAGCATCCTGTTTCACTGAACATAATGCAGTCATTAAATGGCACATACCTGTATTCAATGATTTCACATTTCCCCAGTTCTTAAATTTATCATTAAGTGATTATGACAAGGTAGACTTGTCCAACAAGGGGAATCACCAGTTTCACAAGCAGGTTTAAGATTATAATATTAAGGATTTTTTAAATCTTTATTTTTTTACCCCAATAAGCAACCCTTATCAGTATTTCTCACTCTCTTTTAAAAATCATGAAAGGAAAACAAAAATACAAACACACAGTAACAAAACTGAATTCCCTTTACGATCATAAATTTAAAGACTAAAAAAATTCTAAATAACAGTAGAGTAAAATACCTACATTACACCCTAAACCATCTGCGAGAGATGAAACATATTGTACAGCGAGACTCTTAGCTGAGTGCTAGTGCCTGTGGCGGTACATGTGTGCAGACAGGATGAAAAGACCCACAGGAGGTTTCTCACCGATGCAGCTCGGGATGGAGTTGTTCCACTGCGCCAGGGCATTAGGCACTGTCAGGCACTCGATGGCAGTGGGACCTTCCAACACGTAGCCTGCACTACACTCGAAGCGCACAACGGCCCCGACAGCGAAGTTATTCCCCGTACGTCTTCCATGTCTGGGCTCTGGCACTGAGCTGCACTGCGTCGCACTGGTTCTTGGAACGGCTGGTAGAAGCAAGATAATGATATGTTAGCTTTGGAATGGTCATCCAATTAAAAAGAATAAGGTCAGTTGTAGAGCTATTGTAACAGGCTTTATCTTCCAAGATTAAATGTGTCCTATGGGTCCATAGCATGTCCATTTTTGCACATAAGAATATGCTTCAGGTATAAAATGGCTTTATGTCTAGAATTATCATGTATTATTCTGCATCACAACGCACAGCATTGTGCAAAAGTCTTAGGCCACCATTAGATTTGGTGTTTTAACAATGGCATAATGACCATATATAATATACAGTGGGGCAAAAAAGTATCTAGCCAGTCACTGATTGTGCACGTTCTCCTACTTAGAAAGATGAGAGAGGGCTGTAATTTTCATCATAGGTACACTTCAACTATGATAGACAAAATGAGAAAAAAATCCTAGAAATCACATTGTAGGATTTCTAAAGAATTTAATTGTAAATCATGGTGGAAAATAAGTATTTGGTCACCCACAAACAAGCAAGATTTCTGGCTCTCACAAACCTGTACGTTCTTCTTTAAGAAGCTGTTCTGTCCTCCACTTGTTACCTGTATTAATGGCACCTGTTTGACCTTGTTATCTGTATAATAGACACCTGTCCACAGCCTCAAACAGTCAGACTCCAAACTCAACCATGGCCAAGACCAAAGAACTATCGAAGGACACCAGGAAGAAAATTGTAGACCTGCACCAGGCTGGGAAGAGTGAATCTACAATAGGCAAGCAGGTTGGTGTGAATAAATCAACTGTGGGAGCCATTGTAAAAAAAATGGAAGACATACAAGACCATTGATAATCTCACTTCCATGCAAGATCTCATCCCATGGGGTAAAAATGATCATGAGAACGGTGAGCAAAATCCCAGAACTACATGGAGGGACCTGATGAATCACCTGCAGAAAGCTGGGACCAAAATAAAAAGGCTACCATCAGTAACACACTACACCGAGAGGGACTCAGATCTTGCAGTGCCAGGCGTGTCCCCCTGCTTAAGCCAGTACATGTCCAGGCCCATCTGAAGTTTGCCAGAGAGCATATGGATGATCCCGAAGAGGATTGGAGAATATCATGTGGTCAGATGAAACCAAAATAGAAGTTTTTGATAAAAACTCAACTTGTTATGTTTGGAGGACGAAGAATGCTAAGTTGCACCATACCTACTGTGAAGCATGGGGGTGGAAACCATGCTTTGGGGCTGTTTTTCTGCAAAGGGGACAGGACGACTGATCCGTGTTAAGGGAAGAATGAACGGGGCCATGTATCGTGAGATTTTAAGCCAAAACCTCCTTCCATCAGTGAGAGCATTGAAGATGGAACGTGGCTGGGTCTTCCAACATGACAATGATCCCAAACACACCGCTCGGGCAACAAAGGAGTGGCTCCGTAAAAAGCATTTCAAGGTCCTGGAGTGGCCTAGCCAGTCCTCAGACCTCAACCCCATAGAAAATTTGTGGAGGGAGTTGAAAGTCCGTGTTCCCCAGCAACAGCCCCAAAACATCACTGCTCTAGAGGAGATCTGCATGGAGGAATGGGCCAAAATACCAGCTACAGTTTGTGCAAACCTGCTGAAGACTTACAGGAAACGTTTGACCTCTGTCATTGCCAACAAAGGTTATGTTACAAAGTATTGAGTTGAACTTCTGTTATTGACCAAATACTTATTTTCCATCATAATTTACAATTCAATTCTATAACAATCCTGCAATGTGATTTTGGAAGGGTAGCAGCTAAGAAAGCACTTTTTATGGAAAAGGAACATGGTGATACGCAAAGATACGCTACAGCTCACAAATAAAGATGAATAAAGACAGTGAAAATGAGTATTATGGGGAGACAAATCCAATGTTTGGGTCTGATCATCAGTACAGTACATGGTCATTATGTCATTGCTAAAACAACAAATTGAATGTTGGCCTAAGACTTTTGCACAGTACTGTATGCCTGTTTGTCTACACTGGTATATCCAAGAATAGAAAGATCTGACATTTTTGACCTTGCAGGTTTTTAAGAATACTGTAACCTTCTTCCAAAAAGACAAAACAGCCAACAGATTTGAGTGAGTGAAGGAGGAAGGGAGAATGGGTCTCTGGATGAGAGCATATTTAAATAATTCAGCTCTTTTCACACTTTGAGCCCTGCAGTCTGAAAAACAGATGGTGATGGGACTTTCCAGCCTCTGGGTGGTAGATATAATAAAGGCATAGCTGAAACAGTTACTGACTTTCTCATCAGTACCTTGGTAAACGAGGTGGAAGCCTCTGGATGAGGAGTGTCCTTTCGAGCTGAACCGGATTAGGATCTGGTTGGAGGTAGCCAGTGGGAGGGACTCACCTGCACGAGACGAGAAAGTGGTATTTTTCAGAAAATGCTGCCATATAGATTATAGAAAATGAATTCGATCTATTCATTTAACCTACACAACAAAAGGTTCTTCCGTGATATTTGTTTGCTGTTTATTTTATTAACAATCAAGAAAAGTGGATGTCACACATCGTAAATGTGTAACAAATGCAGTGTTTCTTACATTTACTTTGACTTTGTTTCACTGCAGACAGTATGAACCCAAGATATTTCATGTTTTGTCTGGTCAACTTCATTTATTTGTTAATAAACATCCATTTCAGACAGACCCTGGCTATTGGACTTGTTACTGAAGTCTGAATCGTCCTGTTTGTGATCCAACCCAGATCCCTGAGCCTAGAGAAGTTGACACCATTTCTGGACATGGCTAACATTAGTCTTCTTATTTGCACAGTAACGTTTTAAGCAGCATTTGTGAATGTAACTCCATATTGTAGTGCTTGACAAAGGTTTGCCCAAGTAATCCCTTGCCCATGTGGTTCTATCAACTATTGATGAATGGCGGTTCTTGATGCAGTGCCATCTGAGGGATCAGAGATCATGGGTGTTCAGTTTAAGCTTGTGCACTTGCCCTTTATGGTGATGCTTGAAAGTTTGTGAACCCTTTAGAATTTTCGATATTTCTGCATAAATATGACCTAAACCATCATCAGATTTTCACACAAGACCTAAAAGTAGATAAAGAGAACCAAGTTAAACAAATGAGACAAAAATATTATACTTGGTCATTTATTTATGTGGCAAAAGTATGTGAACTTTTGCTTTCAGTATCTGGTGTGACCCCCCTGTGCAGCAATAACTGCAACTAAACGTTTCCTGTAACTGTTGATCAGTCCTGCACACCGGCTTGGAGGAATTTTAGCCCATTCCTCCGTACAGAACAGCTTCAACTCTGGGATGTTGGTGGGTTTCCTCACATTAACTGCTCGCTTCAGGTCCTTCCACAACATTTCGATTGGATTAAGGTCAGGATTTGACTTGGCCATTCCAAAACATTAACTTTATTCTTCTTTAACCATTCTTTGGTAGAACAGCTTTTGTGCTTAGTGTCGTTGTCTTGCTGCATGACCCACCTTCTCTTGAGATTCAGTTCATGGACAGATGTCCTGACATTTTCCTTTAGAATTCTCTGATATAATTCAGAATTCATTGTTCCATCAATGATGGCAAGCTGTCCTGCCCCAGATGCAGCAAAACAGGCCCAAACCATGATACTACCACCACCATGTTTCACAGATGGGATAAGGTTCTTATTTTTCCAAAGATAACGCTTTCCTTTTCAACCAAAAAGTTCTATTTTGGTCTCATCCGTCCACAAAACATTCTTCCAATAACCTTCTGGCTTGTCCACGTGATCTTTAGCAAACTGCAGACGAGCAGCAATGTTCTTTTTGGAGAGCTGTGGCTTTCTCCTTGCAACCCTGCCATGCACACCATTGTTGTTCAGTGTTCTTCTGATGGCAGACTCATTGACATTAACATTAGCCAATGTGAGAGAGGCCTTCAGTTGCTTCGTCGTCACCCTGGGGTCCTCTGTGACCTTGCCAACTATTACATGCCTTGCTCTTGGGAGTGATCTTTGTTGGTCGACCACTTTTGGGGAGGGTAACAATGGTCTTTCCTCCATTTGTACACAATCTGTTTGACTGTGAATTGGTGGAGTCCAAACTCTTTAGAGTTGGTTTTGTAACCATTTCCAGCCTGATGAGCATCAACAACTCTTTTTCTGAGGTCCTCAGAAATCTCTTTTGTTCTTGGCATGATACACTTCCACAAACGTGTTGTGAAGAGCAGACTTTGATAGATCCCTGTTCTTTAAATATAACAGAGTGACCACTCACACTTGATTGTCATCCCATTGATTGAAAACACCTGACTAATTTCAACTGCTAATCCTAGAGGTTCACATACTTTTGCCACTAACTAATATGTAATATTGGATCATTTTCCTCAATAAATAAATGACCAAGTACAATATTTTTGTCTCATTTGTTTGACTGAGTTCTCTTTTGCTACTTTTAGGGCTTGTGTGAAAATCTGATTATGTTTTAAGTCATATTTATGCAGAAATATAGAAAACTGTAAAGGGTTCACAAACTTAAGCACCACTGTATGCACTGATGATATTATGCACTGTAGAGAAAAAAATATGCAATCATTTTCTCATACATCTGTTGACATACTGTAGATCCTCTGCCCAGCTTTGCTCTGCAAAGACTCAGCCTTTTGTGGATGCTGCTTTTCATTCTTACAATCACCTGTCTGAAATCATATCATTATTTAGTTTCTTACCTCACTACTAGCCCTAAATTGGCCCCGTCTCAACTTTTTGGAATATGTTGCAGGCCTGAAATGCAGGAATGGACGTTTATTAAGAAATGAAATAAAGTTGACCAGAAACATGAAATATGTTGGGTTCATAGTGTCTGCAATGAATTTACTTGCATTTTCTACCCTCTCCCAACTTTTTTTCTGATGTGGGGCTTCACATGGCAGTTATTTCCAGCTAATTTCCAGATCCCATAAATTTACCAAACACCTAAATTTTTCTTTGACAGGAAATAACCTCCACACCCCCTCCAGCCTCTGGCTTTCTTCATCAGGTAGTTTTGGCTGCTGTCTCATTACTCAGAAAATGCTGTGTGCATTACTCATGGCATGTGCAAGACTGAGATAAGTATTTAAAGAATGCAAGTCTACCTAGAGTTCCTTAGGGCACTGTAGGGCTCAATGTGAGTTTTTGCCCAATCCAGATCTAATGTTGGCAGAGGGATCAGAGAGACGAGACCAATGCAACATGCCCGGCTGTGGTGTACACTGGGTTATACCAACAGCACCAGCTGAGCTGGAGGCATGCTGGGTAGTTATTAAAACTGTGCTCTACGAGCAGCTGTCAGACTGACAGCTAATAATCCAGACCGGCAAGGTGCAGGCAAACCCTGACGGCTGATTTATTTACACCTGCAGCTTATTTCCACCGACCTATTATCAGCAGTGCTGCAATTCTGTAGTGACACGGTAATCCTGCGGATGGAAAACTAAAATAGTTTAGCAGCGATGCCACCTCGGATGACAACTTCCTCCTGAAATGAACATTTACCTGAATAATGTGTGGTTTAAAAAAGAAAGTAGACGTTTGTTATTGGTCTGACAAGCGACACAGATACGCGGACCGGCAGGTTTCGATATTTGCCCTCAATATTCAAGCGTGTTCCTCACGCAGGGCTCTGTTTACTAGGGATTTATTTTCACCGTCTCCAAACACTTTGCTGATCTTATACTGATCTGAAAGCACGCCACAGCACGTGCTCTACGGCGTTCTCTATTTTAATCCGAGCGCAATCGATTGCAGGCGGTAAAAGAGGAAACCCACAGTTCGCACCAAGGACGAGCGCTATCTCAGGTGGCTCGGATTCTGTGCATCTGCTCGCCACAGGATGAATTATACACATCAGAGCGAACGCTAATAAGGTTCTAACAAGGTGTTGTTCTTAATCCATTACAAAAGCACGGCAGCAAGAACAAGGTTCCTCCATTTAACTCGGTCTGCTTGACTCGGCTTCATTAAGTCTGTGTTAAATACAGAGACTCGGGGTTTCCTCCTCTCGGCTACAGTGCAATCCAATACCTACAGGTTCGTGCACATTTAGCACTGCTGGTAAACAGCACGAGGTCAGCAGAGTTAACTGGGATCTGTCGTCTATTTAAATCATGGATGTTATAAAACTTAGCATTTCATAGCACAGTGAAATGTCTACAAGCCCATGAAGCGTGTTATTCTTGAAAGGAAAAGTCTCTTACTTTTACTTCCTAACACATGCTGAGTATAAAGTGTGACTAAAATAAAAAAGTACATACATAAATGTGGCCATAATGAGGCTTTTCAGTTATCCTACCATCAAACCACACTCAGCGGACACTTTATTAGGTACTCCTCCTTGTTTTAACACTCGCTGTGCATTTTATCAGTTCCACTTATATACATACACCCTGTAGTCATATAAATAAAGTCCTCTACATACTCTGTTTTCTAATGGTCAGGACCACCTCAGATCAGGTACGATTTGGGTGGTGGATCATTCTGAGCACTGCACTGACAATGACATAGTGTCTATACTGTTTCATGGGCTCCACAAAGAGTTTGATATCCGTTCCGGTGCTTTTAATTCCGTGGTGAGTTTAATTCCAGGGTTTCCACATCCCATGAGAAAAAAAAAGTTACAGTCAATGGAAAAAGAGGACAAATAAAGCCAAGTTTTAAGAATAGGAGGATTTGGAAAATGTGTCGGGTTAGCATCGCGCACATGCTCAGACTGAGAAAACCAATTGAAATTGGCTAACTGGTATGCATGATATGAGTAATCCGATTACTGGAGTAAAATCCAGCTCTCTGTTGGATTTCATAATCTGATTTCTAGATCGAAGTATGCTGGGACTGTGGTAGCCTAGCGGATAAGGTACTGGACTGAGCAAGGCCCTTAACCCACAATTGCTTGGACTGTAATATTGTATCAATTGTAAGTCGCTCTGGATAAGGGCATCTGCTAAATGCTGTAAATGTAAATGCTGTGTTAGTGTGTTGTGTTGGTACGAGTGGAACAGACACAGCAGTCCTGCTTTAGTTTTAAACACTTAAGTGGACTGAAAATATTCCATCAACCAAAAATGTCCAGCCACCGGCATTAGAGGACGACTAACACAGACTGTGCAACAAAAGATGAGCTGCTGTCTCTGACCTTACATCTACAAAGCAATACGGTCGATGTGTCTAAGCATGCACAGTGTGTGAACACTGTGTTTACTCCAGCAGCACTGCTGGGTCTGATCCACTCACAGCCGCACAACAGCATACGTACAGAAACAGATGGAATGGAGTCTGTAATTATAGAACTCCAAAGTGCTTCCATATGGTAAGTGGAACTGATAAAATGGACAGTGAGTGCAGAAACAAAGAGTTGGACCTAATAAAGTGATCTGTGCGAGCATGTAAGAATGCCTCCAGCAAATAAAATCAAAATAATGTTTAATCCTAATAGCCAGTTTTGGATAAACAGCTTAATCCTGTTTTCTTGTCATGGTCAGCCAGCTGCTTATTTTGGCTTACTGAACTTTGCTTGAAGGTGACTTCAATCAGTAAATGGCTGTTTAAATTCCTACCAATGTGGCACATCCAATTTTACAGTCATTTCTATATCACCTGTCTTATCTATGACACAGCGTTGGAGGAGAAAAGTTGTAGACCAGCAAAAAATTAAATGGTAACACAAATTCAGTGAGTGCGTTTACATGCATTTAATCCAATAACTGCGGAAAGTCTGATTTTGTCAGTAATCCGATCAACAAGTTTACACGCACTTATCAGATAAAGGGATAACCACCTCCGGGTTTACATGGCTCGGTCAGCAATCAGACATAAGCTTCAAACTTAATATTAAATAATCAAATTCTAAATTTACTCGAGTATATACTGTTTCATGGTCTCCACAAAGAGCTTGATATCCGTTTCGGTGCTTTTAATTCCGTGGCGAGTTTAATTCCAGGGTTGCCACATTCTATGAGAAAAAAGTCACAGTCAATGGAAAAAGAGGGCAAATAAAGCCAAGTTTTAAAAATAGGAGGATTTGGAAAATGTGTCAGGTTGGCCTCGCGCACATGCTCAGACTGAGAAAACCGACTGAAATTGGCTAACTGGTATGCATGATATGAGTAATCCGATTACTGGAGTAAAATTCAGCTCTATCGGATTTCATAATCTGATTTTTAGATTGAAGTATGCCGTTTGCATGACCATTCGAATAATCAGATAACTGCAGAAATCCGACCATGATTGGATTATTAAGTGCATGTAGACACAGTTATGCCACTGTCACTGGTCCAGGCAGAACAGTACTGGTTGCTACCATCTTTACTTTCTATAATGCAGGTATGCACAGATGAATGTCTATCAAATTTTAGTAGGAAACAAAAATCTGTCTTATACTGTATATATTGTATTTATGTCTGAATGTCAGAAAGCTAGTATGAGCAAACCTTTGCGACACCTGCTGACAGAAAAGAGGGCCACAGTCTTAAAAGTCACAAAATAACAAGACAGCGTTCTCCTCTCGATTTGGTTTTCAGTAAGTGTTTTAATTAATAGTGTTGTTTAAAATAAAACACTATGTACAAAGTAACTAAACTACAATGTGACTATGGTAACATCCGGGAAAAGTCCAGTGCTGTTTCACAGAACGTAATGCAGACGTTGGGTGCTTTGCGTCTCACCATCATTTTTTACATTCTGTCAGAAATCGCTGATAATTTTGAATGAAAGTCTAGAGGGAAATACACCATTCACCTATAGATTTCACACAATTAATCAGCAGGTGGTCAAAAATACAGCGTGTAGGCTACAAACTATACCATATCGAATGAAGAGTAGTGCACTGACCTGAGTGAGACCCCGAGAGCGAGCTTAAGACTCTAGAGTGTTGCGTTGGGCCATCATAAACCTCCACAACATCATTCAGAGCCGTCTGGAAGAAGGCAAACTGGCTGAACACCACTGTTATAGGCAGAGAAGTAAAAGAAATGGTGTAAGAAGGGGCATACTATAGGAGGAAATCTAATTTTCATTCGTAAAAAGAATTTTCGAGCACGACTCTACACCAGTACAAACCGTGAAAACCATATAAAGGACCCAGATCATAACTTCCCTTCCTGCGGTTCAAAGCTCTTCGATCCCATCCATAAAAATGAGCCTTAATTATCATCACAAGGCTTGAATTTGTCAAGAGAAAGTATGTTCCTGTTTGAATCCAGGAGTGCTGTGACACTCCAGGGCCCTCCGGATCGCCTTAATGACATCCGGCTTTTGTGAAACGGACAACTGCGGTGCGGTCAAGCAGCACCTGCTGGTGCGAAATGAAGGGATGCATTCACACGCCCTCCAGCAGCCACTGCTTTCTCATTTACACTCGTCACCAGTACAGGGAGAGGGAAGCAGTCAGAGATTATACAATGTTCCTTTGAAAAAATGTCTATTTAGTAGATCAAGGCAACTGACGGTGGTTCATCCATTGGTGTGTTTTTTTTTCTTATGTAAATGGCAGCGCATTCCTCTCTCGACTCGGCGCTGGCTGTGTTTCTATAAGTTCTTTGTAGTCGTGATGAAAAATCAACTATCTTCTTCCGTGAAGTCCTCATGTTGTAGAGGTGGACATACAAATTTATGCGTCCATCATTCAACGTGCAGAACCAGCAGAGCTCTCGAATAAGATACGAAAATGAAAAGGATGTGAAGAGGCAAGATTGCAAGTGGGCTTGTACAGGGAGAAAGACAACAAAAAAGGTACAGCTCTAACAACTTTGAATCTATGCCACATTTATATGCAGCCAAGAGTTCAAGCAAATGCCTTGGTCCAGAATAAAATGTTTTTTTTTTTCTAAATCAGACATTCAGTGTCTATAAACTCAAGTCAACACAGGGGAGCTCCGTGACCTTGCATAAGCAGGCATTTAAAAAGAACACTTGTAAGTCCTTACACATACCCCCAAATATACACTTATACCATACAAGTTTGTGGACACCCACAAAAATGACATGCAAAAAATGGGTTTTTGAATGGAGTTTGCCCCCACCTTTGCTGCTACAACAGATATTTCTTCTAAAAGGGCTTTCATCTCATGTTAGACAATAAGCCCAGGCTCACTTTGCCATTCGAGTGCCACTCTGAGGTCAAAGTTCCAGCCAAGTTCTCAATCAAAGTTGGCAAACCAATTCTTTACAGACTTTGTTTAAAGAAAACAGGACAGAAAGTGATGAACTGACTTGTTACAAGCAGGAACCTATAACATACAGACAGTCACTGGGATATTCAGTGCAACCCATTTAACTGACTTTATTATGGAGAATCCAGAAATATATGCTTTATATTATACATATGTTACAAGTTAGTGTTGCTGAAATAACAGAGCTCAATGATTAGAATTGGTGTCCGCAAACTTTTGTCAATATAGTGTATGTAGTTATTGTGCCATAGGAATGGGGGCTTTAAATTGGCACTTAATTAATTATGGGTAAAATCCAGCATTAAAAAACTCCATAATTTCAAATTTAAAATCATATGTTAATATCTTTTTAATATATTCGTTCTGGCACATTACTACTACTACGTACAAAGGAACCTCGGAAATTGCATACTTCTTCACTCAATTCAGTCCGAACTGTCTTTTTCCCCTTAAACTCAAACTAAACTTCCAACTTAGAACATTGGCACCCTAAATAAAGCAATAAATAGCAAATATGGTGCGATCGTAAACTAAGAAGCACGTAATCCGGTCCAGTCGGTGGCGATAATGCACCAATACGGTATGCCAATCGCCCTAAAACCCAAAAGAAGAAGAACTAGGGTGTGATCATAGGTATATTATATTATATTGTATTGTATTATATCATATTATATTATATCATATTAGTCTACGGGTGCAATTTTAGACACACCTTAAATCACGCTGCCACTGTCCTAGTAGTAAGATGTGGCGGAACAGCGTTAGCCTCGATGGCCATAAAACACAAGTATATTTTCACTTATTACATGTCTTTATTGATTTTATGGATTGTATTAAATTGCTTCGCTTTATTCATGCTTTAATCATTAATTACATATGAATATAGGCAATCATTTGAGGGATCAGGAACGGATTAATCCTATTTACATTAATTCTTATGGGGAAATTCGATTCCGACTTTGAACAAATCTGAATTCGAATGGTCTTCTGGAACCAATTCTAAACAAATTCTGAGTTTCCTCTGTATATAATAACATGGAGCTTCATGGAGTCGAATCCTCCAGAATAGGTGTTCTGCTTGTGAAAGGTTCTTGCGTACCATAGTTGCTGGGCACGATCACTGAGTAGAGACAGGTTCTACCACTGCTGTAGTTTCCAGGATAGCCAGGAGAGAGCACTACTCCCTCCATCCCAGAATACTGACCACCACACAGAGCTGAGAGAGAGAGAGAGAGAGAGAGAGAGAGAGAGATTAGACACTAATATACTGTCTGTCCCATCTCCTCTTGACTGCTCCCTCATTTTGCTGATCTTAAATTACTTTCCTTGTCTGATTGAGAGGCTGCTTTTGTGGATGTCCCCAGTGTTTGCTGAAGTGAAACTGCAATGTTTTTAAAGGCCCTGCATCCGTTATACGTGCCTTTCTCCCTCACTCTCCCCAGGGAAACATAGCACATGATTATCCAAATGGAATAATGAGCATTTATATATGCTTTTCCTACCTCAGAGCATCTATGTGTATTGCTTGTAATACGCTTTATGCACTGCCCGGGCAAAAAAAGGTCACCACCCGGATTTATCTAAGCAAATAGTTCAATAGTTCCAAAAATAATTACTGCATTGGTGATTATGTTTCCGCTGGCAGTTATTTGACACTAAATGATGCAGTGAGTAGCTTCTCATTTGTTTAACAACCATGTCGAAAGACACATCCTGTGGTCGTGGAAAAGATGTTCATCTGTTTCAGAAGGGGCAGATTGTGAAAGAGTGGTTCAGGGAGCAGTTGTCCAAATCGTCCATCATCAACACAAGATCATGGGGCAAAAATAATGCAACTCTGGACAGAACTGCTTCTGCAATGTCACAACATTTATTTCTGTTCAGTGTTCCATTCATTTTTCTCCAAGATCTTGGACTGATGACGGGAGATTTGGCCCACAGCAACACTTGGGACTAAACTTCACAACATTTATAAGAAGTGTCAAACAGTGGCCACTTGAGAGTGGTCGGTCTTTAACCCTCAATCCTTTGGTCAGTAGGCCAGTACCTTAACCACTGACTTGAAGGCAGTAGCCTATATGTTGCTCTATGCCAAGGACACAGACACTGACACAACCTCATACCATGACAGACCCTGGCTTTTGGACTTGTTGCTGATAACAGTCTGGATGATCCTTTGTGTCTTTGGTCCAAAAAGATCTGGAATACTGACTTATCTGACCATAATACACATTTCCACTGTGTGTGGGTCCATTTCAATAATCGTCTCATGCATTTGTTGATGAACTGGAGATCCTCTGCCCAGCTTTGCTTCTCAAAGTCTAAGCGTTTCGTGGACGCTGCTGTTCGAATCCACATCATTATTTCATTTATGACCTCATTACTAGCCATAAATTGTCCCCGTCCCAACTTTTTTTGGAATGCGTTTCAGGCTTGAATGCAGGAATGGATGTTTATTAACAAATGAAATGCAGTTGACCAGACAAAACATCTTAAGTTCTTGCAATGACATAAAAGTCTAAGTAAATAAACGTTTTGCATTTTCCATACTGTCTCAACTTTTTTGATTTGCTGTTATACACATTCTCTTAAGTGAACACTATAATGACTGGTTTTTTACCTATGCAAACTGGTTTTGGTTTGTTCCAAGTGGGTTTGCTATCAGGACCCATGATGCAAGTAAGCGTGGATTCTCCCTCCAGCGTATAACCACTGTCACAGTAGTAGGTGACCGTGGAGCCCAACTTCAACTCCATGCCAATACGAGTTCCATTTCGGACCAGACCCGGCTCGAAGCAGGACTCTCTGGGGATTTCTGTGGAAAAAAATGTGCAGGGATTAGGGGGTAAAGAGAGACAGACAGAAGTATTAGCAGGTGTCTGAAAAAGTAGTTTTGGAGCAATGGGTCCAAACACAATTAACACTATAAAACCAAGGATTCCATAACTATTAGAATGGCCATAGTACTTATTTTGACCATTTGAAATTTGCATGCTTATTTATAATATAACACAGAAAAAAAAACAAAAATAAAACGTACTTCTCATGTTACAATGAGACATAAAAATGTCAAAAAATAAATAAGTTTTATAACTTCTGATCACTATTTACTTATTGATAAAGCGAAGCGTGCAGTACTAGTTAAATGTACTCAACATAACACAAGAATCTGGAACATCTGGACCAGCTGGTATAGCTTTTGATTTGTTTGAGGCCTTATTTTTACAGTGAGCATTTTCTGAATCATTCTCATCGTCCAAGTAGAGAGACAAAGAGCTGACCTGCACCCAGGAGGCATCACTATCTGAATCTGAAGCTCCTTCACATTTCTGCTATCCTGTTTATTGCTTATTATGGTGATGACGTATTCTGTTGGTGCCTCTTCATCTATCGCTGAATTATGAAGGCCTGACGATATTTAGACTTTATGATGGGAATCCAACAATAAACATAAATACACAGTCAGCAGAAACCGTACTCTGAATTTAGAATTTTCTCAGGCAAGCAATACGCAGTAAGATACGCTCTTACACTCTGATGAGTAAGTCGACAGTGACGTAATGAGCCATGTGGCGGGGAATGATGAGTACTGGGAACTGTAGTGAGGAAAAGCCGGTTGCGGTCGTGGTTTAAGCACATTTAATATACAGTGGTGCTTGAAAGCTTGTAAACTTTTTAGAATTTTCAGTATTTCTGCCTAAATATGACTTAAAACATCATCAGATTTTCACACGTCTTAAAAGTAGATCAAGAGAACTCAGTTAAACAAATGAGACAAAAATATTCTGCTTGACCATCTATTTACTGAGGAAAATGATCCAATATTACATATTAGTCAGTGGAAAAAGTATGTGGACGTTTGTTTTCAGCATCTGGTGTGAAAACTGCAGAAGAGCAGTGGCTTTCTCCTTGCAACCCTGCCATGCACACCATTGTTGTTCAGTGTTCTTCTGATGGTGGACTCATGAACATTAACATTAGCCAATGTGAGAGAGGCCTTCAGTTGCTTAGACGTGACCCTAGGGTCTTTCGTGACCTCGCCAACTATTACATGCCTTGCTCTTGGAGTGATCTTTATTGGTCGACCACTCCTGGGGAGGGTAACAAGGGTCTTGAATTTCCTCCGTTAGTAAATCTGTCTGACTGTGGATTGCCGAAGTCCAAACTCTTTAGAGATGGTTTTGTAACCTTTTCCAGCCTGATGAGCATCAACAACTCTTTTTCTGAGGTCCTCAGAAATCTTCTTTGTTCGTGCCATGATACACTTCCACAAACATGTGTTGTGAAGAGGAGACTTTGATAGATCCCTGTTCTTTAAATAAAACAGGGTGCCCACTCACACCTGATTGTCATCCCACTGACTGAAAACACCTGACTCTAATTTCACCTTCAAATTAACTGCTAATTCTAGAGGTTCACATACTTTTGCCACTCACTAATATGTGATATTGGATCATTTTCCTCAATAAATAAATGACAAAGTATAATAACTTTGTCTCATTTGTTTAACTGGGTTCTCTTTATCTAGTTTTAGGACTTATGTGAAAATCTGATGATGTTTTAGGTCGTATTTATGAAGAAGAAATATAGAAAATTCTAAAGGGTTCACCAACTTTCAAACACCACTGTACATACAGTATATATTACACTCCTCAGTTTACGTTAAATTCAACTTATGATGGATTTGTCGGAAAATATCCCCATTGTAAATCGGGGAGTACAGCGTTACCTCGGCACTCAGCTACAATCTGTTCTGGAAGGCTTTATTTCATCTGTAAGTAGTATATTATCGTATAGTATAAATTTAAACCAAAACTTTACCTTAGCTTTTCTAAGGAGAACGGATGGCTTGAGTGAATAGTGGTGAGAAGGGGTGAGAGGAAGAGGAGGGGATTATTTGATTGGAGGGGAGTCCCCTTCCATAAAGATTGAAGGCAATTTGCTTTCTGGAGTCTTATCTGTTGTAGGTATATACTGTATGTAAATATACTTTAAAAAATAAGCTCTTGAACACAGCACCAGGACAAGTTTTTTAACGTTTGAAAGGGACGTGCAAGTGAAGCTTTCGCTTTGTCACGAGTAAGCGTAGCTTACTTGTTTTAGCCAGTTTTAGTTTTAGCCGTTTTATTATGTCCATGATTTTAGCATGATGGCCGACTGCCGAGAAAATGGTCGAGCACTGAACTGGAAATCTTTCAAAAACGCTGGTCGAGGACCGAAATGTTTGAGTATGGTGCAGCTTGAGTGCCAAGGTACCACTGCATTTGATAAATCAGAAATGTGAAAAGTTTTATGAGATCTTTCAGAGGCAATTAGTAGCCACGTCGTCATGGTAACACGCTGGAATGATGGTAAAAACAGCTGGCTTCGGGCAATGGCGCAGGTTTCACCTCAACTTTGGAGGTCACACTTTGGGCTAGATGATGTAATGTGCTAATTTGCATATTGTGACACCACAGTGACGTATTTGGTGGGACTGTGGTAGCCTAGCGGTTAAGGTACAGGACTCTGGACCAGAAGTTCCAGGATTCAAATCCCACCTCTGCCAAGCTGCCACTGTTGAGTCCTTGAGCAAGACCTTTAATCCACAATTGCTTGGATTGTAAGACTGTATCAATTGGAAGTCGCTCTGGATAAGGGTGTCTGCTAAATGCTGTGAATGTATTTACATGCTACCTAGTTACAGACTGCATCAGTCATTTACATTTTGTTTATAGGATAAACTTGTACTATGTGCATATTTCAAAACAATAACATTATGTACATATTTATGAATGCACTGAAAGTCACAAAATGGAGTTATAGCCTAAACTATGCACTATACGCATTTACGCCTGTGTGCCATGAGCTATGTATATGCCGCTCCATCTCCTGGGGCAGAGGAGACGCGGAGTTATGGACAGTTTGGGCGATTCTTTTCTGTGGGAAGTAGCTATGGTTTGTACAAAAAGTCGCTAGAGTTGCTGTTACTTGATTTTTGGAAAATTACTCGCTAGAGAGGTCTGAAAAGTCGCTTAATCTCACGATAGAAACAATAACTTGGCAGTACGTGATTGGAGGGGTAAATCCAGAATGAACCTACACATGAAAAGCAACTCCCTCCACAGTACAGAACTGCAATCATATAAAAATAACATTTCATAATAATTATGATATTAACGCCCGAATCGAACAGCCAAGAGAAAACACATTACTCTGATAAAAAATGAAATCACAAGGATGCTGTCAGCAGGAATTATTGGGGGTGGGACATTTAACCCTACACTCCAAACTTTGAGGAGGACACACACTACGCCTATGGCTTCGTGAGACGAGATGCCGTTCATAATGACTACAGTCAAAATAGGATCTGTGGCCTTTCGATGTAGATCACGTTTGTGCTTTGTGATATTAATTACATAATGTCAGACTACAATATGCTCTAATATAATAAAAGATCGACAGATGTGCGTGGTTTATTTTGTCAAGGCTGTTATTACACCTAGTGTTTGCAAAATGGTCAAAACGACTGTCGTTTAAATGCTAAAAGGTCAGTGTAGGAATAATTGCGCCCATCACCTAAAGAAAAGGGTTCTTATTCAAACGAGTTACTCTGCACTGTGTACGAAAACACGCATAGAGCTCACACGCAGACCTGGAGATGCTTTGTTACACCTGGATTCACCCCACCCCCATGGTTGCTCTTGGAGAAGTGGAGATATTGAAAGTGACACTATGCTGAAAGAAGGGCTGCTGAGTACACAGAACAGTCAGTCACGGCTCGGACCGCTGCGCAGCTGACGGTGAGAGACGATTCAGGCTCAAATTAGAAATCAATGTCCATTCCTATGTACCCAGGTGATGAGAAAGAGTGTGCATCTCAAACAAGTAATACACTGGAGGGTGGGGGTTTGGGGGTTTAATATAAGATTTGGTAGAATAGCATCCATACTCCACTTGCATTAGGGAAACAGGCTTGTAACCTTCACTGCCGAGAAGAGCACTTAGGCAGCTCTGCAATCTGTTCCACATACACACAACCTGCAGCCTGACAGCTGACATTAGCGAGGACCTGGCCTCACTCCACTCCCTCACCACAAGCCCGCAGCTCACCTATAATTAAGACTGGACTGCAGTCTTGGCCTCGAGGTGCAGCACAGGTGCGTGCGTGAGTGTGTGGCCGTGGCCGCACGCCCATGTGTGTTTGCGCATTCTAAGCGTTCGATCTGGCAGGAGGTACTGAGATATAATAGAGCAATCGTGACTGCACGTGTGTGTGTCTGTGTGTTTATTTAACTATCGGTCAAGCGTGCAGAGACTTGGCCCTCGTATCGCACCTCAGAGGCCAATCAGAGCCAGCTGGGGGTTTGGGAAAATCTGATTGGTGTGTTAAGAGTTTGACAGTGCCTGAAGCCCCATCCAAGAGCCCTTGCCCAAACAGCAGTGACCAAAACAAGGCAAGCCAAAAGCAGAAATGCATGACTGCTCAGTAAAAAGAAGAGTCCATGATCAAACGAGCTAAAGCTGCGTGTTTTCGCATTACTGCTCGATTGGAATTCATTAGTGATGCAATCAGGGTCTGGAGATTTTCAAGTGGCACAAACGTCTCCGTCTGGGTCCATCAGATTGAGAAAACAGTCTCCGCCATTCCACTAAGCTCAGCTACAAAATACAAAATACTCCCACACTGATCAAGCCTGGCCAATTCCCATCTCAGTCAGCTGCTATGCTAGTTCAGATTATATAGATATTATAATACAGTCCAATGTCAACTGGTTCCACTGAATTTCAGTACGACATAATGTATAGACCGCTCTACCAAACACTCGTTAAACTCCTCAGTTCATGATACATTTTGATTTGTTGGATTGTATCCCCATCGTAAATCAGGGAGCACCTGTACAATACAACTCCATTAATACTATAATAAATAATCAAAAAAGTCACCACCTGGATTTAACTAGGCAACTAATTAGATAGTTAAAAAAGAGCTTCCCATTGGATAATAACTGCATTGGTGATTATGTTTCAGCTGGAAACAGGTTCTTTAACCCTAACTGATGCAGTGAGTAGCTTCTCATTTGTTAAACAGCCATGTCGAAAGACATCCTGTGGTTGTGGAAAAGATGTTAATCTGTTTCAGAAGGGTCAAATTGTGAAAGAGTGGTTCAGGGAGCATGATACATCATTGGCCACCACGGGAACCCAATTGAGAATCTTTGGGATGTGCTGGAGAAGACTTTGTGTAGTGATCCAAATCTCCCATCATCAATACAACATCTTGGAAAAACATTAATGCAACTCTGGACAGAACTGCTTCTGCAAAGTTACAACATTTGCATTCATTTTGCTCCAAAATCTGGGGTTGATGATGGGAGATTTGGACCACTGCACAAAGTCTTCTGGTTACTGATGGTAGCCTTTGTTACTTTGATTCCAGCTCTCTGCAGGTAATTCATCAGGTCCCTCCATGTAGGTCTGGGATTTTTGGTCACCGATCTTATGATAATTTTGACCCCACAGCATAAGCATCTTGCGTGGGGCCCCAGATCGAGGAGATTATCAATGGTCTTGTATGTCTTCCATTTTCTTACAATTGCTCCCACAGTTGATTTATTCACACCAACCTGCTTGCCTATTGTAGATTCACACTTCCCAGCCTTGTGCAGATCTACAATTTTTGTCCTGGTGTCCTTCGACAGCTCTTTGGTCTTGGCCATGGTTGAGTTTGGAGTCTGACTGTTTGAGGCTGTGGACAGGTGTCTTTTATACAGATAACGAGGTCAAACAGGTGCCATTAATGCAGGTAATGAGTGGAGGACAGAAGAGCTTCTTAAAGAAGACGTTACAGGTCTGTGAGAGCCAGAAATCTTGCTTGTTTGTTATTGACCAAATACTTATTTTCCACCATTAAAAATCCTACAATGTGATTTCCTGGATTTTTTTTTTTCATTTTGTCTCTCATAGTTGAAGTGCCTATGATGAAAATTACAGACCTCTCTCATCTTTTCAAGTAGGATAACCTGCACAATCAGTGTCTCACTACATACTTTTTTGCCTCACTGTACATCTTCTTGGAAAGTGAAAACATCTAGGAGCATCAACAGAACAGCCCCGAAGCAACTCACATTGAGAGCAAACAGCCCTTAACTTCCAACATCTCTGTCTGACTTAATTAAACAGAAGCAAAACACAGCCTAAAACAAAGTTTCCCCGAATGAGTCAAGGCTGCATCGGCAGCAACGAGCAAAGAAACACCATATTAATATGCACGTCCACAAACGTTTGGCCATACAGTGAATTTGATATGAGACTTTCTCCTAGAGCTAAAGAGCGTTTGCTACACCCCAACATTTAGATTACCTTTTTGATAAATGATTCAATAAAAGTACTTGGTAGAAAACTCCAACCTGCGAGTCCCACCTTATTTAGTATTAATGACAGACGTGCTTCCAGTCCTTCGTGATAGAGATCAGTTTAATATACATTGTATATATCACAGCCTACCTTATAATGCTTAAAACACTTGCATTCACCTACAGTTGGGCAAAACCATTAACACAAACCTTACATTTATAATAAAGTGTAGGATATCCCATGTAAAATATTGAATAATGTTAGTCCACTGGCGGACTGAAGGTGCTACTGCTTGGCTCAGTCAGCTAGCTGCTGAATTTTATTTATGTTTATTATAATCGTAAACTGAACCATCATAAAAGTTAGATTATGTACTGTTGTTTCTGCAGTAACGTATTGCTATCTCTTTATGATTAAATTTTTTTTTAAAGCTGACAAATTGGAAAAAAAAAGCATACTAAAATAAAAGTCCTTTGGCTGGGCCAATTTATACCTAAAAAAATCACAACAGAAAATGTTTTAGTGACTTTAGATCTCTCACGAAGAAGGGGTAGCTTACCTGTGTACTGCAGGACAAAGCCATTGCTGCTAAGAGAGGCATCGCTTCGGAAGGCCATGAAAAGTGTATTGGAGCTACTCTCAATGCGCTCTGGGACATCTACGCCATAGTAGCTGCCCACAAGCGTACTAAGAGAATTGGGCCCATCATAGATGTGCAGAAAATCATAGCTGGGTTCCAGGCTAAAGCTAGAAAGATATAGAAAAATGAATTATGCATTATTGTTTCAAGTACCAGGTAGTACTCAAGACTGTATGTTGGTGTCCACGTTTGCTGTGAATAACTGATTCAAGCAGATTGAGTCACAGTTTTTCGGGTTCCCCCTAAATGAAGGTAACAGTTCATATGTCTACATCTATATATACAGGTGTGCGCCTTTTAAAGTACATCCGATCAATGTCCATTCAGTTCTATGGAAAAAGTCTTAAGAATTATAATAGGAAATAAAAATTTGTCTTATATACATGTTATTCATGTCTGAATGACAGAAAACTAGTACAAGCAAAAAATTGCGACACTTGCTGAAAGATGAGTCACAGTCTTGAAAGGCAGAAAGCAACATGGTAACATTCTTGTTGCGTATTCGTTTTCGGTAAGGGTTTCAAGATTTCTAAAACATACAAAGGTAAGAATTGTACAGTAGATTACTTTAAAGTTTTCATATTGTGCTGTAATTAATATTATTGTTTAAAATGTGCAAAGTATCTAAGGTGCTTTGTGTGACTGTGGTAATGTCCGGTCAACGTCTTGTTTCACAGAAAGTAATATGGATGTTAAATGGCACATCACATACATTTACTGTGTCATACAAATGGGGACTCCCTAAGTATTGATGATTTTCTAAATGAAAGAAGACCTAACACAGCCATTACAGGAAAACATTTAAATAATGGATATTTCTGCTAATTTTACTGCATATGGGATAAAATTAAACTATTAGGAAAAGTCTGGGCAAATTTCCAGATAATCCACTAGTCTTTTGTAAGGTCTTAGAATGTATTAGTGTTTATTGATTTATTTATTAAATACATCAGGTTTTAATTCCAACTTAACCTGGTCAAGGTCGTGGGGGTTCTGGGACTTGTGCATCGCTGTTGCAGCACCCATAGACATAGACTTTTGTCTGCATGTGACACCTGACCTAAGACTGTAAGCCAGGTTCCTGAGAATTAGTGTATTAATCCACTGTGCCAGCAGTGCACTGAACGCATAAATGATATATGGAAATTTGCAGACATGCATATAATTTTGTTCTCTGCAAGGCTGGTGTTAACTTCTTTTCTTTTAGTAAATAAACAAAACTTAATGTGACCAAGGTACTCAATCTTTTTCTTAATGTTCATGCATAACGAATTTAGCTCTGAGCTCGATTTGAAAGCCACATACACACACCGATCACTTTATTAGATACACCTCCTTGTTTCTACACACGTTGTCCATCTGATTAATTTCTACAATTAGATCATAGTGCATCTGTTTCTTTACATACTTTGTTAGTCCACTTTACTCTTCTTCTTTAATGGCCAGAACCCCCACAGGACCACCACAGATCAGGTACTATTGCATACCACTAATATGTAGAGAAACAGACTACAGTCTGTAATTGTAGAACTATAAAGTGCATCTTTAGGGTAAGTTGATCTGATAAAACGGACAATGAGTGTAGAAACAGAGTTGTGCGTAATAAAGTGACTGTTGAGTGCAATTTCAGTTAGGCAGTTCAATGTTAAGTCTTATGTCTTTTTAACTCAGGCAAAGTGCTTTCTGCAAACAACGAGTGTGTCTAGTTATGTCTGTCCTCTCCCCTGTTTATAAAACAACCACTGCAGAGTTAGCAGTTCATTGTGGGGGTTGATATTCTGTTTTATCTTTTAGTATGCCATATCTACACTGACCTCAACACTTAAACCAATTTAAACCACATTTAGTCATTTTCTGATCCTATTCTTATCACAGTGTTATATATACTGTATATACATATAAGTCTAAGTCTAAAATGCCTTTGCTTACTGGTTAAAAGTGAGAGATATGACATAATCTGGAGTCACAGAGACCGTCCAGTCACACTCCCTTCCGTGAGGGTATGGTTCTGGGTATTCAGGAGACAGAATAAGACCACCTGGACCAGTCAGGTTCCCCCCACACGGAGCTGGAAAAGAGAACAAATACAATGAAACACCTTTGAGTTTAAAACACGTGGCAGACATACGTTTGGCAAAGACTGATGAGCATTGACTTTTTTAAAGCTCTGTTATTCACATTTGGTGATATGCCAAGGTGTTCTAATAAACAGCACACTTATTATACTTCTTCTGATAGATCTTTGGTGCTACCAGGTTTCAAAACTCTAGACTGATTTCTTTTCATTCTCAACACTTTTGTACATCTTACAGTTTATACCAATGAGCCAAAACACTACGATCGCCTGGTCCATAACAATGTTCAGGTACATAACATGTCAAATTGACATCACCATTGAAGTATCCCAGAAGAACATTGCTCAGATCATCACACTCACTCCACAAAGTATCCCTATTACTATTTCATGTAAAAGAAAATGGGACTCGTCGAGTCAGACACCAGCTGATGCTAATGGCTTCTGACATCTGGCAAAGTTTTCACTTATACTACATAGACAAACGTTTGTGGGCACCCAAAAACTATTACATCTATAACATTACAGAACTATAACATGGAGTTTACCCCCTACTTTTGCTACTACAACAGCCTTTGTTCTTCTAAAAGGGCTTTCCAAGAGATTTTGGAATGTGACTGTGAGGTCAGCTTCTGATGTTAGACAACGAGCCCTGGCTCATTCTTGGCATTCCAGTACAACTGTCAAGGTGTCTGATGGAGTTGAGGTCAGGATTATGTACAAGTCAGCCAAGTTCTCAATCAAAGTTGGCAAACCAATTCTCTATGGACATTTATTTAAGGGCAGAAAGGTGATGAACTGACTTGTTAGAAGCGTAAACCTATAATCCAAGAAGTTGAATCTGTTCATCTGGACTTAGATTTTGTTGGAGAAACATTTCGTCACTCATCTGAGTGACTTCTTCTGAAGAAGTCACTCAGATGAGTGACGATGAGTGACGAAATGTTTATAATGTCTGAAGAAGTCACTCAGATGAGTGACGATGAGTGACGAAATGTTTATAACGTCTGAAGAAGTCATTCAGATGAGTGATGAAATGTTTCTCCAACAAAATGTAAGTCCAGAAGAACAGATTAAACTTCTTGGATTTTCTTACCTGGTTGCATGCATCAAGACGTAAACCTATAAGTATGTCATATTGAGAGTCAGTGGGGGTTACAGTATGAATGTGTTACAAGTGAGTGTTGCTGAAATATCAGAGCTCAATAATTAGGAAGGGTGTCCGCAAACTTTTGTCTGCATAGCGTATAACCTTACAAACGCCCCAGATTTGTTTGTGATTCGGCTCAGCTTTCATGTAACCTCAATGTGTCTCTAATCAAACAAGGCAGCTAATTACAAGCTTTTAATTGCTGTTTTTAATTACCATCACTTGAGGGGAAAGAAAATGCACAAAAGCCAACAATCAATGCCAATTTCTCATTGTTGCATGTGGTTCTGTGGAATCAGATTAGACATTTTTAGCAGCGAACTTGCAATATTTCCCCAGCATCACTTCGAACATAAGCTTAACATCTGTACTTGTACTCCAGAGAATCCCAACATTATTGTGCTCCTGCAAACAAGAACAAAATAAATATTTATGGTCACCTGAGCAGGTGGGTGGTTCAGGCTGCCAGAAGAAGCGATTATTGATCTCAGTACAGGTGATCTTACTGACGCCCTGCAGGACATAACCAGGATCACACTGGAACAGCACGTGGTCCCCTGGTTCCTTGCTGTCCCCGCTGCGCGTGCCATTAGCAGGAATCCCAGGGTCATTACAGGACGTGGCTGTGGACACTACAAAGGTAAAAAAAAAAGATGCAATTACATTTACATCTATAACATTTAGCAGATGTTCTTACTCCCAATGACTTACTGAATGGCTCTGTATTCTCCTTAGTAGACATTTCCTCACACTACAGCAAGTAGCCTATGGCCTAAGTACACCGTTCAACTAAAACCTCGATCGCACCAAAAGCTTGGGATAATTAGAAACAGTAGGTGCAAAGCTGGAATAGTTCCCTGTAAACACATTTACATCCTTTAGCAGGCACTCTTTCTTTGAGGAAATGCAATTAAGAATGCAAGATGTAAACGGTGTTCATAAGTTTAAGTGCCTGTCCTATTGGAAGTAGTACTTCTTTATCCCTCCACTACCTGTATATGCACTCTAACCTATAACTACATAAACTGGTTCACATTCACTCTGTTTAATCTGGCTGGTCTTCCATGTTGTTTGCAATACTGTCTATCAATGCATTTTTGCCTTGTGTCAAACAAATCATACCATCCTCTTTACTGTACATTTACTGTATTTTCTATAACTATTGTGCATTCCATAAAATAAAAATGTGACAGCACTAGGGATGCTGTGTAGATGATAGCGTTCCACTCGTGTTTTCAGCGGCATATGACACATTTAGGTATCGTTTGCACGCAGTTTTCTTCTGAAAATACCCTTTATATTTACATTACGTATAGCATATAAAGACTATATGTGACTAGGGTTCATTTCGGTCAACGTCCTGTTTCACAGAACGTAATGTGGTAGTTAAGCGATGAATACCTGTATTATTATTACTGACAAAATAATATACATTGAAGGCCTACTAAGTCTCTTTAAATGTTTGGAGATCATCAAGAAAATAAGAACAGTTATTTCAAAAAGCTACAATTTTCATATCCTGTGTAATATAAAAGTTTTAAGGATTTGTTTAATGTTCTAACCTTGGAACATTTCCATAGTATCCATCCATTACTACATTAAGATATATATTAGACAGATATATTAACTATAAAGTTCAGACACAGATCTCCAAGACACTGAGTTGTAAAAATGAATGAACATAATGGATGATTAAAAGAAAATGGCCTAGAGTGCAATCTAAAGGATCAGTGCCCCAAGGGTGCAGGCTGGTGCTGCCATTTTTGGAGGATGAGAGTCCTGCAGAGTAGACAGATTAGCCTTGTGTTGAGCTCTGTGATTCTTCAGCCTGAGAGTGCACAGCTGACATCAGTTCCAGTTGGCAGAGTCTTATCCATATTCTTAGTTATTCAAACATCTGTGCAGATTCTCCACATGGCTGTCTCGAGCCCACTCAATTTTAGATAAAAATAACAATGGAACAATTGCACTGCTTTGGAAAGATTGAGCAACTCGTACTTTTCACATGCAACAAAAAAGCTTGTGGACTGCTACTGTTTTATACATTTCCCGGCCAAAAGAAGTCACCACCTGGATTTAACTTAACAAATAGTTAAATAGTTAAAAAAAGAGTCTCCCATTGGATAATAACTGCATTCTTGATTATGTTTATGATTAGCTTCTCATTTGTTAAACAACCATGTCAAAGACACATCCTGTGGTTGTGGAAAAGATGTTAATCTGTTTCAGAAGGGTCAAATTGTGAAAGCATGAGCATGAGACACCATTTTCACACATGGATTGGCCACCACAGAGTCCAGACCTGAACCCCATTGAGAATCTTTGGAGTGTGCCGGAGAAGACTTTGCGCAGTGGTCCAAATCTCCCATCATCAATACAAGATCTTGTTGAAAAATTTGTGCAACTCTGGACAGAAATAAATGTTGTGACATTGCAGAAACTTGTGGAAATGATGACACATCGAATGTGTGCCATCCAACCACATATCAGAGTACGTGACCTTGTTTTTGGCCCAGCAGTGTATCTTGACACGCAGATATTCAGTATGCCAGATACTTCTAGCTACTAATGGTAGAAACAAGCGCTCACCTTTCTTCCGTGTTTGAAAAACGGAGCACAGAAGATCAAACCTAAGCAGCTTCTGATCACAAGGCCTTTTTTTCCCTACAGTAATTACCAGAACTTCAAGATGAATGTCAGCTGGATTCACAGCTCCTCCAAACTATACCAGAACCTCTTCTTTTGAGGCTGATAAAGCATGCACAATCTGCAGTTCTTATCTCAGCGCGGCACACGGCCGCACAGGTGTGGTGTTAAAATTAACAGACGGAAATCTACAGAAGGGGCACCGTGTTGTCACTCAAATCTTTTAGACCACTTGTGCCGGATGAAACCAATCAGTTTGCAATCTCTTCCAGACCACTTGCAGATTGAAGCTCCTTTATTTCCAGCTGTTCCTGCAGACGTCCTTACTGCCTTAAATGAGGCAGGCTGATTAGATAACGCCTCTAAGGACTACAGTAAGGTTTTTCTAGTCAGACATGTTGAGATGGCAGTATGAATGACTTCTCACAAATACAATATTTAACACATAGGCTCACTTTAATAGGTACACCTCCTTGTTTCTGCACCCATTGTCCATTATCAGTTCCAATTACTGTACAGAAGCACTTTGTAGATCTACAATTACAGGCTTTAGTCTATGTGTCTCTCCTTTACTCAGTTCTCTAATTTCCAGGACCAACGCAGGATCACAACAGATCAAGTACTATTTGGGTGGGGGATCATTCTCAGCACTGCATTGACACTGATGTGGTGGTGGCGGTGTGTTAGTGTCTGTTGTGCTGGTATGAGTGGATCAGACACAGCAGTGCTGCTGGAGTTTTTAAACATCTCAGTGTAATTGCTGTACGGAAAGTAGTCCAACAACGAAAAACGTCCAGCCACCAGCACACTATACGGATGATACCTCCTGATGAAGGATGAAAGGATGACCAACACAAACTGTGTAACAACACATGCCACTGTCTCTGACTCTACATCGGTGAGGTGAAGCAATATGGTAGATGTCAAATACAGAGCACAGCGAGTGAACTGTTTAAAAACTCCAGCAGCACTGCTGCCTCTGATCCACTCAAACCAGAACAACCCAAATAGCTCCTGGACTTTGGTGGTCCTGTCCATTAGGGAACAGAGTAAAGGGGACTAAAAAGTATGTAGAGAAACAGTTGGACTACATCACTGCATCTGAATGGTAAGTGTAACTGATAAAATGGATAAGGAGTGCATAAACAAGGAGGCGTATCTAATAAACTGACCAGTTAGTGTACACATGTGATGTCTTTATAATGGTTTAGACTCTGAAAGTTCTTTTTTGCATATAGTCGTCTTTCACTTAACAGTTCATGGCACACGTTTGCCTGCTCATTACAAAGCAACACCTAAAAGCATTGTAAAAACTGTAAAGCAGCATAAAGAGTGTGTTTTGGAGACAACGCTGAATTTCTGTGTCATTTCATACCTACAATAAAATGGCAGCAATTTCTACTCCAAGGTTTAATTTGCATAAAGAACTAGTTTGCTTTTTCTGGTTTTAAATAAGCCTCGGGGGGCTCACCTGAAAAATGCAGAGCGAAGCCCTGCTTGCTGGTAAAGAAGTCGGTGGTGAACTGCAGGCTGACGGAGTTAAAAGTGCTGTGGAGGTCTGGAGGTAAAGTGGAGCCACTCAGCTCTTTGAGGAGCACTCCGCCATCCTGGGGCCCGTCCCAGATCCGGAACACGTCATGTACTTCCTCCGTGTGGAACACCAGAAAGTGCAGTCTGAACAGATGAAAGACAAAAAAAGGAAAGATGAGAAACACTTACTGAAACAAAACACCATCATCTGTCAGAGCTATGTTGAGATTTTGAGATGACTATGTACAGACTCATTGTAGGTCCTTGCATCTGAAACCCATTTTTTGGATGGTCTATTGCTATGTAGATGACATAGATGTCAATGTCAGCTAGAGAACAGCTGGACTCCAAATGTGACACTCGGTCCAGCAGGTAAACAAAAAGAGAGAGATTGATGTGCAGGTTGAAGAGAGGTTTCAGTGACAGATGGCAAATGCAAATATGAGGAGGAAATAAAGTGTTGGTGAAGTACTGAGCACAAGGTTCTGAGGAAGCAGCTGCTGCAAGTGTTGAACCTCAGGGTGAGAGAGAACGATTCACAATGTAGACACATGATAGATCGAACCGAACAGCAGTTTAGGTAAGCTAGAGGAGCTAGATATATATAAGAGCAAATGCAATAATCTGTGAGAAGCTCCAGCATTGGGTCATTATTCAACATTAGGATGTTACCTTCCTTGTTTCTTACTGTCTGTTCTTATATTTCTTTACCCAATATTCTCCAAAATCAATTGTAATGTGGTTTATATACTCACCGATCACTATTAAGTACACATCCTTGTTTCTACACCCATTTTTACTCCGTGTTCATTCAGTGTGCACTCTATGAGACACATCTACCTTATTGCTTCACCTTGTAGATCATCTGCTTTTGAACAGTTTGTGTTAGTCATCCTCTAATCCTTCATCAGTTATCACAGGATGCTGCCTACAGGATGCTGGTGGCTGGACATTTTTGGTTGGTGGACTACTTTCAGTCTAGCACTGGCACTGAGGGGTTTAAATGCTCAAGCAGCTCCACTCCTAACAGCAGTGACTGCAGTGCTGAGAATGATCCACCACCCAAATAGTACCTGATCTGTGGTGGACCTGTGGGGGTCCTGACCATTAGAGAATCGAGTCAAGGAAACTAACAAAGTATGTAGACTACACTCTGTAATTGTAGAACTATTTAAAATACTTGAAATTAACGATTAAGGCACTGGGACAATGGACCATAAGGTCCAGGGTTCAAATTCCACCTCTGCCAAGCCACCAATTACCATTTAGGGCTCTGCTAAATGACATAAATGTAAATTTTATGTAAACAACAAAGTGCTTCTTTATGATAAGCAGACTTCATAAAATGGACAGTGAGTGTAGAAACAAGGAGGTGTATCTAATCAAGTGGCTGGTGAATGTATTGTGCAATTGTTAAACTGTTGACTTTGTCCTCTTTCATGGCATGCCCTGTTGCTAAGAACTGAAATGCACTTCAGAGAAGGTCCTCCAGGAAAACAAAACATAGGTAGAACCAGGGGCATCATCAGACCCACTTTACTGGGGCACAGTAAAATGTTGCAGTAAACTCACAGCATTAAGTTCAATTTTATCCTGGGTTGCTGAGCAGAAATGCAGAACACACCATGCAACTTCATTACAGGTACTACATTTCCCATAATTCCCCATAATCTTTCCAAAAACTTGAGCGCCTTTCAGTCAGAGCCAGTTTCTTTCGTAATGAACATGTGTAAATATGTAAATGAAGCCAGTCACACTGCAGGAAAGGTAATGACAGCTCATAGTTATATGCTTTGGCCACTTAGAACTGTATAACCTGCCAAAAGTACATTAGACCACTAAAGCAAAGTCATCCATTAAATTAAATTAAACAAAATAAATGCAATTCATTAAAAACAACTCTTCAGAGTTAATTTGTTCTTCATTTCTCATCCACGGCAGAGGTACACCCACTTTAGTGTTAAATCACTTAATCTATTTAGTGTTTAACAGGCTTATTATTTATGCACAGTTGTGCTCCTTCGACTAATTGGCGAGCAGAGGGGAACAGCTGTGGCCCTCTGAAATTCTGTGCACGCCCCAGTTCGACAAGTAGTCTAGAAACGCCCCTGAATAGAACACACAGTAGGTGGTCAAAACAAATACACAAAAAGAACTGTGGCAAATGAATACCACTACAAACTTTTGGGAGGCCGAGCCTCACAGCGTCAGAGCTTGACAGACAAGAAGCACTTTCAAGTGTGCAGCTACTATTAGTGCCTGACATATACTGACAGATCCTTTCAAAAAAGTCTCAGTCCTGTAAAGGTACTGTAACTGACATATTTTTTCAAATGCTCTATGTGTTCTTGAAAAGTGCTGCCGCAGAGGAAGAGCAAAAACGAAGCCAGGTCCACAATCTAGCCTCTGAGTTGAGCTGTCACTTTTTTGATAGTCATTCTAATTTACATTGCTGGCAGAAAGATTGAATTATATATTACAGAACCGAGTCTAAACTGATTCAGCACATCTGAGCTCCTGGGCATACTTTATTCACATGGTCCAACCTGTAGCCTGATATCACAGAACAGCCCTCTGCTAAGACTTCCCAGGAGACAGTTCAGAGCAGGTGCTTACCTGGGAATTGTCTACAGTGTGGGTGGGTGTGCTACCCACATGTTCAAGTACAAAAAACTTTGAAAAGCACAACAAGACGGGACGAAACGGAAATGGAATGAGCAATAGGCTTTACTGCTTCTAGCAGTAAGCATTAGGTCCTTCTGCAGCAGACATACTCGTCAGTGGATGTGGACTGTACAGCTCATCTCTGGCATGAATCAGCAAGCCAGCTCATCTCTCTTGACTACACTGTGGATCTGTTAACTCAGACAGACAGCGAACTGATGTGATAAGTCCAATCTAATAACACCATTTTGGGGTGGCTGGGAAACAAAAGTTAATAGATGACAAAGGTTACAGCTAAGGACCATGGTACTTGACTCGGGTCTATCATTGGATTCAGCTGAGAAACAGCTCAGAAACTAGTCCATGCATTCATACGCTCGAGACTGGAATACTGTAATGTACTGTTAGATCGCTGCCTGAATGCCATTAAGCTCACAGCTCACATTATAACAAGCTAAAGAAAGTCAGATCTAATCTTAATGCATTTAGAATAGATACAGTGGTGTGAAAAAGTGTTTGTCCCCTTCCTGATTTCCTATTTTTTTGCATCTTTGTCACACTTAAGTGTTTCGGAACATCAAACCAATTTAAATATTAGTTATAAAATAAACACAAAATTCAGTTTTTAAATGAAGGTGTTTATTGTTAAGGGAGAAAAAAAATCCAAACCTACATGGCCCTGTGTGAAAAAGTCATTGCCCCCTAAACCTAATAACTGGTTGGGCCACCAAGCGTTTGCGATAACTTGCAGTGAGTCTTTTACAGCGTTTTGGAGGAATTTTGGCCACTCATCTTTGCAGAATTGTTGTAATTCAGCCACACTGGAGGGTTTTCGAGCATGAACGGTCTTTTTAAGGTCATGCCACAGCATCTCAATAGGATTCAAATCAGGACTTTGACTAGGACACTCCAAAGTCTTCATTTTGTTTTTCTTCAGCCATTCAGAGGTGGACTTGCTGGTGTGTATTGGATCATTGTCCTGCTGCAGAACCAAAGTTAGTTTCAGCTTGAGGTAACGAACAGATGGCCGGACATTCTCCTTCAGGATTTTTGGTTGACAGCATAATTCAGTTCCATTTATCACAGCAAGTCTTCCAGGTCCTGAAGCAGCAAAACAGCCCCAGATCATCACACTACCACCACCATATTTTACTGTTGCTATAATGTTCTTTTTCTGAAATGCTGTGTAACTATTATGTCAGATGTAACGGGACACACACCTTCCAAAGAGTTCAACTTTTGTCTCGTCAGTCCACAGAATGCTTTCCCAAAAGTCTTGGTAATCATCAAGATGTGTTCTGGAAAAATTGAGACGAGCATTAATGTTCTTTTTTGTCAGCAGGGGTTTTCGTCTTGGAACCCTGCCATGCAGGCCATTTTTGCCCAGTCTCTTTCATATGGTGGAAGCATGAACACTGACCCTAACTGAGGCAAATGAGGCCTGCAGTTCTTTGGATGTTGCTGTGGGGTCTTTTGTGACCTCTTGGATGAGTCGTCGCTGCGCTCTTGGGGTAATTTTGGTCAGCCAGCCACTCCTGGGAAGGTTCACCACTGTTCCATGTCTTCGCCATTTGTGGATAATGGCTCTCACTGTGGTTCGCTGGAGTCCCAAAGCTTTAGAAAAGACTTTCCAGACTGATAGATCTCAGCTTTCTTTCTCAACTGTTCCTGAATTTCTTTAGATCTCGGCATGATGTGTAGCTTTTAAGGATCTTTTGGTGTACTTCACTTTGTCAGGCAGGTCATATTTAAGTGATGTCCTGATTGAGAACAGGTGTGGCAATAATCAGGCCTAGGTGTGGCTAGAGGCAGTGAACTCAGGTGTGATAAACTATAGTTAAGTTATGTTTTAAGAAGGGGCAATCACTTTTTCACAAAGGGCCATGTAGATTTGGATTTTTTTCCCTTAATAATAAACACCTTCATTTAAAAACTACATTTTATGTCTTAAGCTATGCCTGTCCAGAAGTAAACAATCAAAATCAAGTCACAGAAATAGGCACTTCTCTAATGGCCATGTTATAAAGGGCATGCTATTCGGCCAGGTCAGATTTGCCTGTCCTCACAGACATGCGTCACGTTAAGGCAAAAATCAGATTTGGGCAACTTTAGCCTGGTAATGTGAACATAGCCTTAAATATACTTCTGTCTTTCAGAAAACAGTACAGGCCTTCCTGAACACTTTACTCAGTTTCTTCTGTTAATGTCTTGGATGGGAGATTCCTGTGGATGTGCAGCAAATCCGCAATAACTGCTTAATACTATCATGTCAATATGGACCAAAATCTCTGAGGAATGTTTCCAATACTTTGTTGAATCTATCCCACAAAGAAGGCAGTTCTGAAGGCAAAACGAGGCCAGTGAGTGTACATGACATGGGAAAAGAGACAAGAAGAAAAGTAAGGAAAAACACAAGATGGCAAGAGACCACTAACAAAGCGGCACGTAAAGAGTCGAAAAGAAGAGAAGACTCAAAGTGGGAAAAGTAGAACAGAGGAGTCAATGTGATAAGGGGAGAGGAGAAAAGTGGAGACAAACTGAAAAGAGAACTAGAGAGGAGGAAAGAGAAGAGACGAGGAGAAGAGGATGAGTGAGATTTCAGTCACGACTGCCAATGAGCCTGTGGATCCTCTGAACTCTGACTCAAGCGTGCAAAGCCAGTTTCGGTACAGCGGCTTTACTGACTGTCTAATCCTATAACACTGGAGCTCAGACACCTGTGTATGTGTGTGTATGTCTGTCTGTCCATCTGCCTCTCTGCCCGTCAGTCAGAAGTGGCTCTTGAACGTAATTATCACCTTTGCCAAACACTGTTGGATCAGAGGTGAAGTTGAGCCTGTGATGAGAAGATGAAAGAAGGATAAAACATGCTTTTCTCCTCCTCTCCCCTAAGCCCCGAAGTGTGTTGCACTCCTGCAGTGTAACACTCTGTCCTAAGCCTACAACTAAACACCCACAACACGTCCTCGCTCAAACTCCTTCATCAAGGGGATGTCCACTTCTGAGCCTTACATGAAAAGATTCCCGCTGCAAGTTCATCTTCTTAAATCATAGCTCCTACCCCATGCTGTCAGTTCTGATACTAATCAGCCAACATGTCCTTATCTGTGTATTCAATCCATTATAGACCATAGTTTCAAGTGTAGACACACGCACAAACGTTGGGTCTTTCAATCACTGGCCACATCACATGGCAGCAACTCAATGCATTTAGGTATGCAGACATGATCGAGCTGACCTGCTCACGTTCAAACCGGGCATCAGAATGAGGAACAAAGCTGATTTACATGACCTTGCACATGGCGTGGCTGTTGGTGCTAGACGGGCTGGTCTGAGTATTTCAGAAACTTCTGATCTACTGGGATTTTCATGCACAACCATCTATATACAGTGGTGCTTGAAGGTTTTTGAACCCTTTAGAATTTTCTATATTTCTTCATAAATATGACCTAAAACATCATCGGATTTTCACACAAGTCATAAAAGTATATACAGAATGGCTTAGAAAGACTTGTGTGCTTAGGGTCGTTGTCTTGCTGCATGACCCACCTTCTCTTGAGATTCAGTTCATGGACAGATGTCCTGACATTTTCTTTTAGAATTCTCTGATATAATTCAGAATTCATTGTTCCATCAATGATGGCAAGCCGTCTTGGCCCAGATACAGCAAAACAGGCCCAAACCATGATACTACCACCACCATGTTTAACAGATGGGTTAAGGTTCTTATGCTGGAATGCAGTGTTTTCCTTTCTCCAAACATAATGCTTTTCTTTTAAACCAAAAATTTCTATTATGGTCTCCACAAAACATTCTTCCAATCGCCATCTGGCTCGTCCACGTGATCTTTAGCAAACTGCAGACGAGCAGCAATGTTCTTTTTGGAGAGCAGTGGCTTTCTCCTTGCAACCCTGCCATGCACACCATTGTTGTTCAGTGTTCTTCTGATGGTGAACATTAACATTAGCCAATGTGAGAGAGGCCTTCAGTTGCTTAGAAGTTACCCTGGGGTCCTTTGTGACCTCGCCAACTATTACACGCCTTGCTCTTGGAGTGATCTTTGTTGGTCGACCACTCCTGGGGAGGGTAACAATGGTCTTGAATTTCCTCCATTTGTACACAATCTGTCTGACTGTGGATTGGTGGAGTCTTTAGAGATGGTTTTGTAACCTTTTAAAGCCTGATGAGCATCAACAACTCTTTTTCTGAGCTCCTCAGAAATCTCCTTTGTTCGTGCCATGATGCACTTCCACAAACATGTGTTGCGAAGAGCAGACTTTGATAGATCCCTGTTCTTTAAATAAAAGAGGGTGCCCACTCACACTTTATTGTCATCCCACTGACTGAAAACGCCTGACTCTAAATTTCACTTTCAAACTAACTGCTAATCCTAGTTCACATACTTTTGCCACTCACTAATATGTAATGTTGGATCAGTTTCCTCAATAAATAAATGACCAAGTATAATATTTTTGTCTCATTTGTTTAACTGGTTGTCTTTATCTATTTTAGGTCTTGTGTGAAAATCTGATGATGTTTTAGGTCATATTTATGCAGAAATATAGAACATTCTAAAGGGTTCACAAACTTTCAAGCACCACTGTAGTTTACAGAGCATGGTCCATGGTTGAATCGATGCCATGAAGAATTAAGGCAGTTTTGAATACAAAAGTGGGTCCAACCCAGTACTACTAAGGTGTAAGTAATAAAGTGGCCGGTTAATGTTTATAATAATACTACACCTAACCTAAGCCTACCATAACCTTGTTAATGTAAGACAAATCTTTTGGCCCTTTTCAAAGGAAAGTTGGTCCTGGCAATGATATATAAACCACACACACACACCCACACACCCCCCCCCCCACACACAGCTGCCTTATTAGAGGCCCTACATCAATGCCAGTGTCGTCCCAGTCCTAATGCATTGCAAATGATCTTGAATAATTGATTGTGCAAGCCGGGATCAAAGGAATGTATGCATACCTTACAGTAGTGAGGTTACGCCTGAAACTAGAAGCAAGGCGAGCTGTTAGTTACATTCCTTCTTTGATTCGATTAAACTTACACACACACATTACAGATACACAAGAATTAACATTTATTACTAAATGAACCCAAGATGAAAAATTAAATGAAAGGTAATCAAAACATCAAAGTTTACGCATGTAAAGATGTCCAAATTAAAACCTAAAAATACGCAAAGTTCACCCCATGGAAAAAAAAACCTTTTAGAGCTTAGCCCAGTAACTTATTAATATACTGGGGAGTGTTCTAGTACCTGTTCATTTGTAATACAGTATGCGCCATTTAATGACTGAAATAGACATTGACTGGACATTACCATAGTCTCATAATCTGTTTAGGCTACTGTAATGTAAATATGAAGGGCATTTTCACAAGAAAACTGCGTGCAGACAATATGCAAATACGTCGAGATACTGCTGAAAGCACGAGTGGAATGCTGCCCTCTACACAGTCAAGTCACATTTATTTATGTAAAAATTAAAAAAAGCAGCTTTACAAATATATTGGCTGAAAGCCCTAGTTGAGCAAGCCTGAGGCGACAGTGGCAAGGAAAAACTCCCCAAACGGGGAAGAAACCTTAGGAGGACCAAGACTCAAATAGGGACCCAACCTCCTTGATTAGCATGGATGTTAAATGTAAGAATTAAAGAATATATGTAGAGAACATATACTACTTAAAATTAGACACAAATAATATATAGGCTAAGATATGAATAACAAAGTAAATAAGTATAATATAGAGTATTATAAAATAGAGAATTAAAAAAACTAAAGTATATAAAATAGTACACTGCCTGGCCAAAAAAAGGTCACCACCTGGATTTAACTAAGCAAACAGTTAAATAGTTAACTATTTAGTTTTTTACTAGTTAAATAGTAAAAAAAGAGCCTCCCATCAGACAATTACTGCATTGGTGATTATGTTTCAGCTGGCAACACGTTATTTAACCCTAACTGATACAGACAGTAGTGGTTCAGGGAGCATGAGATATCAATTTCACAAATGGATTGACCACCACAAAGTCCAGACCTGGATCCAATTGAGAATCTTTGGGATGTGCTGGAGAAGACGTTGCGCAGTGGTCCAAATCATCAATCCAAGATCTTGGGGTAAATGAATGCAACTCTGGACAGAAATAAAGAGTTGCATTATATTTTCCCCCCAAGATCTTGTATTGATGATGGGAGATTTAGACCACTGTGCAACGACTTCTCCAGCACATCCCAAAGATTCTCAATGGGGTCCAGGTCTGGACTCTGTGGTGGAGACTCAACGAGAGAATATGGACCAGTTTAAATAGTTAAAGGGTAGAGGTAATATACAGGAAGTGGATGGACGAACACAGGGGTACTACCTACAGTAGGACAAGCACATACATTTACTAACGTCATTTACAGCTTGTTACATATAAGCAGTGGAAAATCATACACACAACAAAAGTCTCTAAACACATCAACAGAGGTAGAACAGCCCACAGTCCAAAAGTGAGCTTCAAGGACGTGAGCATTTGAATGAATGACGGACTTCTGCTCTTAAATTAACTCCTGCCTCTGCTCGTGGATCCATAGTTTGGCTGTTGAGATGCCCAGCTGTTTACAGCCACAACAACTTAAGTTAAAAGACAGATTTTTATTTCCAATTATATTTCCTGTCAGAGTTTTAAAGACCTCAGCTATTAAAGCCAATGGATGTTGATTGGATGGATGTTAAACAGTGCACACCTGTATTTTCGTTTTTATTTATTTGAGTTTAGTAGTAATAGATAGGCCAGCTCCCCATGTGCCTAAACTGGTTCGAGCAGGAATTAATTTCATGAATTTCTGATTTATTGTCTTTACTGAACAAATCCCAGACTTGCAACAGAGGACCATTTCCCATTGGGAGCAGCTAAACTAAAATCTTGTGTTCCACTGCCAAATTTCTTTCTTAATGTTTCCTAAAAAGAAAGAATGTTTAATACAGATTTGAACAGACTTATCTGGTGTTGTGTCCGACAAAAGCGATGAGATGGCAGCAATGTGCCCGGTAGTCTACTGGAAATTCCTGTGTCTTCTTCATCCTCTTAGTTTTCGATTTGTTGGTTGCCTCCATGTCTTCTCACCATCTGATTTACATTTGTGCATTGTACTCTCCCACCACACATAGCATAAATAAAACATGCCCAGCTCCTCAGGAAGGTGTGCCATAGGATGTTTTATCCAACAGCAGTTAAAAACAATGCGCAATTTAGAAAGCATACATTTGCTCCTATTTTATGGTTGGAAATCAACCAGGTATTTGCCAAGTTTTTTTTTTTTCCCCCCCCATAGGGTAATACCTTCATCTCCCGTTGAGCTAAATAAAATAAATTGTACGTCTCTCTCCCGTGAGTGTCAGCCTATTATCCGAGATCAGTAGTACGCGTGTTATGATGTGCATGAATAAATAAAATCTGGATTTGGCAAAAGCACAAACTAAAGCCTTATATAAATACCCACATGCCCACCCACACAAAGAGAAATCTGAATAGAATCTGCACCAGCAATCCTCATGTGCCTTAAGGTCACCATTGTCCATGAAAACATAATTAAGTACACACCGTTCATACACTGTACATAGTAGCTTCAGTGTTCTTCAGGGTTAACCTCATTTTTTCCTGTTCAGGGCTGTAGGGGCCTATGCACTTCAAAAAGGAAATGCAAATGAACCGACGTAAAGGCGCAAACCAATACGACGGCTCCTTCTGGGCTATTATACGTTCACCAGCCACTTCATTAGGCAGTTCGACTGCTCGTTAACCAATCGCAGAAACTCAAAGCATTTTGGCATCTAGACATGGTCAAAACAGCCTACTGAAGCTCAAACTGAGAATCAGAATGGTGAAGGAAGGTGATTTAAGTCACTTTGAACATAGTATGGTTGTTGCTGCTAGAGTAGCTGCTCGGAGTATTTCAGAAACTGCTGCTCTACTTGGGATTTTCACACACAGCCATCTCTAGGGTTTACAAAGTATGGTCCGAAAACTGGGTAAAATTGCCTTGCTGAGGCAAGAGGAGAATGGCCAGCCTAGTCTGACCTGATAGCAAGGAAATAGTAAAACAAATAACTGCTCGTTCCAACCAAGGTATGCAGAAGAGCATCTCTGAAAGCACAACACATCAAACCTTGAAGCGGATGGGCTACGGCAGCAGAAGACCACAGTCCCACAATTCAAACAGGCTCCACAGTCACAAGTTGGAAAAAACGTTGCCGGGTCTGACAAGTCTCGGTTTCTGCTGCAAGCTTCGAATAGTAGGGTCAGAATTTGGTGTAAGCCACGGGGAAGCATGGCTCTATCTTGCCTTGTATCAACAGGTCAAACTGGTGGTGGTGTAATGGTGTGGAAGATACAGTGGCGCAAAAAAGTATTTAGTCAGCGACTGATTGTGGAACTTCTCCTACTTAGAAAGATGAGAGAGGTCTGTAATTTTCATCATAGGTACACTTCAACACTAAGCAGGGGGACACGCCTGGCACTGCAGGATCTGGCACTGCAGAGTCCCTCTTGGCGTAGTGTGTTACTGATGGTAGCTTTTGTATTTTGATCCAGGCTCTCTGCAGGTCATTCATCAGGTCCCTCCATGTAGTTCAGGATTTTTGCTCACCAATCTCATGATCATTTTGACCTCATGGGATGAGATCTTGCGTGGGACCCCAGATTGAGGGAGATTATCAATGGTCTTGTATGTCTTACAATTGCTCCCACAATTGATTTATTCACACCAACCTGCTTGCCTATTGTAGATTCACTCTTCCCAGCCTGGTGCAGGTCTACAATTTTCTTCCTGGTGTCCTTCGACAGTTCTTTGGTCTTGGCCATGGTTGAGTTTGGAGTCTGACTGTTTGAGGCTGTGGACAGGTGTCTTTGATACAGATAACGGGGTCAAACAGGTGCCATTAATACAGGTAACGAGTGGAGAACATACAGTGGTATGAAAAAGTTTGGGCACCCCTGATAATTTTCATGATTTTAGTTTATAAATCATTGGTTGTTCAGATCAGCAACTTGAGTTAAATATATCATATAGCAGATGAACACAGTGATATTTGAGAAGTGAAATGAAGTTTATAGGATTTACAGAAAGTGTGCAGTAATTATTCAAACAAAATTAGGCAGGTGCATAAATTTGGGCACCCCAACAGAAAAAAAAATTACATCAATATTTAGTAGATCCTCATTTTGTAGAAATAACAGCCGCTAAACGCTTCCTACAGCTTCCAGTCTGGATTCTGGTTGAAGGTGCTTTGGACCATTCTTCTTTAGAAACATCTCCAGTTCAGTCATCTTTGATGGTTTCCAAGCATGGACAGCCCACATTTTCAGTAATATTCATGTCTGGGGACTGAGATGGCCATTCCAGAACGTTGTACTGGTTCCTCTGCATGAATGCCTTAGTAGATTATGAGCAGGGTTTGGGGTCGTTGGCCTCGGTGCAACTTTGTCACTGATTCTTGAACATTGTTCTTAAGAATCTGGAGATATTAACTGGAATCCATGCGACCCTCAATTTTAACAAGATTCCTAGTACCTGCACTGGCCACACAGTCCCGCGGGCATTATGGAACCGCCACCAAATTTTACTGTGGGTAGCAAGTGTTTGTCTTGGGATGCTGTGTTTGTTCTTTTTCCGCTCCTTGTTATGTCCCAAATAACTCCATTTTTAGTTTCAATCAGTACAACAGCACTTTTATTCCAAAAATGAAGCTGGATTGTCCAAATGGTGCTTAGTCACACCCTCAAGTGACTCTGTTTGTGGCGTGTCTGCAGAAAAGGGCTTCTTCTGCATCACTCTCCCATACAAGCCCTCTCCTTGTGCAAAGTACGCTGTATAGTTTTGAACGATGAAACAGTGACACCATCTGCAGCAAGATGAGGTTGTAGGTCTTTGGAGGTGGTCTGTGGCTTGACTATGACTGTTCTCACCATCCTTCGCCTCTGGCCTATCTGAGATTTTTTCTGGTCTTGCCACTTCCGGGAGTTTCCTTAAACTAGAACTGTGCCTGTGGTCTTCCATTTGCCTCACTATGTTCCTCACAGAGGAAACTGACAGCTGAAAAAGAAATCTCTGAGAGAGTTTTTTTTCCCCTTTCCCCTGAACCATGATGTTGAGAACAACCTTTGTTTTCAGGCCATTTGAGAGTTGTTTTGAGGCTCCCATGTTGCCACTCTTCAGAGAAGATGCAAAGAGGAGAAAAACTTCCAATTGGCCACCTTAACACTTTCTCATAGTTGGATTCACTTGTGTATGTAGATCAAGGGTCAATGAGCTTACAAAACAAATTTTGTGTTCCAATAATTAGTGCTAAAGAGCTAAATTTATGCACCTGCCTAATTTTGTTTGAATACTTACTGCACACTTTCTGTAAAACCTATAAACTTAATTTCACTTCTCAAATATCACGGTGTTCATCTGCTATATGATATATTTACCTGAAATTGCTGAGCTGGACAACCAATGATTTATAAAGAAAAATCATGAAAATTATCAGGGGTGCCCAAACTTTTTCATACCACTGTAAGAGCTTTCTAAAGAAAAATGTACAGGTCTGTGAGAGCCAGAAATCTTGCTCGTTTGTGGGTGACCAAATACCCACAAATTATTATTATTTTCCACCATGATTTACAATTTAATTCTTTACAAATCCTACAATGTGATTTCCCGGATTGTTTTTCTCATTTTGTCTCTCATAGTAGAAGTGTACCTATGATGAAAATTACAGACCTCTTTCATTTTTCTAAGTAGGAGAACTTACACAATCAGTGGCTGACTAAATACTTTTTTGCCCCACTGTATTTTCTTGACACACCTTAGACACCTTAATACCGACTGAACATTCGGTGAACGAATGGAGGGCAGAAGAACTTCTTAAAGAAGAAGCTACAGGTTTGTGAGAGTCAGAAACCTTGCTTGTTTGTGGGTGCCCAAATACTTATTTTCCACCACGGTTTACAATTAACTTCTTTAAAAATCCTACAATGTGATTTCCTGGAACTTTTTTCTCATTTTGTATCTCATAGTTGAAGTGTACTTATGATGAAATGTACAGACCTCTCTCATCTTTCAAAGTGAGAGAACTTGCACAATCAGTGGCTGACTAAATACTTTTTTGCCACACTGTATATCCCTTTAGGACCACAGCGTACCAACTTCTGATGGCTATTTCAAGCAGGATAATGTACCACGTCACAAAGCTCAAATCATCTCAAACTGGTTTCTTGAACATGACAATGAGTTCACTGTACTCAAATGGCCTCCACAGTCACCAGATCTCAATCCTATAGAGCACCATTGGGATGTGGTGGAACAGGAGATTCACATTATGGATGTCCATCCATAATGTGAATCTCCAAATCTTGACTTCAATATGGACCAAAATCTCCGAAGAAGGTTTCCAGCACCTTGTTTAATCTATGCCACGATGAATTAAGGCTGAATGGATCAAGGTGTACCTAATAAAGCAGAATTAGGACTTGAACAGTCAGCTGTTACTTGCTGACTACATGTTGTGGATGCAAAAACATAAACAGCGCCCTGCAGTGAGCTACAGTTTATGATATTTCAGTAATAGAAATGATCTATTGCGATGACTATGTGGACTGCACAACGAAAGTCAATGTCATTGTTTTTGCTGCGCTGCATTACATAATATCGTACATCTATTACATGGTATTGATCTCGCGCTGGAAAATCTTCTTCATTCTTATCTCGTCAGGTCAAAGTGCTCGGTTTCTGGTCATCGTAAAAAACCCCTGAGACATGATGGCTGCTGTCTAACAAGGAGAAACGAATACAAGGTCATAAAACCTCCATCATTTGCTATGTCACCTTCGATTTTTCTTCCTTTATCCTCCAAGTCTAACAAGCAGCTGGCTAGAGTGGGCATCATTGTATTGATACTTAAGCTTCTTGTTTTACAGGGCAGAATGTTTCGTGATACAAGCCTTCCCTTACTTTCTTTAACAGCAGTCATTTGGAGACAGATTAGAGGGGTTTTAGCTCGAAACCAAGCAGTGTGACACTAAAAAAGACTGCGAACGGTCCAGGGTGTGACTGAAGGACGTGGGGTTGAAGCTGTAAACAGCGCCATTAAAAGGCGCTCCAATTAAACAGTCCTCTGCACTAAGTTCTCACGCAAAATTACGCCGCAAAAACAAGCGGCAATTAAAGAGAGCGCATGTTCATTTATTAGCCGCTATGTACAAGGGAAGGAGAGAGGTCAACGCGTAGGACTGCCAAAGAGCTAATGCCTTCCTAGCATTTCCCCGTCCTGATGACTAACAAAGCAGGCTGGAAGAGTACTGGCACTGCCACCATACTGAGAGCCAACCACACAATGAGCCTGTGCATCCAAATCTACAATTAAAGCACAGATTAGAGAACAAGCAAGGAGGGACACGCTGAGATAGCAAAGGACAATTCCCGCTGAGACAGTTAGAAGAGCTAATGGTTTAAAATTCAAGGTCGAAGAGATATCAGTTTGAAAAAAGGCATAACACGGTATGGGCAGTAAAGGACGAGCGGGTGGAGGGGTGGAGCCAGTTCTACAGACCCAATGGTGCTTCCAGGTGCAGCCTCAATGCTCCATACGCAGTGCAGGTTGTGCTCGTAGGGCGCAGGGTAACCCGGAGACAGTATACGACCCGAGGGCTCGTCCTTGATCATTCCGCCACACTCAGCTAAGAAAAGGAACAATACACAAACAAATTACAGGACAATCAACCTCATTTCTGGACTGTATCTTGTTTTCATTTTGGCAGTAATCTAGTTCCAGTGCTTTTAAGGGTTAAGCATGTGAGTGTGGAAATGGGGGTAACAAAATACATGCATGTGCAATTAATTTAAACCAAAACACAATAATAACCATTATCATCATAATTCATTATAACAATCATAATAACAATAACAAATACTTGTATTATAATTAAGCAATAATACACAAGAGGGAGATACTGGCACGGGTGTGATACGGTCATGGGCACGAGGCTGCAGGCCTTGAGTGTATTAGTGAGATTAGACCACAGTTCCGTTATTACCATTTATTGTTAGATTTTAAGATAGAGGATTTGTTTATCACCCTTCCACGAGGTAAAATAGTTCCATTCTATTGTTACCCTGCGGATAAGTAAATAATTAATAAATAATTTTCAAAACCAACATATTTTATAAACTAAGCTTTCATGTCGGGAGTGTTTTACTCATTATAACTTGGCTGCTTTTTAGGGCGGGCATCGTTGCTAGGTTACGTGTGTATGCCGCGGAGTAATACTTATAGAGCGTCGGTCAGAGTGCCATTACTGTCAATAAAGTCACGGGACAATCGTCTCTCAGCCAATCAAATTGTGGTATAATTAGTAATATTATCAATAAGAGGAGTGTGTATTCATTTTTATACAATTAATTACGTTTTTGTTTGTTTTGAAGTTCAGTATGAAGTTCCGAAATGTTTCTCTATTCCATATTATACTCAACTAAAATTTTAAGGACTTATGCCATGAAAAACATCCTGTACCCATTATTGTTTCATACATTGCTTTAAATCCCTTTTGTGGATTGTTTTGAAAATTTTGTTCACTCAGTTCTCTGGTTGAAAATGCCTAGAGAAGAACTGTCACACTGGTTCTAACTGATAGAAAGGAAACAGTAACAAATGACCACTTGTGACAACCAAGGTGCAGAAGGTCATCTCTGAATGCGCAACATGTCGAACCTTGAAGCAGTTGGACTACAACAGCAGAAGACTACAATGTGTGTCACTCCTGTCAGGCAAAGTGCAGGCAAAGGGACGAGCTACAATTGGCACAGGCAGCAAAATGGAACGTTGAACAGAAGATTGGAAAAACTTTGCCTGGCCTGACGAGTCTCGATTTCTGCTGTGACATTTAGATGTTAGGATCAGAATTTGGTGTAAACAACAAAGCATGGGTCCATCCCGTCTTGCATCAAAGATTCCGGCTGTTGGTGGAATGGTGTGGGGGATATTTTCTAATACCAACTGACCATCGTTTCAATACCAAAGCCTACTTGAGTACTGTTGCTGACAATGTCCATCGCTGTGTCCGTTTTCTGATGTCTACTTACTTGATGGAACTGAATGAATAGGAATACCATCTACATTCACATTGAGATTAAGGAAGTTGGAAACCAGGGTGTTAGGGCTGACTAACAAGTCTTCAGTTTTGTCTGCATTTGGTTACAAGAAACCATATTCCAGCTGGTGTTTTAAACCTGCAAAGCAAAAGGATTTTTCAGTTTATACTAATGCATTTTTGATGGCTCCCAAAAATGTTAAACTATCCCACACCTGTGCGTCCTTTGATAATGTGGTTTGGAGAATAGAGAGGACACACCGATGCAGCCACAGGCAGACCGCAGTGCAGGCTACTACTCCACATTACTCTCAGTGGGGAATGACACGTAGTGTGCTGAATACGATAAGGCCTGTTTAACTTCCTGCTCTAAAATAATACATTCTACAATGAGGAAGCTTTATGAGAGATAGGCAGCAGGGCGCAGTCGTATATCACAGTCGGCACCGAGACATCCCCGGGGAGGGCATAATTCCGTTGGCTAATATCACTGATAGGGTTTCGGTAATATCTCCATCGGCCGGCATGGCCATCCATCTTGCCAGAGAAATGGTCATGGTGTCATGCCATGGGGCACAAATCATGAGTTTGTCAGCAGGTAGGGACCAGCAGGCAACACGCATCAGGAAGCAGTGAGCTCTTCACAGCCCATCTCGGTCTCCCCGAGGTGACACAGATCAAATAAATGTCTCTTCATACTCTACAACCATACAGACACTTGCAGAGAGAGGCAGGTGTACAGCGTTCATTCATTCCATCTAAATGCCCAATAGATCTGTTCCTGTGGTGTCGAGTCCATCCCGCAGGTGCAACAGATTTACAGCACTAAAGGTTTATGCAGATGAACCTCTCTATTACTGAAGTGAAGTGACTCAATAAGGCTCAAGTTCCAGTGTGCTGTAATGTATGAGACTGCCCTCTGTATGCATATGGGTGTGGGTGACTTTTGGTTTAAATTGGGAATTATACAACTTGTTTATTTGGTTTATTTAACGTCACTATAAGCGTCAGTGGCCATTTCAGGGACCCAAACATGGTTATATCTATACACAATGCTACATCAATATTAATATATATATATATATATATATATATATATATATATATATATATATATATATATATATACACATACATACAGTTACTCAAGTCACTTTAGCATAATCAATTAACCCAATACGCATGTCTTTGGACTGTGGGAGGGAACCGGAGTACCCAGAGTAAACCCACACGAACACAGGGAGGACATGCAAACTCCACACAGAAAGGACCCAGGCCGAGGATTGAACCCAAACCTACTTGCTGTGAGGCAGCGGACCTACCCACCGAGCCACCGTGACGCCCATACAACACTTAGTTCAGACCTTACGATCATTATGACACAAACAAATATCAAATATCACAAGCTTTATGCACACAAACACATATA